>PYHX02000413.1:70367696-70393427 GCA_004302925.2 Cochliomyia hominivorax | reverse complement strand
TTTGGACTTTGAACTGTCATTAATCATTGGAATTTGTATCTGTAGAACATACCTCTTGTTGTTATATGCGTAAGTATGTATTGGTATCTAGTTTGGCAGAAGTGCTGACGTCAAAACTTATCAAAACTGTTTGGCATGATCTCTGGTTTGTTATTGAATATAATAAATTTTTTCAATTAAAGTGGTTTTTCTTTAGATGACATTTTATTAGACCAACACAGAATCATAAAGAATAAAAATGATTAATATTTATTATATTGAAATGTAGACAATAGAGAAATGTCATTATAAATATTAAGTGATCGTTAGGAGTTTATCATTGATATTTTAAAATTCTTTGAAATGTTAAATTAATTGTAAATGATTTGATATATTTGTAAAGTAATCAAATGTTACTAAATATGGTCCAGGTTTAGCTACAATCAGTTCCTAATGTAAGATCGGTTCAGGGTACTTAATTTTATTTGAAGGGCTTGAAGTCCACCTTTTATCTGTCCATATAAGGATTTTAAAAATTATTTATTTATTACATTATTTTTAATCGGTTTCGAATATTACTCTCATTTCGTTTTAAATATTTTTTTCCATAACTTTTCATGTCAAATAATATATACAATTTTAAGTCATCATTATTGTAATTTTGATATAAATTGAAACTTTTAATAGTTATTTCTCTTCATTATAGATTAAAAATAATTTATATTAAGTAATGTTAATTATTTCTTTCAAAAATATTCAAAACTCTCGTTAACAACTCAATACCAAATGTGTTACGTCAAACTATCAACATTCGCAATATACAAATAAAATACAACACAGTGGTGGGTTTTATTGGTTTGTGAGTTAATGACCTAATTTAAATAAACAACATTGAAAATGAAAGAATTTGATATTTTATTTAAAAAACTACTTTAACAAATAAACACTTATGTACAAACATATGTGTAGAAGCAAATTTAAATGTTAATAAATAAAATTTAATTTTTAATCAAACAATTTTTTTCTTAAACAAGATAATTTTTACTAAAATTCATTCTATTGGAAAAATGTACAAATAATTTGGCACAAACCATAGAGCACCAAAACACATTAAGGAAAAAAACTATAAATTTAACTAAAACTCCTCAAATAAGTGATTCCAGCGAAAGTAATATGACTCCAATTTGTTGTTTTTTTAATAAAAAAAATATATTTTTTGTCTGTATTTTATTTAATAATAAAAACTTTCAAAAAAAATTAATCAATAAAATGTTGTAGACAACATTTTATTTACTAACAAATGTTTATGTATGCAAAAAATAAAAAAATAATAACTAAATATATGGGCTAAAAAAATTAGAAAAAAGTAAATTGGTGAAAACAAAATGGTGGTATAATAAAGTTTTTTAAATGTGTTATAAAGACAATTAGGAACATTCGTTTAACTTTCCTTGACCACTTAAAATTTAAAATTTTTCATATATTTTATAGATTCTTTAATTTCTAATAAATGTATTTGAAATTTGTTGACATCTCTTCACAGTTCATTAGTCAACTAAATTTGGAAACTACTACTATCGTTTGATGTTACGACAACCAGATGCAATCATATGTACATATTTTCCTTTGACATGGTTTTTTTTCAATTTTCTCAAAATTCTACAGATTGTAAATCGGTTATTTTGACCAAAAGAAATCGGTGAATGAGATAGCATTTTTAATTTTTATCACTTATTTTGTTTCTTTCTTTTTCAGAACTAATATATCAATTGTTTTGAGAAGCATTATCGTTAAATATGAATCCGGTTACATATTGATGGCTATCGTATTGATTTCTGGAAACTTCGATCGCAATTTTTATACGAAAAGAATAATTTAATATAAATCCATATTGATTACCACAAAATGTGACCATGAACTGCAGATCTGGCGACAAATTCTTTACATTTACTCAAATCAGGTGTATAGAAAAAATCGGAACCAATCTTCAAAGAATTAGAATGTGATTCTTAATTTTACTTGTGAAAACATTATTATGGCTCCCGATTTATGAGATATTTATAATAACATTACAAGGATTCCAGTTGAACAAACCGTCAGACAACAATGTAAATCGTCTCAGAAAGTGATTCCTATTCGATCGAATATATAAACATTAGCATAAACCGGAGGTTTTTCAAAATACATATTTCTCGACTCACGTGTTAGACTTAAATTCCGCTTACTTACGCTTACACTACAAACAACTGTCGGTTTAATTGAACGTATCTGGTTTATGAATCTGGCCTCATAATAGGTATTCAAATCTAAAATTTACAACTAAAAGCTATTTTCTCTCTAACGATAGAATACTTAAGTTTGAAAAACGGTCCTCACATAAGCAACGTTACTTCAGTTCACGAAATCTTGTGCCCGATACCTCTACAAACCAGAAGTATTAAAGAGTTTTAGATGGTTCTACAATTTTCCATAAATTCCGAAAACTCTTCTTTATTAATGAAATACTGAATCTCTACGACGCTTCATTATGGTTCTAAGAACTTTTGACTGCGTTCCGATTCCTGTACACTAGAAGTTTAAAGAGGGTTCTGGATGGTTCTACAATTTTCAGTCAATTTTCGAAACTCTTCTTTTACAAATGAAATATCTAGAAATATGTATAGAGATAAAGTTCTCTACGATGCTCCATTGATTTCAATTGCGTCTATTTTTTAATACCATTATATAGACTTTATGTTTAGCTTAGCTGGGAATGGCTGCGAATTAACAGTAAAGTAGATTGATTCAACTTCATTAAAGTCCCTTAGCTTCAAGTGATGACTTTTTAATCATAGAAACTATTCTCAGTTGATTAAACATGTTCCAAACATCGATATAATTCAATTGGCTTATGTCTGCTTGGGTCCATGTGGACAAGTAATATGGGAAATACTGTGAAAAAATATTATGTTTTGTTAGATTTTTTATCTAAAATGGGAGACTGAGGGCAAACTATATCCAATGTCAATGGACTAACATTAAAAAAATTCTATATATACTTCAATTAATAGGTCTCCTTTCGATTCTTAGTTTATTTAAATCAGACTACTGTTATATGTCAAATTCACATTTTTATAATTTGAAAATAATAGGGAAAAAATTTAATTTTGAACTTTTCATGACTTCAATGTTTTAATTGATGTCGTAAATATGTGAAACATATTCCACCGAAGTTGGAGTTGTTAACTTATGATTTGGCCTGAAATATATACGTAGCTGTTGATGTTTATTTTAAACTTGTCCACACATCTCATTTTTGCCCATACTTTCCACAAAATTTTCAAATATGACGTTGCAATAAAATCCGCAAAAAAATGCAAAATAATTTTTGTTAACCAAAAGGAAGAGGCAAACAGAAAAAATACATAAATTGTTAACAAGTTCAAATATAAGAAATTTGTTTTTTTTTTAATATTTTTCTTATAATTTATGTGCTTTGTTAGCATATAAAGGTTTAGCCATGAAATACATCATACAATCTACCAAGTCCGTAAAATTCAAATATTTTGTTGAATGGAGAAATTGCTTAAAACTGACGTTGTCTTAACGAACTCGTAAATTAACATTTCGCTTAAGAGGTTGATCATATAATTTTAGTTAGTTAGTTAGTTAGTTAGTTAGTTAGTTAGTTAGTTAGTTAGTTAGTTAGTTAGTGATTATTTTTTCCATTTTCCTCTATTTCAGCTTAAACAGAAAAAAATCTTAAAACATACGTAGACATTTTTGAAAATAATAATATTTTTTGTACGACATAATGAAAATTTTACGAGGGGTTTCTTGTAGCCAAAAAATAAACGTAAATAATGAAAAAAAAATAAGAAAATAAAAATGAAAAAAAAAAAAATAATCGTGAGATTTTCCATTTTTGATGAACTCATTTCGTGCTGTGGCATATTAAAAGCTTCCCCCCATTGAAGCAAAAAAAATGGACATAAATTAAGTTTTTTTCGATTTTGGGTTTTTTGTTTGGAAAAATTATAATCAGTTAACCTAAAATAATTGCGAAAAAGAAAATAAAGAGAGGTGTGAACAATTAAATGATGTTCAATTTGTTTTTAATAAATAATGTTGGATATTTTAGGTGGGATCTCTAAATTAAGTGCCTCTAAATTAACTCAGTTAAATAAATGTCGCGTTAAAAAAAAGTCATTATTTAACATCCAGTAGGTTCAATTCAAGACCTCTAGAGAATAATTTTTCAGCGTACAGTCAGTCCCTGGTAAGAAATTTTGAAATTAGAAAGAGTATGACAATAAAAAATTTACTGGAAATTATTATTACAATTTACAAAAAATATATATTTTTATAGTTTTAATCACTAGTGAAACAATTTTGAACCTTTTTTCGGAAACCCTTCCATAAACGTTTTTATAGTGATTTCTGGCACCTTAATCGAACACGTAGAACACTTTTGGATACCATTTTTGTGTTCTTCAATTCTCTATAAACAAGAGCCTAATATCTGTCCATTGGCCTTAGTTGCGGGCAGTTTGGAGGATTTGTTGGTACAAATACCACATTATTGTTCTTGTATTAATCAAGCTTGTTTTCCATAATGACATGATGCCAAATCAGGCCAAAATATGTTCTGTGCTCTGTTAAGGCCTCTAAATTTTTTGCAACATTCCTATCAGGAGCATTAGCTTTAACTTTTTGTACCAAATAGTCGAGCATTGAACTAATCGGATTGCTTTCCTACTAGACGTTTTGGGAGCTCTACTAAAAACGCTTTGGCTTTAGAAACATCATGTGGACCATTAATTCTACTTGAACTAGGTTTTCTATCGATTTAATAATATTGGAAACAGATTGACGGCAGATCTTTGATGCTTGGCTAACTTTTTGTAAGACCAAGATGGGTTTTGTTGGAAATATTGAATAATTTTTAGTACGCACTTTTTTGTTCAGTCATTTTAATAAGCTTAAGAATATATTTTATATATCTAACTAGGAAGCTAAGTAGGTACATTTTAAATCTCGAACGCAAAAGTATCTATCATTTTTATGTTTTACTTCATATTAAAAGGCCTCTAAGTGTAATGTAAGTTTTTCTTTTAGTGCTTTTCTCTTTCCGTTGTTTACTTTACATGTAAATTGGTTAATTTTGTCCACCTTCTCTTGATCAAATCATATTCTAGAGGATATCGGATAACGTTTTAAGTCTCGATTATCTTATCTTATTTACTGGTTGTATATTGTAGATTTTATTTTTAAAACTTTAAATACCTAGAAATCAAATCTTAATCGCTAGGATATGGGGCATTAAGTTGGGTTATGGACTGAGGCAGACCTTTGAATGCTTGGTCATAATTTTTAGATCCCAGTTGGGTTGTTGGTTTCTATGAAAATAATTATTAATTTTAGTATGTAATTTTTTTCTGGTCACTCTTTTAATCAGATTAAGAATTTATTCCATTTATTTGACGTTAAACATAAAGAAAAGTTGTTCTAAGAATATAATCAAATAATACTCGAGTTTAAAGGGTTAAAAAACTTGTGTTAGGAATTTTTCGATCGCACTTCTTAGGTTTAATTTCACTTGTTTATGTCATAAAACCACCTAAACCCCTTACTTTCGAAAACTTTTCTTTGAAAAGCTGTCAAGCGAAGCATTAAGTTAATAAGTTAACCAACTAATTGGCTTAACAAATAAAAAAAGTTCTGAAAACTTGAAAAAAGTCATTGTAAATTAAAGTTTGTTTTATTAACGTTTTTTTGCAAGTCAAAGTTTAAGTACGTGTTTAAACAAAAATACTTCATAAATTAAATTACTTTTCATACCCTCCACCATCACAAGTGGAGAAGAGGGTATGCTAATTTTGTCATTTCGTGTGTAACGCTGAGATAGAATTATGTTCGACCCCATAATGTCTATATATTTTTGTATTAAAATAAAAATCTAAGTACGTCTGTCTGTTGTTGACATGCTCACATCTACAAAAATTTACAGAGCTCAATGAAATTTGGCCTAAGTATCCTAAGAAGTTTCCTATTTAAAATCAGCAAAATCGGTTTAGTATATTAAAGGATATAGACCAATATCTGATGCAAGCAATAAGTAAAATGGTTTATTATAAGTCGTTTAATGGAAACGAAATTAACAATATAAAGTTATATGAACTTCATTACTATTCCAAAAATTATCAAAATCGGTTCAGTAGAGAAAAGTTAAAGCCATAAATATAACTAATGGAGGGTATTGAAGATTCGACATAACCGAATAAAGCGTTCTTACTTGTTATTGGTAACAATATTTTGTTTTGTTCCCCCATTTAATTTTTGCAACTTCAATGAATTTTAGTTTGTTACCTGGTAAACGGCAATATTGAAAATGTGAAAAGAAACCTGACGTTTTCATTGAAAACTCAAGTGTTATTTTTGTTTTGTACTAAAAAAATATAATTATTTATGAGTTCATTCTATTATTCACTTTTTACTTAGTTTGTTTAACAATAACAGACAAAAAAACTATATTTCAGATAAGAAATATATATTGGCTGGCGCTTTGTATGGAATCAACATAAAATTATAATTTATCGCATAATAATATCATCACGTTTTTTTTAGTGCAAAAAAAAAACCTTAAATGAGTACAAAAAATAATTACAAAATATATTTATTTTTAGATTGCAAACGCAATTCGTGAAAAACAAATTAAATGGTAACACTGCATAACAAAAACGTTCTTTTGTAGTTATATGAAATACAGTTGGCAATAAGCCAAAATTAAAAAAATAAAAATGTAGTTTTGTGTCATGGATCGTTTTTGGGGTTCAATGATTCGATATAAAGGGTTGTTAAACTACACTAGTGGTAAAAATTATCCCTAGTTTGCCTTGGAGCAATACAAAACTAAGGAGAGATCCAGATGAGAAGTAAAACATCCAACTTTCATCCAAACTTTTTACTTGAGGTTCCATAGAAATCTATGGAATATTTTCAAGATCTCAAAAATTAATGCTGGATTCATTAGCGGATATAACTTTTAATTGTTATTGTCAACATTTTTATGCTGTAAATACTTTGATTTAGGGAGAAAACATCGAAACTATTGAATATTTTTAAAATTCAATTTAATTCAATACTGTATTTTTAGCAGATATAAAAAATTTAGAGGTGTGGAATATAAGATATGAATAAAAACGACTTTATATTTGCAAATCGAATAGTGCGTTATGTGAGAAAGTTGCCTACTTGAATGAATTTCCCCCCACCCCTTTATCTAGCTTTCTAAATTAAAAATAATGGTGGGACACTGAGGTTAATTTAACAGACTTTTGTAGTATTTTATAAACAGCGTTTTTTGAACTAAAAGGGAGGCCGAATGACTTTTGCACTGACTTAATTGTCCTGATAGTTCAGATTGATTTTATATTAAGAGATCATTTCATCATTTTTCAATTTCTATAAGAAATGACGAAATATGGTATTGTTGGTAGGGTAACCTTACCCCAACCATGGAAATACCTACATTAGGTTGAATTGTTGGGACATTAAGTGTTGGTCTCCATCATTTAAGAAATTTACGGCTTTACAATCCAATTTTGCGCAAGAAAGATGGTTCCATAAATCTAGACTTTAGGCAAATAATACTGAACTGACTTAAACTTTCACAAACCCGAAAATAACTTGAAATGGGTCGCGAGGATATTAGACATTAAAGAAATGTATTTACTGGGTATGAAAAATAGGTACCTACAGATGTATCAACCGTAAATGTTTTAAATATCTGTCATCAAATTTTTAATTTTATTTTCCGCTTCAATTCCTGAAGATGAAGATATAGGCAAATATTAAACGTCATGTTGGCTTTTCAGAAATATCGTTCTCATATGCTAATATCTGTAGCCATATGATTAAATATCTCTTTAAAGAACTTTTATAAAAATTGCAAAAGTAAGGAGGGTGAAAAGTAGACATTTACAATCTTTGGTTAAGTTTTATGATGCATTTAGTAGGAGAATTTACCAATTCATTCACACGAGAGGATGAGGAGGCGACTAGAGTCTATTGTGCAAACTCCGTTCTGTTTTTCTTTTGAAGAACTCAGTGGACCAACACAGGTAGAACTTACAAACCATAATATTCCTATTGATCCTTATAATGATCAAAATGAGTTAACGACCAATTATGAAAATAAAATGTTTTAAAATATTTAACACTTTATAAAAAGGAGGCAAACTGTTCGAACTATGGTATACTGAGACAATGGAAGATAAAGTTCAAGTCTTCAAAAATAGTTCTGGAACTAAGGTAAAAAACTATCATAAACTATCAAAAAACATTAAAAAGAAAGAAAGCCAAACAACTTCAAAAAAGTGACTTAAAAGAAGAGGTTGGACTCATGAAAATAAATTTGTACTATAAAAACACTTGATTAACTCACCTTTTAAATCTGTCACTTCAATTTATTTCTTTGACATTGACCCAATTTTTTAATAAATACAAAAACAAAACCAAATTGCCAACTACTTTCCAAAAACAACATAAAAGAGATGTCAACAGAGAGAGAGAGAGATGGTCTAAAATAAAAACAATTTGTTGTACAACAAGTTGTCATCTTTTTAACCAAATACGCGTTTTATAGATAAAAAAGAAAACAAAAACAACTTTATAAATTAACTTATTTGTGGATTTACTATATTTGTATTAAAGATTTATGATCCACCATCATCAAGACCGGCCGCCTTAATAGAGTCTCCAAACCAAAGTAAGTGACAACAGCAACAAATTTTAAAAAAATTGTAACACAACAATAAGTCAAAATCAGACAAAATAAAAACAAAAATATAAAAAAAACATGTGTCAAATCAAAAAATGCACGTCAAATCAATAGGGAAAGAAAACAACAACAACAACAAAAACTTAAACCACTATTTAATGTATGTCAACAACAACAATAAGTGAGACACACCGGAAACCGCCATTAAATATGCGACAACGGCAACAGCAACAACAACATAAACACTAATAATAGTAACTGCAAAGTTAATATTGCGTGTGTGAGGTAGGTCGATTTATTTTGTTTTGTTTTTGTTTGACTCAACTAAAATTAAAAAAAAATCTTCAACGAAACGTAACACAAAAAAAAAATAAAATAAATAAGTGAATGAATGAATTTGAACAAAATAAAAGTGTTAAATTTATCACATAAATCAATAAGATACAATAATACAACAACAATACTTCCGTTTCACTTAATATTTTGATGGGGGCAGTTTGATTTTTTAAAGTTTTTACACCCTACACCACCATATGCGCTTTTGTGCAGGTGTTTGTAACGGTCCCGTCCGTACAGCTGGTTCGCAAAGTACAAGTCGCAGTTTTGAAGATACTATTATTTGGCCCCAAGGACGATGCTTATTGAAATTGGTTATGATCGGGCCATTATTTTACATCGGCCCTATACAAATGTCCCCCGGAATGGGGTTTTTATTATCTAAAATTCCTAAATATAAAACGATTTTAACCAAATTTTGCGAAAGTAAGTCTTTTTATATTTCAAAACGATGTGCCAAATTATACAAGGATCGTACCATTGTTTCTTATAGGTCCCATACAACCAACCTTCCAAATATCATCTTGATACTCATAAATCGCACGTGGGTATTGTAAAAATATTTTATCAAATTAAGATAGATATATGTCAAAACCGCTATGCACAATTATACGAGGGTCGATCAATAATTTTTTCTAACTTGCATATAACTCTAGTATCAAAATAACCTATTGCAACCATAAGCATAAGTAAGGAACGCCAACTGTACAAAGGTCGTCCATAAATTTTTCGTAGCAGACATATACAACCAATAATGTGGTGTAGGGTATTACATAGTCCCGCATCAACGACTATAACATATTTACTTGTTTATACATGTGTTTTATTAGTTGTTGTTGTTGTTGCTATTGCACATGTAATTTTAAAATTTTGTTTGTCTGCAAAAGTTTTTTTTTTTTTTGATTCTTTTAAACATTTTTTGACAAATGTTTTGTATGACAAATAAAACCGTTTTTTCTTTCTGTCTGTTTGTTTGTTACAAATAAACCCACTTGTAGTCGTTTATGCTGTTATTTCGAATAAAATTGAGAGACAATTTTTTTCCAATAAAAGATGAAAAAAAGTGCAAAAGTATTTGAAACTCTAATCTCAATACGCATTTTATTTCACTTTAAAATAATAATGAAAAAAAGATCAATTTAAATTGAAAAGTAATATAATTTTTCTTCATTTTTATAGTTTAAATGGGCGTTTTTTTAAACGCCTAAACATTTGAATCAACCACCATAAAAGGTAACATGAGAGTAAGACATTCAAAATGTAACAACTACCAAAATTTTTTTATATCAAACAAAAAAGTTTGTAAAGTTTTACAATAAAAAAGTATTATTGCATTTGTATGTTTGTTTTTGTAGTTGTTGTTTTAATGATGAATGTTTGTTTAATTTATTTAAAATTTAAAAAAAGTTTTTTAATGATGCCACCTAATTGAATTAGAAACAAGTAAAAATTCGGCAATGCCGATTCGTCCCTCCACCAGAAGTGCCTAAAAATCAATAAATTATGTTTCGTACATGTACATTTTACGCACACAAACGCATACAGTATACGAATGCATTTTTTTTAATAACAAAAAAAGTTTGATTTTTGGTTTCAACTTTTTTCTGCTGAAACGATTTGAATGATTTTTCTAAGAGTAATGAAGTACATATTTTTTATAATTAATGATGGTAAATTATTTTATTAAATATTTTATACTTATTTGTCGATTTATAATTGATAATTTTGCGAAAGTTCTGCGCTCTAATTTAGAGGTTGCCTCAGATATGGGTCTATATTTTTTAACATACTGAACCGATTTTGCTAGTTTTAAATAGGAAACTTTTCAGGACTTTAGTTAATATTCAGGCCAAATTTTATTGAGCTCTGTCATAGCCAAATCGACTCAGATTTTGCTGTGTTGCAAGAATATATACAAATTATATACGAAATGACAAAGTAAATATAACCTCTTTACTACTTGTGGTGGTGGAGGGTATAATTATAATGACACTGTAGAAAGAGTACTTTCTAAATAACTATATATATAACAGTGATTTAATTGAAAGGTGTCAATTTAAGATTCCTACTTCCTTTAATTAAGGTTTTTTTGTATTAATCGTGGGAAAGCGGCATTACCGAGTTCGCTTAATAACTAGAAGTTATACTTTTTGAGGCAACTGTTTAAAAAAGGTATCATTATCAAAAGATCATTTTGTGATAGCCAGCAAGCTGTTTTATATCCCCCATCACCACAAGTGATAAATAAGAGAATAGAAAAAATCAATAAAAATCTGAATCGATTTAGCTATAATTGTCTGTTTTCTTACTCACAACTAAATTAATTGCTAAAACTCAATGAAATTTGGCCTAAGTATTTATTATTATGAATTGAAAGAAAGTTATAGACAAAATACTTTAAGTTCTAAGGGTAGCATCTATAATTATTTGGCCTATTATTATTGAACCGATATTGTGATTTTATATAGTTGCATTAGAACAATAAAAATATCCTTCAATTTGGACAATTAATAAGGGTTGATTTTTTTAATTCTGAAGATTGGTCTAAAACTGTTATAATATTGGACCGATGTTGGCAGTTTGTTGGATAAACACAAGCAATCTGAGGGTAAAAGTTTTACAAAATTCATGGAAAAATTTGTAATCAATCAGTTCCATAACCAAGTTCATAGATTTCATAGGGGGTTGGATTCATTTTATGTCATCAGCGCATAAATCCGTTAAATTAATTGAAATCAAACTGTGAACAAATTAAGTCTCCATAAAAGTCTTCATAAAATTGTGAAAGCGCAATATTAAATCAAAATTGCTTAAGGAAGTATAGCAAATGTTATTAAGTTAGAACTACTGTAGTGCTGTGACTATTTACAAGAACTATTTAATATTCTACTTCTTCATGAACATATTGAAATATCGTTCTGGATTCTGATTTTAAGGGATATAACTGTAACGAACAATATCAAAATATTATCTATCTGTGATCTGGGGTTAGATTGAAAGAAAACAAATTGAAATACCTTTGAGTTATTCATCCAAATATGTATTTCCGATTAAAGGCTTATAACTTAATCGGAAGATGACACGACTCGCTTAAGGAACCTTTAAATATCGCTCAATTGTTAATAATTAATATTATTAAAACTTCACTGGTTTGAAATTTTGAAATGTGTACATATATCAGTGATTTCCAGTTATCTATTCCGATTAAGGATTTGTTTCTAATTAAGACTTTATTAATAACGGAAATTCAAATTAAAATCTGGCATCTCTCTTATACATATATAAATTTACTAATACAAGTACCTTTTGGCTAACAGTTTTTTTTCATTCAATCGTATCAATTGACAACCCACGCAATATTTTTCGAGTGTTTTTCTTAGTTTCTTTTTTGTTGTTTTAACTTTTTAAAATTTTCATTCATTATTTCTATTTGATGTTGTTGTTATTATTTTTATTTCATTTTTTTTTTGGCAGAAACAGTTGTCAAATTATTATGTGGCATTAGGATTTTTTTCGTAACTAAAAAGTTGGGTGTTAAGTGTCTGTTTGTCTGTCTGTTTGTCTATCTACCTTTCCGAATGACTATTGGCCATTTGGAGGTATTAGAAACGTATGTTTATAAACATTTCTACGTATTTTTGGCATTTATGTTGCAGTTTGTATGTTATGTTGTGTTGTCTGTTGGCCAGTAGGTAACAGTAGTTACGTTTTATGTTTTTAGTTTCATATGCCACAATTGGTGTTGAGTGTCAGTGTGCACCATCGATCATAGACAACAAAATGTTTTAAACAGTTTGGGGCCATTTTTTACATACATTACATACGTATGTAAAATATGAAGTAATTCGAAATTCGTGTTAAATTTTTTGGTTTTTATGGATTTTTTTAGAGGGGAATTTAAAATTTAAATAAAATTTAAATTAATATTTTCCAAAATGTTTTATTTTGTAACTGGAGATTTGAATGCTAAATGTTTTTGCCAAGTGTTAAGGTTAAAGGTTTGAGGGTTTTTTTTGGAACTGTTATTTTGAAATGTTTATAATTAATCATAATCTGAAATTAATTGGAAATATCGATTTCTGTGAAAAAAATACATTTGAATAAATTGTTACTGTTTTGTGAGATTATATTTGCCCACATAAATTGGCAAATATTAAAACATTTTGCCAAGAACTATTTACATTTCCATGGAAAATAACTTTTAGCTGATTAACACCTTCCTGTTTAACTCTCGTACATATTTGACATTAGTCATCTTATTTTATTTTAACAATTGAATGACAATAAGTATTATTTTTTATTTTGTTTACAATGGCGCCATAAACATTTTTTAGACACTATACTTACTTATTTAAGACACTATACTTTTAAACGTGACAATCAAGAATGGTGTAATCCCCTCTTTTTTCGAAAAAAAACACATAAAAACTCAAACCGTGAAGTTTATCTGTGTAAAAGTGAAAAAATGTCTAAAATTGAAAAATAAATAAATCAGAAAATAACCCGCCATTAAGATTACCTTTTTGTCTGGTGTAGTGTATACAAAAAACCGAAACCCGGTTAATCGTTTTTTTGCATTTAAGAAAATGCATGCGAGATTAGATAAAATTTTTTATTCTGTGTGTAAAACGAGCAAAGTACTGTATGCATCATTGGACATCATATTCTGAGTCGATTTTGCTATGTCTGCCTGTTTTACACAGTATAACGTCCGTAAAATACAATGACATTCTGTAAGATTTTTTATCGTTTATCCTGCAATATCTTTTTTTTAAGGTAAAAAGGTAAAGGACCTATAACTTAGACAAATTCAGTAACTAAAGAATGAGTTTCTGTAACTGTAAAAGAAGAAGAAACTACAAAAAACTTTTTACCCCATCTATTAAGGACATTAAAGAGTGCAAGGAAAATTTACACACACATTTTTATTTTGATGAAATCATTATTTCATCTTCAGTCTATTTCACAATATAAGTTTCTATTGGTTGGTCTTAATTTCTTGTGAATAATATTTTTTCTATAAATTTAAAATAATCAAACAAAAACAGAAAACCGTTTTTTTTTCGGTTCTGGTTTCTGAAAATGTCGGTTTATTGAATACACTAATCTGGTGTAAATTTTTAAAATGTAAAAAATTAATCAACAAATTAAATTGTTAAAAAATAATAAAAAACATACCAAAATAACAAAAATAATATGTAAATATGTCAAACTAAAAACAAAAGAAATGTCAAATAAATAAACACAATATGAAAAAAACACAATTGTCTTTGATGTCGCAACGAAGAATTTACACCGAAAGTACTTTATCAATTTATAATATTTTTTTTTCAAAAATTTTCTTGTTTTATAAATTTGAAAAGACAAAAACAATAATAATGAACGTGATTTATTACGTTGTCAAAAAAATTATTTAAACCGCAAATGAAATGAAATGGAATAGTTTTAAATTAAGTCGAAAAATGTTATGACTATTTGTTATATATTTAAAGTAAATTATGTCATAAACTGATTTACATTGAACAGTGGGACAGGATGGAAAATATAAACAAAAATTATTCAGATACGTATTCAAATCTGTAAAACGAAAAATTGAAACTAGATTGGGAAGTGATATTTCAAACTCAATTATCATTCTTATTTGGTTTTGCCTTTTTGTAGACAAATAACGGGTAAGATACACTAATGCGATTGAAATGGAGGCTTCAGAATCTTAAGAATGATAGATAAATCTAGTGTGATTTCCCTTAATACGTTTGAAAATATCGATTTAAATGATTTACGTTCAAACAGTTTTTAACTGTTTCAATATCAAATATAAGATTTGAAAGTATTAAGAAAATCAATGGCGACCATATAATACCTTTCAATATATTGAGAGTTTTATATGAGAGTAATAAACCTAGAACACAGATATCCACAAAGAGAGAGATAAAAACAAATAATTTGATAGTGTTAGTGTCTTATGCTCAATTAATGGAATTATTTCTCTTATTACACAGAACGAAATTTATGTAAGTTGTTTTTATTAATTTTGTAGAACAAGCTGAATATGTAAAATTTAAAGAATGTAATTCGATTTTTATGATATAAACTAACGACCCTAATGATTTTCGATATTTCAAACGATTTCAGACTGTGGGTTTTGTAATGGGGACTGTATGAACTATGGACCTTTCCCCATACACTTCGTGAATTTCGAAAGAGCTATAATATATAGAGCAGGTGATCAGCACCAATTTCAGTGAGCTTTGCATTTGGTCTTATATATCTTGATACATTTCGGTTTATAGAGGAAAATACAAATTTTCCTCGATTTTAATTCTTAATGATATGCGTAGTAGAATAGATTAAAAAGGCCTAAGGAAATGATCGCCGACCTTATTAAGTCACTAAAAATATAGAAAGAAACTTTAATGAATTTAAACGATTTTATATAGAATAATTTTTGAAGAGCAGAACCATGGACAATGAGAGATAAATTAAGTTTAAAAATTCAATTAAAAAATCAGTAATCTCCACTCAACATCTTAAATTTTTTAAAAACCTCCTGAGGTATTGAATGGGTTTCCTAAATAACTTGTTTTTACTTGATAAACAATTAGTTCTGATTTTAGTTTTCACAATGAATGAAAACTTCAAGGATGAATGACCAAAGTTGATCAACAGGTATGTATAATCGGCCAGTTCCAGACCATTTTCATCACTTTTTTTCACTTTCGTATTTCAAAATAAAATTTTCATTTTTGATCACTTGTCCTAAAGCAGAGCTAACTAAAAAGAGAAAAGAGAAAAATAAAATATGAAAGTGGTACTGATTTACACTTATTAAATTTAAATATTTTCTATATTACACTGCAAGAAACTCATGAGTAATCCTGTAAATGACTGAAAGTTAACATGCGGCAAAAAAAACGAATTTCGTTATTTTATTCAGTAAGTCGGGAATTCTGATGGCATTATTGTGTATTACGTCTGTATAATAGCCGTTGTATATTGGTTTTTTTTGTTTAAAATATTTTGTTTTTTCCCACTGTACTTTGTTAGCGAAAATCTAAAGCCAATTATAGTGTCGGAATTTTAGAAATTTGATAAGGAGGTTTTTATTTAAACACGAAATATACTTTTTGTAGTTGCGAATAAAAATGTGATCAACAAATTGTTCAGACTTAGATCATCTGGTTTATTTTAGGAATACAAAATAAATTTAAACTAAAAATTAAAAAAATTATAATAATAATTAAATTTTATTTTTTAGAATTTAGCGTTTTTAATTTATTTCAATTTAAAATTTAAAATAAATTGAATTGTTGTGTGATTAAGGGTCAAATAAATTGAACTACAAAATTCTATTTTATATAAAAAGCAATTAAATTATTTATTTATAAGCGCCATATTTATTAAAGAATTTATTTTATAAAATAATAAGATTTCTAAACAAACAATATAATTTTTATTAAATTCTATTTAAACATAAAAAATTCAATGACTTTTACGTCACGATTATTATAAGTTGTTAAACATTTTGTATTGATAATAAAGTAATCATGTTATTATTAATACTTAATCATATATTTAACAATATTACTATATTAATATTGTAAAAAATATTGATTTAAAAGAAAACTTTACAAAACAGCAAAAAAATCAAAGACAGGTTAATGCGTAATTAAGTTATTTAAAAACTTTAATCAAAATATGTTAACACACATTTTATAAGTTAATAAAAACTTTAATAAAAATATGTTAACACACATTTTATTATTTCTTGTCTTATAATGAAATAAATCAAGTCATGTTTTATGAATTTTTAAAGTAATAATAAAAGTAAGGAATGAGATCGAAAAATTCTTGATATACAAATATGTTTTTAAAAACGTAACAATTAAACTTACAGTTTCATGTCTTGAAACCCTTTCATTATCTTTTTTATAGGGCTTTCTGTAACTCTGCTCGAACAGGTAGTCCATCTCCTTTTAGGCACGTTCTTGCCAACAACTTATTTAGTGTTGTGTGTTTTTAAACCGGGCAGCTTTCCTACCGGGCAGTGTTGGAAGCTCTTTTTGAAAATGTTTTCTCGTTTGGACTATTTTAAAAAATAAATACGAATTAGGTTTCAACGTACAGTTCTCCCGGTACTGTTTAATAATATTGGAAGCAGTTTGACCTTTGAATGATTGGCCTGCTTTGTGTATGTCCATGAATTTTGTCGAAAATATTTAATAATTTCAGTGTGCACTTTTCTTGGATCAATAATTTTAATCAGTTTAACAATATATTAATTTGTTTGACATTAAACTTTTCGTCGACCTCACTCTTAAATATTGAAATTAGTAGTTAATATTAAATATTATTTTTATTGTTGTTGCTGAATTTAGATTTTAAGAAATATTTAATCAAAATATTTATTCGTTTTTTTTGTTTGTAATTTTATTAGTTTTTTTCCATAATTTATTAAGTTATAAAATAAAAATTTAAATTGAATACGTTTAAGATTTAAAATATTTGAATTAATTTAATAATTTGTTAGATTATTTATAATCAAATTTATATTTTATAAATTATTTTTCTAAAATTTTTTTGTCATTTATTTATTTCTTAATTTCTGATTTTTTTTAATAAATTATTTTTAAAATTCGTTGATATTTTTCTTTTTATTAAAATGTTTGAATTTTTTCCAGAAATTTTTTTCAAACACGCGTTTTATTGTAAATAATGTTGTCGTTGTCTTTAATTTATTAATCATTAATTCAATTTTATTTCATTTTTTCGTTTTAGTAAGAAGATTAACTTATTAATACATATTTTTAACCAAATTAATATTTTAGCGGAAAGAAAAAAATTAAATTTAAAGTTAATACGTTTTTAAAATAAGTTTAGCAGCTGTCATTAGTTTGTTTTTATGTTAATTTATTAAAAAAATAAAACAAGTCAATATTTGTTTTGAAACTAGTTTGAAAGGAGTGTTGCGATAAAAATGGCCGTTAATTTAAAATTACAATAATATAGATGGAAGAGATTCGCGGTGGATAAGGAACGAGATCGAAAAATGATGAACATACATGTTTTATTAAAACTAATAATAATATTTGTTTGACTTTTCAAGGGATGTTAACAAAAATACTTCATAATGTATCCACTTATTTTTGGCCTGTCTTGGCATCTTGTCACTATGGTAAATACGGCCTTAAGTTTTACAAGAACAATAATGTATCCGAACTAAGGCCTGGTGCAGAGTCTACTGAAGAGATATTGCGCTCTTGTTTAAAGAGAATTCAAGAACACAAAAAGGTATTCAAAAGAGTGCTTGATTTTTATTGGAGATGGACTGCTTGTTCGAGATAATTTACAGAAAGTATTATGAAAACGTTATTGGAAGGGTTTTATATTGACATATATGTATGTTAGGAATTTTTCAATCTCAGTCCTTATAACCCAACTGTTTAACGGTGAAATAAAGCAAACTATTGACAACCAATAAAGGACAACTTGACCGCCTTCCATATTATTCCATTAAGTGAAAATTGACATAAAAATCTAAAGTTTTAAATATGCACATAATTCTCACGATTTAAGTATATTGTCTGCGATAATATATCGAAAATGCTGTCAAAATCATCGTTTTCAACGTCTTAAAATTATTATTGATAAGAATTTTTAATAAAAAATTAAATTTACAAAATACAAAATCTGAGAACTACATGGGCTTTGCTTGAGCTCCCCTTGTCTTTATCTATAATAAAAATTCACTAATTAATTTTTTATTATTTTTCTCCCCATGCGTTTCCTTTTTTTCGATATATAGTTGCTGAGTTGTTGAAAAATTTCTTTAGACATGTGTTGTTAACTTTATTTAAATATTTTGGTTTTGTTAATTTTTTGTTAACACCATTATAAATATGTATTCACCTCAATAACGCTAATTAAGCAAAAATAATTTTAAACAAATAATAAATAAATAAATAATAATAAAAATAAAAAACAAGTTTGCATAAATATTTACGAGCATTAAATAATATTTTTTGGGTGTAAAATTCTGGGAATTAAGTTTTAAATTTTGCACACCCAAAATGGAAAACTTTTTTTGAGGAAATAAAAAAATACAAATTTTAACAGATCTTTGAAAGAATGGGAAACGGATGGAAATCTTTTATTAAAAAATCTTTGAAAAGTTTTAAATGGACAATGGATTTGGGTCTGCAATTGAACCTGTTAATTGAAAAAAGTTAATCACTTATATTCCTCATATTCCATAGTTGAGCCATAGTCAAAAAGAGGTTTGTCAAATTAAAATTATAGTCGGCTCATTCTTTTTATAAATTTTAGATTTTGATTAAAAATTTTAAAGATATCAGTTGGAATTGAACAAAACAAAATTTTTTCTAAGTATTTGTTATTGTTTTTGTTGTTGTCCTAAGACATAAGCGGTTTTGTAGAAAAAAAATAAATGAAAAATTTGAGCATCAATTATATCTTATTAAATTTTCATGAAATTCCGCAGGCTTAAACTTCCTTTAGTGGGTAACGGTACGTATAATAAAATATGTAGATAAGTCACGAAACGAAACTGTTAATATCACATATCTCTATAACTAATACAGGAAATTTACGAATTTTGTCACATGAATAATGATTTGACCACACATTAATGTAAAACTTTCACACGAATCGTTTAATATTATATGTCTCCGAAATTTTTAAAGCTAATTTCTCTTAATTTTGCACTTAGATGAAGCCTTAATAAGAAAATTCTAAACACTAAAAAATTGGATAGGTCACAGGGGGAATGGAATTTTTAATAAGTTATTACAATTATTTTCAAATTGATCATTGAAAACAATTGTAATGTAATGGCCGAATATTACATTCTATTTGTTTTCATTTTTTAAGTATATTCCAGATTCTATGAAATTGTGAAAAAGATTCAAAATTCAAAATTCATATAAATATATGAAACCGTTAAAAAGTTATATTGATCTGAAGTTGGAATTTAGAAAAAATTTAACTCTTTCTTATCTAAACTTTAAGATTTTTTATGGTTTCAAAGAAGAAATATTAAAAAATGCGTGAAACATAATTTGGATGAACTTGGGACAAAAATCTGCCCACAAGCCCTATTCTTATTCTTCTGTGAAGTTCTCAAATTACAAAACAGGAATCATCTTTAAATTGTTTTAAATATGTATACGGCTTCATATGAAAGGAAAATATCCATTAAGTATTTTTAGCTGGACGGCCCCTATAATGTGAGTGATCATTTCAATGAGAAAAATTAAAGTCAATAATCGAGCTTGACTAATACATTCTTACTTGTTTCTTATTTACCTAATTTACTTTTTTTGTACGCAACGGAAAGGAGATATCAACTAGGACCCTTATAAAGTGCATTTATTTTTGAACCATTTTAAAAATTTGTGTCGATTTACATATCTGTACATTCGTAATATACATTCATATCATACATTCATAATATCCCCAATATAATGAAATAAATTCACATTGCCTACTGTTCCCGGAATCATCGATCCAGTGGTTGATATTTGCGATAAACTCCAAAGTGATTTTTATTAATGTAAAAAATTGATTCAAACAAAATTTAATGGTTTTGATGTAGCTATTGTATATATCACATATCGGAGCCAAAAATTATCGAAATTGGCATAACTTCAGTCTTGTTGGTGGTGGAAAAAAGGGTAATTGGATATTTGACCATGTTATTTAAATAAATTATTCACCACAAATGGTGAAATAAAGGGACAATTTCTTATTTAAAACATTAAATGACTCCAAAAAAATATATTTTTTATTTTCTATAAAAATAGTTCTTATCACTTATAAAAATGGGGTCATTAGACAAATCTCCCAAAAACAAATTTCTGACAAATACACCATCATAGGTGGTTGGAGTACCGTGCTTAAGTTTGTAACGTACAGAAAAAAATATTGCTACCACTACTTTTAAGTATACCGATCGACTCAGAATCACCACCGGATTTAACAATGTCCGTCCGTTTGGCTGGCTGTCCATGTAAACCTTGTGAACAAAATGCAGATCGCAATTTTAGAGATATCTTAATGAAACTTGGCATGTGTCATTATTTTGGTCCAAGGGCGATGCTTTTTGCCATTGGTGATGATGGGTACACTGTTTCCATAGTCCTGAATATAAAGTGATTTTAACGAAATTTGGCAAAAATAAGTCAAAAAACATTCTAAAATGATATGTCAAATTATACGAGGATCGTTCCATTATTTCTATTACGTCCCAAAAACCCCCTTTAAAATACAATATTGAAGGGCTTCATCTCATATATACGTTGATATTGTGATAAAAATTTGCGAAATTAAGATAAATATAAGCAAAATCGATATACAAAATTTTGCGAGGGTCAGTTCATAATTTCCTCTAGCTCTCGTATTATGCCCCACAGAAATAAGCTGATAGCTACCATTAATAAGCAACAATGTGGTGAAGGGTATTAAAAAGTCGGCCTGGACCAACTATAATTCTTACTTTTTTTTTTTTTGTTCTAAAATCGTAAAGTACTTTAAAAGATTGAGGCAATATTTTTTCGAAATACAATAATTAATCAAAATTTTTTAATTATTGATTGATTGTTTTGATTGATTTTGAAAATTAATGTAGAAATACAACGAAACAATCATCAATATTGTACATTTATTTAAATTGTATTTTCTTAACGATTTTTTTCTATAAATTTAAAGCGACAAGTGCTTATGAAAATGTTAGACAAGAAGACAAAAAAGTACTTAAATAAATATTTAAATGTAGTTTTTAATATCATGACACTTTTTTATGGTTTTCAATAAATATAATTTTGTTTTTAATGTTGTTACCACATTAACAGTGTTTGGTATCAAATTTTCAAAGAAAAGGTGGCCAAAGCAGACAGAAAAACGCTCATGTTAACCTTTAAACGGGAGATTAACATTTTTAAACATAATCTCATTTAAAACTATATTGCTGGCTTTGTTTAATATGTTATTAAATACTTTTTTTCAAAAATTCTAAAGACCTTTTAAGGGTTAATTCTTAAGTATTTTTATGTTAAAATTATCGACGTTAAGAATATTAATAAATAGAGGAAAATATAGAAAAATATAATATTAAGAATAAAACTGCAATTTGAGTCTAAAACCAAAAAATAATAATGATTATGATAAAATGTCTGTCGTCTGTGTGGAGTATAATCGACATCCCAGACTTGTCATTATAAAACATTATAAACATGTAATCGGTAATTTAACGCTTCTAATAATTGAAAACCCCGCATTAATCAATATAATCAAACCAAATAAAGAATATAAACAAATTTACATTATATATATGTGTACATAATGGCATCATTAACTAAAAACCTATATAGCAAAGACACATTATTGAAATTAGATCAAGGAAATATAATTACAGACAACAATAGTAAACTCATATTCACAAGCAGAGTATTATAACTATGAATATATAATTTCTATTTTAAAATGTTATTTAGAATTTCCTATAGAGAAATCTAAAAAAATTCTCCCTCTGGGCCCACACACCTCTCTTCACGTCTTCTAGTCTTTAATAATTTAATATTCCATAAATGTCGCTAAATAAAAATCTCATCATATTATTAATGAGACTCCTCAAGGCGTTTTAAGTTGCAAGTTCATTTATATGCAACAAACGTAAATGTATTTAACATAATACATACAGACTTTTATATGGCTGTATGTATCATCGTTTACACAAATGCTTAAGGAATTCTTCAGTTATTGACTATATCGTCTAATAAAACCATTGAATATTGAAGAAAATGCACTGCGTTTTCTCAATCAATACTTATTGTAAGAACAATAAGTATTCACTTTCATGTAGTTGTGTCAGAAAGGGTGAAAAGTGATGAGAGAAAGTCTGGAAATAATGTTTAACAAAATGTTTAATATCGAACTGTGTTAGTACAAGACAATAATAATTATATACGAGAACAATCTAAAAAGTTATTTTAAATGTTACTTTTAATCAGAAGTTTAGACAAATTTATAGTTGTTTGGCTAAGTACCTCTGATCTAAATAGAACAACTTACAAAATACACATAGTTAATAAAGTATTCCGATCGTGTGATCTTACAATTTATTTTTGGTTCATTGCGTATAAATAAAAATGGTTAAAAATATCATGATTAATTGCGCACAGAGTGCAGCGTAATTTTAAGAACCAAAAAGAACATAATCGTAGGTTGCAGATATTTCAGAAATCGGCTTATAATTTTTTGTATTGTCTTGATTTTCAAGAAATCCCTATTTGGACAATTTTATCAAAATTTCCCTGAATCAGATTATACATTTCAGCATCAGAATGTTAGAAAGTAGAACATAATTCAGAAAATTTATCTTCGATTCTTAATAGAAATCGGTATCGAGAGTTAGACATTAGACATATACTTGAATCGGAAGCTATAACTGAATTATTTTCTGATTTTTTCTTAACGATATAAGACCATTTTTCCTCTCCAGTTCATGAAGCAAAATGATTATACTGTGTCAACCATTTCAAAAGACATAAAATAAATAAAATTATTAAAATAATTGCAAATACATCAGATAAAGAGCCGTAAGCTTTTTATATCCAGGGAAAAAGTGACGGATTTCTTTTACCAGCATTTGATTTCATTAATGCCCTGGAAAAGGGTCTTCCCCGACTAGGCAAAATGTTCCCATTTCTCTCATAAGTGAGGTCTACTTTTTGGCCTGATATAGTATAGCTTTTTATTAAGAGATATCAATCCTCCAAGCGATTCGAATTTAAGACTTGTGGAAAGATATTCGGCTTTTTGATAAAAATTTGTTTCAAAATATCAAAGATTTTAAGGAGAATTGCAATCTGTGTCCAACAGCTTTTAAGTCATCAATAAATAGATCATTTTACGATGATCAATCAAATGGATTTTATGATGATCTCTAAAATATCATACAAAAATCAAGAAAACTGATCATGCGATAATTTTTAATATCTTTATGAAATCGTACGTTATTCTATAAAATAAAATAAAATAAAATAAAATAAAATAAAATAAAATATGGAAAAGATCATACAATTTTTATCAAATTGAAAATAAATTATACAATTGATGTAGAAAATAAATAATACAATGATCTATAAAAGTCTGCAAAATATCATAATATCATACGTAGACTATATAAAATAGATCACACGATGATTTATAAAATAGTTCATAAAATGATCTATAAAACAGATCAGACGATAATCTGTAAAATAGATCATTCCATGATTCTAAAACTGATTACGCTGTGATTTATAAAATCATTTTAGGATCGGACGTTGATATAGAAATTAAAAATTTATCATTAGATAATTTATAAAAAGATCGAACGTTGATCTACAAAATTAATCATGACATGAAATAAAAATAGATCATATTATATCACTGTATGATTTTTATTTCATTTTGTAAATTAATGTTCGATCTCTTATACAAATCATCTTTAAAAATAGGATCTGCAATATAGAACATACAGTGATTCATAAATGATTCAATTATTCAATGATCTCTAAAGTAGATCATTTAGTGATATATAAAGCTGATAATGCAAATATGACAAAATAGATCACACATCATTTAGTTCTTTTTAAATTTTTGAATGCTACTTTCTTGTAATGTCTATATTCAAAATCACTTTTATTACAAAATTTTAAGATTTTTTAATTTGTTGGCTAATTTTTTCCAGAAATCTTTTTCGCCTGTCCCTGCATAAGCATTTTTATCTCGTAAGCCTCCTGTGGCGCTATAGGTTTTGATATTAATTTTCCTAAATGTTGAATTGTTATATTAAATACATTCTGAATATTGTGTTAGAAAATTACGTGTTTTTTATTCTTTAGAACAAAAAAATGTTCATGAAAATTACTTGAACTAGAAAAATATAGAAATAAATATAGAAATAAATTTCATTTTTGCGTTCTTCTAATTTTAATTTGTTATTCTTGTTCACATTAAACAATTAATAATAATCATTGATTTATTTCTATTCTGAAAAATGTTGTAAAGAATTTTTCGATCTCACTCCTTATTATTTTATAAACTAAATAATAAATAATTTATATTTAATAATTTCAAAACCTATAAAAGTTTTTAAATTATAACCAAAACCTTGAAAGATCATTAACTATTATTGAAATATGGAAAGGATTTAGTTCGCTATTAAATCAAATTAATGAATCCGTTTATAATTTGTCATCATTTTTTGAAGTTAAAAAAAAAACTTTATAAACAATTGTCTAAATCATAAATCATAAGATTATTATGTCAATTTGTCTGTAAGTCCGACCCGCTTTTCAAAATTTTTGTGAATAAAAAAATCCGCTAACAATAAGAAATTATAGATGAAAATCACCAATATGTAAATTAAATTACCGTTTGTTTATTTGTATTTAACAAATATCAGCTACTTTGTTTTGATTTAAATTGAGGCCTCTTAAAAATAAAAGGTTTTTTTTTTTCTTTCAAATTTAAATCTTCTATTTGGTTGTTGTTGTTGATATCAATTTTAAAACAATTAAGTTTTAAATTTATTTACAAACAGCCGGGAGTTAAAAAATATTTAAAAAATTAACAAATAATAAATAGAAAAA
>PYHX02000413.1:70332475-70367596 GCA_004302925.2 Cochliomyia hominivorax | reverse complement strand
ATTTTGCATATAATTTCGGGAAATTTACCACATATATTTCCTCATATTAAAGTAATTCCAAAAAAACTTGTAATATGTTAGGGGTCATTATTTAACCTAACTTCCATATAAGGCTGCATTGAATTTAAGCTTTTAAAATTTTTAGATGTAGAGCAATTCTATTGAAATTCAGCACATTGATCCATTTTTCTCATATGAGACCCAGGCATTTTTACCTGTTGCTTTTAATTTTTTTCTACAGATCTAAGTAAGTCATATTTTAGTATCGTCTTATTTTTATATTCAAGACTGAATTTCAGTAAGGAGCCTTAGACCTATGCTCATGGATACTTTTTTGCAAATTATTGCCAGATTTAAAATTGCAAGTTAATAGTAGCGAACAATAACACAATCTGTCATAAGATTAAGTCGTGAGAATATTCCCTACAGAAATGTTCATTTGTAAAATCGATTCAGATATTGTTATAGACCAAAAAAATCAAGTTTTGGACTTTGTTTCATGATTCGGTCTATAACTTTTTTCTACTAAACCAATATTAATTTTAAATTATGGCAATGTACCCAGCAACAAATTATCTGGGAAAAGTTAAGTTTGAAAATAAAGAATCCAACATAAAATGAAATTATGATAAGTGATTTTTATAGACACGGACTTTTTCTGGGTCTTCAAGTATATAATCTCGAGTGTATATAATCTATGGATAGATGTAGGGTATTCCAATAAAAGTGCAAAAATCATTGCGGTTTCTCAATTAGAAAAGATTAACATTAAAATTTATTTTTATTTTTATGTTTAGTTCCTGAAACAAAACAAAAATATTATTATTTATTCAAAAAATAAATATTTATTATATAAATTATAATTCTTTGTCCAGTTTTCATGTTTATTAGAAATTTATTGAGAGAAACCATAAGAATTATTCGATAACAGAAAACCAAATTATTATGTAAATTATTTATTTTACAATAAAATTAAAAATAATAATAAAATGTTAAATGTTGCAAAAATATATAAAATGAAACAAACCACGTAATTTTGCAATTTGTTGTTAAATATTATTAACATTTTGTTGCATGGGAAAGAATTTTTATTTTAAATCAAAATGATCACGTCTTTAAGTTTTATTTAGAATTTGCATGTTTATATTTCACATTCATTTTTATTTAATTACAAGATTTATTTTATTTGTTTTGTAATTTTCTCATTATTTTTCTTCAAATGTTTTTTTTTTTTTTTTTTTTTTAATTTTTGTATAAAAATTCTGCAAACGAAAAAAATCTGGAAGATTTTTCAGATCGTATTCCTATGATAAATGTCACATTACCCGGATACCTCAATAATTATCAATTAGTTTAAAAATCATTAAATCAACAATATGATTCAAAATTATTATAATCGGAACTATATATATCACTTTGCTTAGGACCTTATCTGTATTAAGAACATATCTTGAAGTAGTTACCTCAAAAAACAATATTAAATTTTTGATTAAAAAACGGTAAAATTCGAGAGGACTTGAGAGACTTATTTCTCTCTGAACAGATATCCCCAATGATTAATATATAAAGTAATGAGTAACGATCTTAACATTCCTTTAAAAATGTTTGTCAAAGAAAATGTTTGAATTTGAAACGTTTCAGAATCCGGGCCTTTGTAATATTGCACACATTTATTTACGTAATAGATCTGTAATATTTGGCTGTATGACGACGACAATATTAATTTGCAAATGATTTATGAACAGTTTGAACCGATTAAGTGAATTTATTATGAACTGCAATTGAAGAAAACTTTGA
The DNA here is from genome assembly GCA_004302925.2 of Cochliomyia hominivorax. Taxonomy (NCBI): domain Eukaryota; kingdom Metazoa; phylum Arthropoda; class Insecta; order Diptera; family Calliphoridae; genus Cochliomyia; species Cochliomyia hominivorax. Next base: position 70,365,799 of record PYHX02000413.1, on the reverse strand, counting down.
ATTTAACATAATTTTAGAACCTTTTAAAATTCAAAAGTCTCAGCAATATTTCCACAAAGTTACAGAAATGAAACTTATCGATCTGATCTTCATTTGATCTTCAAGTTTAACTTCATTATTAAAACAAATTTCTTATATAATAAATTGATTCTCTCGCTCTATCAGACTGAAATCAATACAATCGGATAGTTATTATTGAAGTGTACTTCAGATAATTTTAATTATCCATGCATGACCTTTCCTAAATCATAACTAAAATTTTGGGCTGATGTTCTATATAGAATTAAATACCAGATTCAGGCTTCCTGAATACCTTCAAAAATTTCGAAAATATTTTGTACTTATGCCCCCTATTCAGCCATTGCTCTTTTATTTTAAACTCGTATGAGACGGCAGCCGATTTTAAATTGCAATATATCGCTTTCTGTCTTGAACGGGTACCCTTAGGGTGTGGTCGATTTAACTGTTCAAACTCAAAAGCTCTCTATTAGGATGTATAAATTGTAAAATTGATTTGACAGAACGAATATAGACAATAATATTAAACAAAATCATGGAAAACCTCTTCAACATTTACTTGTTATAACACAAGGTGTGGTCGATGTCATCAAATTTGACATTAAATAAAATTCAAAGAATTTTTTTCACTTTAAAGGTGGAAAACTTAACACATTTTATTTATTTCCTTTAATAAAAATTAAATTAAAAGGAAATTAAATAAATTTATTTAGGAGAAAATAAAAGAGTTCCCAGAAAAACGCCTAAAACAAAATTGCATACAAAAATTTTTTATGTGTAACAAAAAAAAAACGAAAAATTTCTAAAATAACAAAAATGCGACATTTATACTCAAAAACGCCAAACAAAAACTATGCCGTGTTTAATAGACGGTGTAAATATTAAACATTGTATAGCAAGCGGCAACATTAAAAAAATGTACATAATTTGGTTGCTTTTTCGAATGCAACATGCCACATTTATGACCGATTTTGTGTATGTATATGTATTGTATGGTAAGGCAGGAAAAGGCAGAATAGAGGGGGTTAGAGAAAAACCACTTGTAATGTGGTTTTATGTTTTTTTTTCATGCGGCATAAATAAACTTGTAAAACATATGAAAATGGGTCATGGTGCAAGTGTTTACATAGGTGCATATACATATACATTTTTGGTTTTCCCAAACACAGCAAGTAGAAACAGCATCTATGTACACATACATACTACATGTGTAGTTGTAAATGCAACAGCGGCAGCCAACTGTAAACAGCTGTTAATGTAAACTATATTTAATAATAAACACAGCACCACACACAGTTACGTACATATACATACACACAAGAAAATGCAATGAATTTGATGAAAAGTGTAATTAAAAATATTGACAAATACATGAGAGTATTATTACTTTGGCGGCATTTACTTATGTTACGCTCTGTCTATTTGATACGACTTCTGAGAGTTTTTTTTTTTTGTTTGTGAGAAAATCATAATTTTGAAGTTGGCATATGTTTTGGTATCATTTGGTTGAACGCGTGCCCGTGGCTAAAATATTTATTTAATTTAATTTTAATCACGCAAAACAATGAGTGTTTTCGTTTTTTAGTTGCAGAAATGAAAATGATAGCAATTTAGAAACTGATTTTATGCATCTGAGTCGAATCATAAACGCTCTCCAGCAGTAACAGTTTAAAGTCCTTCTGTCCCGTACCCATATAATAACAAAACCAAGTCTGAGGTTATTTTCTTTAAGTTGTTATGAACGAAATAGAATACATTAAATAATTGACTCAGATTTCTTTGAAAGGAAAAAGAGTGCAATATCCAGTATCAATCATCCAACTAAACTCGTTTTCCGCAAAGTTTGGAATATTCATCTTCTTTACCTCTGGATCATCCTAAATCTTTTTGTAATTCTAATAAACCACATCAGTGTTGCACTCTGTCATCCTGGACAGTCCATGAATTCGTATCCTTAGATTCCAAAGCCCGAAATGTTTTTTGACTTTTGCTTGAGATATAAAGATCATAACATATTTTAGTTTCTGGTTCATCTATAAAAAGTTTCATTCCTATATTATCATTTTGCGTCGAGCTATCCCCCACGGACATATATAGCAGGTTTCTATTCACCGGGAATTACCGTCCAGCATTCGAGTAATGCAACATTCTCTTTTCCATCTTTTATAGTCCTAGCTCTGATCTATTGCATTTTGATACCAATGATTTTTTGTCATTAAAATTCAATATCTTTTCATTGGCCTTAACTCTGAAGAATTTGAAGAAAATACCTCTCCTAAAGTCAAAAATGTATGCTTGTTTCAGACATCGATCTTTAAAGTTTTTTACTTCTTTGTGCTTTTAAATTTTCCTTTCACAAGTTCCCAATTTCCATGACTGTTTAAATCTTGAGATATTTTAGGATACATCTATTATTTCACGAGATATTCATCGCTAAGTTTTCTCGGATATACTTGGGATATTGTTCTATAATTTTTTTCAACTTCCTTGTGCTTTTAAAATACCTTTTACAATATCCCAATGTATGTTTTAATTTCTAAAGAACTTTTCAGTGACATTAAATTTTCTTATCACAAGATCGCAATTTCGCCACACTGGAGTAAGTTCTTAGCAATTTGAAAGTTAGAACCTATAGCCACCAAAACAGTATTATTGTTTTGATATTGATCTATAAATTTGATCTAAATAATCTTAATTAAAACAACATTTCCACAGACACTAGAGACGTGTACATTTTGAACCAGAAGATTCGAATCAACATTACTAATTTCTGGCTTCTAAAATTGTTGTATAATTTTTCTTTAGACCTTAATGGAATCTCCAAGTCCAGACCCTAAATCTTCAATTTAATTTTGTAAGACCAAAATCGAAAAAAGTTGACATCCAAATATGTTTAGGATGCCTCTTTAGGGACATTTGACTTACTTAAAGTGACAATTTTAATTTTGCATTTGTGTTAGTGCAGGGTATAAAACAAAGATTAATTTATTTTCATTTATTTTGAAAAATATTCTTTCAGCTGTTAAACAGCAGCGTATTTGGGCGTTTAGATATCAAACAATTTGGGCGTTTTATTTTTATATTTGTTTCTATCAATTTTTTTCTCATTTTGGTATTGTTAAGACTGGCGACTTAACTCCGGGCTACATTTTGGACAGACATATTAGACATCTTAACGCAAATTCATTTGAAAAAAGCCACCAAAAAGTTTTGTTTAAGAAAAATTATCCTAAAAATATTATTGACTTTGTGAGTGAGTGAATGAATGCGCCAGCGTGTGAGTCTGTATATAAAATTTATCTTGACACAATCACTTGTTTGTTGCTGCAAACACACGTTGCATGATACATGTGTGTGATGTGATATTTGTTAAAACTTGTGAGCTTGAAATGTTATTTCTCTCTGGTGTAATGGTAGACTTTTTCAGATAGTGGGTTTAAAAATGAAAAATGTTTTCAAATTTTGTGGACTAGCCTAGACTCCGGACTGGCATTCGCTTAAAGTATTTTTAAGTTTTTTAATGTTGCTTGAATAATAATGGGCAGAAATTTGCAATTGTAACTATAAGTCTTTTAGAAATTTGCGACTGAATGAATAAATGAATGAATGTTTACTTTTTGTTTGATATTGTTGGTGTTGTTGTTGTTGTTGTTGCAGCTATTGGTATTTTGTTGTCCAGTTGGCATGTCGTTGATTGTTGATGGGCGTTTAATGTACCTGTTTGCCTTGCAGTTCAATGAACGTTTTTATGATTTTATTTTTATCATTTTGTTGGGTGTAATTAAATCATAAAATTTTGAAAAAAAGTGACAAAAAGTAAAATATGAAAATTGCATAGAATCGCAAAAAACGTTGACCGTTATTTTATATAAATTTAATAAAGATAAACATAATTCGAAAATTTAGGAAATAATGGAACTAAGAAAAGTAAGCTAAAGGGTAGTCTAACCAAATCACTTAAGTCATTGAGTCAATTGAATTTTTAAATCAATTCAAGTCATTATTACATATCAGTGAAACTGGCAAACTGTTTGATCATTCGGCTCGACAAGAAGTCGGAGTCAATCAACTTCGTAAACAGATCAATGCAAATCTTTATTCCAAATTTAAATCAGTGAAATTCGAAAACTTTTTGATCAGTCGACTCGACTACTGATCGAGATTGTCGGGTCTTTTGTCTCACTAAAGTGAATAATGTTTTCCTCAGAAGAAATTAACTTAGTGTAAATAAGTTTCTTTTAAAATTTCCACCCACCCGATTTACTGAAATTTGCCCATAATAACCCCAATGGTGGAAATATTTTTAAATTATTTGAATTTTTAGTTTGACCACAGAAAATTATAATCGGACATAGTTAAAACGGATCAAAAATATTTATACCTAAAGGAGTCTTAAATGATTTCATCACATGGGTCCATTAATTATTTGATCATGCAAGAAAGCCTCAACAAAACAAAGGTTAGGATATAGCTTCTTGACTTGCGATATTATTTATTATATTTTGGTTTTGAAAGAGATGAAATATATTGTAGCCATTTGCATATTTAGACCAATCCAAACCTTTATATAGCTGACCTAATCACAGATCATTAAGTTGATCTTTTGCTTTAGTATTTAGTTTTAATCGCGCACAAATTTCTTTAACTTTTAATTTTCATTTTCTAATTTTGTCTTTATTATGCTTATTTTCAGAGATATATTATATCGTATGTCCTTCGATTTGGAATTACTTGAACGTGCCAATTGGGAGGCAACAGCAGCACAAATCGCTATGTGTCAGTTAAAAGGCCAATCAGAGCAAATGTGTCGTAATTATGTGCGCGTTTTGCAAACTTATGGTGAGAATCTATTGTACGCGTGTGGGACGTATGCCTTCAATCCAAATTGTTCATGGCGCCAGGTAAGTCGGAGCTTAAAAACCAACTAACAACAACAATAATTATTATTAAACAATCAACAACCAACACAAAATTCTCAAAAAATATACTAAAATACAAATCAAATATCCAAAACCACAAGAAAAAAGAAACAAAGATTTTGCAATTAACAACTTGTTATTTCAGTTCTTGTATTTTTCATTATGGAACTTTAACAAAAAATGTGGTTGTTGCCTTAAAACTTTTAAAAATTAATTACAAATAAAAGTTATTATTTAAATAACAATTGATAATAATACATTTCAATTTGTTATAAATAATAACTATGTTTATAATTATAAACATTTAAACTGGCAATTAATTAGATTCTTTTAAAATATATATTTTTCATTTTCACAGATGGAAAATCTAACAGTCACTGGTTATGATAGTGGTGTGGGAAAATGTCCTTTCAATCCCAAATCGAATATAACTAGTCTTATGACAAAAGATGATAAAATGTTTGTGGGCACTGCCACCGATTTTTCAGGCAGTGATGCGGCAATTTTGAAATCGGATATTAAACAAAACATGGTGAGTTTCAATATAGAGTGAATACATTTTCAAAAGTGCATGTTAAAACTTAATTATCTTCTTTATATATTTCAGCCCAATCATCATAAAGTTATAAGAACCAAACAATATAATAACGATTGGTTAAATAATCCCCAATTTGTAGGCAGTTTTGAGGCTGGAGAATTTGTTTATTTCTTATTCCGAGAACCCGCAGTAGAGTATATGAATTGTGGAAAGGTATGTTTTTATTCAAAAAATTACATATTTTCTTCTTTACGAATTATTTTAATCTTATTGCCTTCTTTTAATTTTAGGTTATTTATTCTCGTATTGCTCGTGTTTGTAAAAACGATGCTGGTGGTGATCAGATTTTAAGAGATAATTGGACTTCATTTTTGAAAGCTCGATTAAATTGTTCTTTGCCCGGAGAATATCCATTTTATTTTGATGAAATTCAAGGCATGACCTATTCAGATGCTGAAAATGTTCTCTATGCAACATTTACAACACCAGAGTAAGTATCGGGAATTTATAAAAGTCCAAGAATCGGTTTTGGAAATACCTTAATTTTTTATGAACGAATTCCAATTAGATCGAAACCCATGATACATATATTTTTAAAGATCTAGTTTTGATCCCAATTAGAAATTTAGGAAAAGAAGTTTAGGTAAAATATTTTGAAGGAATAATATCTGGATTAAAGATTAAAAAGTTGTGTATCTCTCGCTTATCAGTAAAAAACCACTGACATTTAGTGTTATCAATTAATTATGGTCTAATATAGTTCTGATGTTCGCATTTTAGGTAATGAATGTTAAATAAAACGAGCACTTGAATTTTTATCTGGGGTAAATAAGGGGAACTAAAAATTCTCTTAACCATTTTATCTTAAGGTCCATACGAATTCCACAGTTTTTAGTTTTTCCTTTTTAGTTTCCTGAGCATTATTTTATAGACACCATTCATGGGTTCATTTTCCCGATTTAATCCCCATGTGTTATATAAATGTTTCAAAAAAAAAAACCACTGGCTGGTTAGTTCGCCAGTATTTCTCTCTTATATAGATTAGCTCTTGGCTTAAGATATATCTAAGTCTAATTTATTAAAATTTGGCATTCACAACGCAGTTTGAAAAATGTTTAGAAGCAACTAGACTTTTTCTTCTTAATTATACATTTCAACATATTAATTCCTTACTCTTTCTATTCCCTCTTACAGTAATAGCATCCATGGATCAGCAGTATGTGCCTTCTCCCTCTCCGCCATCAATGATGCTTTCGATGGACCCTTTAAACATCAAGAGCATATAGATAATGCCTGGAGACCTGTAAATCCAACTCACAGAAGTCAATTCCAATGTCAATTACCTTCTGCTGAAACACGTTCTAAACATTTCTTAGAATCCTCGAAATATCATTTAATGGATCGTGCTGTACAGCCCTTAACACAACGACCTTTATATTATTCCAAACTAGAAAGGTTCTCACAAATTGCCTTAGATATCCTTCACACCAAAACCGAAAAGATCAATGTTTTATTCGTCAATACCGATAAAAATATGATCAAGAAATTATCGCTGAAACATGAAACGGAAACATCACCTGCCCAAACTTGTCTTGTGGAAGCTTGGAAAGTGGAAGAAAATGTTAGTCTTTTAAAAATGGAATTCTTAAAAGTAACTGATTCTTTATATGTGGGTTCCGAACAATCTTTAACACGTATACCAGCTCAACATTGTAATCGCCATGTTACCAAAAATTCCTGCCTGAATGCCATGGATCCTTATTGTGGTTGGAATGAACTGGTGGAAAAGTGTACGGAACAACATTTTGGAGAACAAGTAACTAAATATTGGTTACAACCAGGAGAATTAAAATGTCCAGTATTAACAGCAGCTGTTGATGGTGCTTGGTCCACTTGGTCGGATTGGTATAAATGTTCTAAGCATGGAGAAAGTGATGGTGATTGTATGTGCAGAACCAGGGAGTGCAATAATCCAAGACCACAAAATGGTGGCAATGATTGTATAGGAATCAATACAGAGGTCAGCAATTGTACGGTACATGGTGGTTGGACAGAATGGTCGGCTTGGTCTGCCTGTTCACAAACTTGTGGTATAGCTGTTAAGACAAGAAGACGTTATTGTGGCAACCCAAAACCAGCATTTGGTGGTCGTACTTGTGTGGGTCCTGAAAGAGGAGAAATGTATTGTAGTCATTTGCCTCCATGCCCGGCTCCTAAGCCGGTAGCAATAGATGGTGGTTGGGGTCCTTGGGGTGAATGGAGTTCATGCAGCGGCCAATTTGGTGATGGTTATCGTATACGTCGTCGTGAGTGTAATGATCCTAAGCCACAAAATGGTGGACGGGAATGTCCTGGTTGCAGCATAGATTTCGAAGAGTGCAGCTCACAAACTTATCCAGAAGTAAGAAAACTTAGTGGCTGGACTCCTTGGTTAATACAGCAAAACAAAACTGATGATGAAGAAGGCACTATTGTGTTAACGGAGAAACGTTTTCGATTTGCCTGTCATGCCAGAATACCGGATGCTGCCTCCATGCATATTTCCTTGGCTAAAACCGAAAGTCGTATATGTCGTGATGGTGTGTGTCATAGACACAATGAAGCAAATGTTGTAGATGAAGTGGAACATGGTGAATGGGGTCCTTGTAATGTGACCTGTGGTGGTGGTGTTCAACACAGAGTAGGCAGTGGTAAACATCGTGGTCGACATGTTCAAAGTAGACCATGTAATTTACACCCCTGTCCGGAACCTGCTATGAATTTCAATGAAGTCATATCTTCTCATGAATGGAGTTGTTGGTCGGATTGGTCTCCTTGTTCGGTAACCTGTGGAGTGGGTTTGAAGAGAAGAACCCGTAAGTGTTTGGGAGGTCATGATAAAATGTGTCTGGGACGTTCTATAGATGAAGAAAAATGTGAAATGAAACCCTGCGAAGGTAAAGCTTTACAAGATATTTCGATAAAAATATTTCACTAATGGAAAGTATTTTTATTTTTTAAATAGATTTCATCGGTTGGAGTAGTTGGTCTGAATGGTCAGATTGTACTAAAGATGGTATACGTTTCAGACATCGCAAATGTCTAGTGGAGGAGCCCAGCGTAACAGAATGTCGTGGTGAAGAATTTGAAAAAACAGCTTGTGTGCCAGGCGAATGTGAAGGTAAGTTGTTCGAGCAAAATTTTAAGATTCCAATACAGTGCTATAATACCGATTTTTACTCTAGGTACACAAATGGCATCTACTTCCACTTTAATTTCGATTATATCTATAGTTATTTTACTATATGCTTTAACAATATTCATGACTTTCTGGATGACGCGTCGCCGTTATTCACCACCCGTAACTCTTATGAAAAATAATACACCTTCACCCACTAGTTACGATTCATATCCCAATCAGTATTCAAGTTTACCCACCAAAGATGTAAGTTTTATTGTTTTATTTGAGTTTTAGAAGAAATCCTAACATTCCCTCCCTTAAAAATTTCTTTCCAGATTTATGATGTTCGTCCTAAAGTTAAACGTCAATCCAGCTTTAATATGTGCTCTTCGCCCACATCGAAAAACTTTAAAACTGGCACTTTAAATCGCAATAATATCGCCCATAATCATACACCCAAAGTTTTGGCTAAAACTTATAATGACTGTGAGACGGGCACATTAAAGCGTAATTCAAATGCTTTAAATAACTATAGATCCAATATTGATGACGAAAAGTTCTAAGATCCTTAAAAGTTAAAACAATAAATAAAGTCATTAGGATTCCACAAGTCGTACATAAGATTACATATATATATTTATAAAATTAAAATGGAACCAACAATTGTTTGTTTTAAGAAATCGTTGGAACTAAGAGAATATTTTTTTTTTTTTTGGTAAAATAAAATTTAATTTTGAACTAAATTTCCAAGTTTTCCCTTCGGAAAACTTACGAAATTATAAAAATTTTAATCAGAATCAAAATTAATTCAATTTAGAGGAGATCAGATTGATGGCACTTATATAGCAAAATTTTATTTTAACTCATATAAAACTAGCGATTTCTCTCACAATCTTTACTACTTGTTACAATAAGACAAACATCTGTGAACCAATTAATTTTTAGCCTTTCGAAAAGCTATAATTTATAATTAAGAAATTGATGAATGTATATAAATTGTGCCATTGTATAAGAAAACAAAAATGTTATTGAAAAAAATATGTTAACGTATTTAACGTAAATTAATAACGTAAATATATTTACGAAACTATTGACTCATATTGAGTTACGTATAATTAGTTTAATTAAAAGTTAAAATTATTTATTTTAAGTTAATTTTAAACAATTTTGTATTGTAAATATAGTTAATAATTTTAAATGTCTAAAGAAATTTTAAAATATTAAAAATAATTAATAATTAAATAAATTGAGACTGAAGTAAAAGAAACTACTTGATGTCAATTAAAATTAAAATATTTAATTAATGTGTTTCTTTAATTGAGAACAAGATTTAAAATATAGAGAAGTAGGACAAAAAGCATCGTTATTCAGCTACGCAGTTATGCAAATGTCTTGTATCATGTGGTCCTTGGACACAGGCAGAAATACTCTTATAAACTTCGGCAAATTTTGCTGCGATAAGAGTTGGGCTGCCCCTAAGTACGTCATTTATTTAGTAACTTAAAACAGTGGAATTTGTGGCATCTATGTTAGAGTTATTAATAAAACGACATTTTCAGAAATGGGCTTTTCAAAAAAATCGGTTTCCAATTTATGTCAAAAAACCGGTTAACCAGTTTTTGTTTGATAATTATATAACTATAGAAAGAATACTTATTTAATAGAAATTTTGAATTTAACTTATAAGAAAAGCATATACCGTAATATGGACTATATATGGAATTAAGTTGAAATAATAGTTTCACATGTCCCAAATGGGTGGAATATAAGAGATTCTTGTTAGAGTTTTTTGGTATCATATAATATATCTAGATACCAAGGTTCTTTTTAAACACATTTTTTTTTTATTTTACATACTTTCTTTGATTTCTGAATATGTCTAAATTATAGATCCATATCTTTTTACCCATAAAATGTATATTGCTGAATAAAACATTTTTCAAAATCTTATTTAATTAGTTTTATATACAAAATCGATTCCGAATATGATATCTTAGAATGCATACATTACTTTGCTCGTATTACACATGGAATGAAAAATGTTTTATATCTTCACACATGGTAGAATATTTACAAATGAAGCTGAATATTTTAGTGAAAAGCTTAAAAGTGTTTTTCATTAAAAACCGGTTAATCGACTTAAAAAATCGGCATGTTGGAAAATTTGAAAATGTGAAGTGTTCGAAACCGGTCGGTTTTCTGAAATGCAAAAAACCGGTTAATCGGTTTCCGGTTTCGGTTTTTGAAAAACCAATCTATGTGAATGTCGCTCTGAATTGTAATATATAAGAGATCCTGCTACCAGACAATGCTTTATATTTGAGAGAATTGTATTATGAGCAATTAAAATCGGAATAGATTATGGAGACCTGTAGCGATAACAATTGATAAATTGGGGTAAGTCAACTGAATGACCAAAATAATCGACCCGATACGAAAAATAATATTTCATTATGAAACTATCGGTCAAATGTTGCAAGACTGGTTAAAAATTATTTTAAAAGCAATGAAGAAAGTTTTGGATTGATCTCCTTATATATGGATCGTAGCCTTCTGACTACCATTAATCGATTGATATATCGATTAATTTTGTTATTATAAAAAATACATTTTTTAAACAAAAAAAATAAATGTTATCAAATTATATACTCAATATTAACTGTTTCATGAAAATAGAATCAAAAGATATTGTTGTTGTAGGCTACAAAATTTTGTCGTAAACTGTTCGGTTCAAAGTGACTTCAGATATTGCTTATTTATTCTATCAAACTAGTTTAAAGTTGATCGTAAGCAAAGATTTTTGCAAACAAGAATGTGATAGTACCGACACTATTGTTACTACTTCAAACTCTCCCATAAGGAAAAAAGGTGATATTTAAATATTCTTGAGAGTGTTTACCTATCTATTGAAAATGTAGAAATTTTGGACCGATACCAGTCAGGTTGTAACCATATAATTTACGGTCATTATAGAAAATTATTCGCAAAAGGTTATAAGTTGAACTAAAACATTCATTAAACAGGATGTCAAATGCATCATCGAATTAAAATGATGAAAATTTAATGAACGAGTTTTCCAAAGAAAATTGTATATACCGATCAAAATGTTTATCGTTCAACATGGTTATCAAAAAATACATCCGAATTAAGATGATGGAGATTAAGTTAAATGTTTGTAGCGTTTCTGCGACTATGAAACAATACTTCTATCTAAGTATCATCACTTTTTTATATTTGGATAAACAATAATTTGTATAAGAGGAAATTTTAAGCGTTTATTCCATAAATTAATATTCGGTAGTTTTGATATTGAACATAATAATCATCCTACACACAGACAAAAACATGGAGCAAATTCAACGTTGAACAAAGTTGATTTAAGATTGAATAGATTTTTTCATTTAATTTAAATTGAACGTTTAACGTTTGTGATGGAAACATATTGAACATATAGAATCTTTCGATATTAATATATATAAAATTATACAACGAAAAAATTTTTAATTACCTTAAAGTACTAATATTTCAAGTAGTAAAAATTCAAGAATATTCTTAAACAGCTGTATTTACTGTGAAACAATGAAGCAAAATCATAACTGAAGAAAAGTTAAATTATTTACAAATTTAGTTAATTTTGCATCAATTTTTTCTGTGTGTATGACTGACATAAAATTTCACCTAATCAGGAAGCTAGATAAAGTGATAATTTTGCTGAGATCTAAAAATTGTTTCATTTTCCTACAAATTCAACTTATTATCTTATATTGCTTAGAACTTTGGAGAAATTTTGTGCCCGAAACATTGTTTATGGGAATTCGATCACAATAGTACTAATGATAAGTTTGAGTAGGACCAGGATTTAAACATGTGTTTCATTTAAAGAGATTCCATCAAAAATTAAATTTATTAAACGCCTTAACACGGCAAAATTGATTGCCACTGCATCATTCGAAATAATGTTGCGTCGGCTGACCTCATATGCGATGCCGCCCATTAATATAAACAAAACAAATTTAAAAGCAAACAAATGTAATTTAGGAGTGAAACTCGTGACCAGTATTGAAATGTTTTCCATTTTATAAATAAAATTATTAACTATCAATAAACAAGTACATTCAGACCGGTTCTAGACCGGCAACAATTGTTCCTAAACCAATATTAAACCCGCCATTGTTTAGTTAAACAACTTTAATTGAAAATTAATATTTGAAAAAAATATTAAAAAAATAATAAAAACTTGCATTAATAATTAAAGATTTTTTTTATTAATTTTTTTTTAATTATTAATATTTTGTTGCATTAATGTTAAGTTTTTGCTGTTATTGTACCACTAATAAAACAAAAACAACAAAAAAATTCTAAGAAAATATTTAATGAAGTAGAAACAGAATAAAAATGATTTAAACTTTGAATTAAATCCAAAGAAAAAATACAATAACATGAGAATATTAAACAAAAACAACAACAACAATGTGTTTCAGTTTTCATTCCTGAAACTCAGTGAAGCTTGCAAGCGAAGGAAGACATTTAAACTGTGAGCTTTGAACGAATTTTTGTTACTCTTTTTGTAATGAACAAATTCAGTGATCGCATTAATATTTCAATTCAGAAAAAACAAAAAAACTTTAATTATTCCTAAGTCTTATTGCAACCATTACATCGGCCTTGAACTAACATAAGCGAGGTCACCTTTTTTTCATTTTTTCCATTACTCCTCATAAGAGCATATGGCTTCACAGAACCCAGTTAAAAGTCTTACTATGTCTCTTAAACAAGTTCTACTGAAAATTTTGGTTATATGGTCAGAAATGAAGAGCATTTTCAAGTCTGTTGTCAATTCAATCCGATGGTGAAATGAAAATTCACCACCAGCTTACTTATCAGTTATTTCGTTAATCGAAATACTCTCTAAATACTCCTAACAATTACCAAACAAATTCCCACCTGTACTTTTTAAGCCTCTATTGTCCACAAAAACAGTTTCACTCAAGCTTCTTTTTTCTATGCAATTCATCACCATCCTTGTGGGTATTGTTCGAGAGAACCATGTGGTTGATGTTATTAGGACGGAATATTTTGCATATGAAGTGAAGGTATTAAATATTAACCTGAAAATAAATATATTAAATGAGATATAAATGAATTGAATTGCTTAGAGAGTGAAATTGAGAATTCAGCTTTAGAAATATCATCATGATACACGCAATCAATTCGCAGCGATTATGCTGTAATATAGAGTCAACCAAGCTTCTCTTAGGTTTTCTGTCATTAGACCTTTTTGTTGGATTTTCCGATTCTAAAGCAAAGACGTTCGTAAGTTATTTAATAGGTTTGTGTATGTTTTGCACTTCCCAATATGTTTCACCATGATGTGTTTGCTTAATAGAATTAATTACCAGAACTCGTTAGAATATGAGATCTTCACAACAATCCCAATGAATTCTTATAGCACAGACATTTGTAATTTTTTTAATTGGACAGTGTAGGTTCTGCAATTGCGAACACACCTGCGTTGAATTTAATAAGCTAAAACTAGTAAGTTCCACCTTTCTGTGTTTACGTTATTAAAATAATAAACAGGACTCGTGATAAATCCCCATCTTCATAAGACTCGTAAGAAATTCCCAGCGAATATGTAACGTTAGACAGTCATTCAGTTTTGCTGTCATTAGGTCATTTTATGGATCCAAAAAAATGAGATTTTTTGTAAATGTGTTCTAATAGTAGTTTTAACGTACCTTCAGCAAGTTTTAGAGACATCAGGAGTTCTTGTGTCAATGGTATTATGGTGTGTTTATAGATCAGTTTTCCTCGAGAAATCATTTTTATAAAATTATTCCCAGAGAAATAAAAAAACTAAACCACTTACTGCTTCGGAATAGCAGAAACTAAGTTTATATATCCTCCATCACAAGTGGTGATGACAACAGTTCCTATTAATGCGGAACAAGATTTTAGAAATAAAAGGTGCATAAATATGGACCAATAATATTGAAAATATGGACCTGTAATATATTTCGCTTTAGTTTTTTTTTAAATTTTGCCACAGCCGAACATAGATTTTTAACTTGGTTTTAATTATGAGTTTCTAAATCGCATCGCTCGGATATATAAATTCAAAAGAAATCTTCTTAAACACATGGTGATACCTCGCAATACAGTTCCCTTACTTGAACCTCTTTAGCTAGGGATCTATAAAAACATATGTTGAAATTTTGATTTTGAATGATAACTTAAAATACATCTTATAGGGTGTCATTAAAACCTTAATAATACTGTAATTTAACCTTGGCCATAACACATCGTTGATAACTGCAAAAAAATATACATAATATTAAATATGTATTTGAGTATCTCAGAAGTTTAGATTTTGTGTGTACGTTATGTTTTTTCATATGACCTTGTCAAGGAAACTTAAAATTTGTTAATTGATGTTTGTTGGTGTTGTTGTTTGTGTTTGTTGTTTTGGTATTCCTCTTTTATGTTATTTTTTTAAATTTATCTCTTAAAGTGTTATTCTTTTTTTTGGTTTGTTTGTTTGTGCTCTCTTCAGGCCAAATTGTGTTTTCATAAGAATTTTGTACAGAGCAAAAAAGAAATATACAAACAAGTTCTAATGAATAAAGTAAACAGATACAAAAACAACAAAACACCAACTGAAATGAAGAAAAATATTCAACAATAAATAAAAGCCGACACACATATTAATATATAAATGTTTATATTCAAGACACTAGAAGTTATTGACAGACCGACACTTTCATATTAAAATGATAAAATAATAAAATGAAAAAAATATCAAGTTCTTCTTAAATGCGCCAAACTACATGTAATTATTTCCATAGATACTTATGTACATATGTGTAGTTCCAATGTGACAATAGTACCATCCCATAACAAAGAAATTATCGAAAAAAGACTTAACCATTTTGCAATTTCCCATAAATGCATTTTGTATGTCTGAAAAACGCATAACTGTAAATTGTAAATAAAATTAGTTCTAAGAAAATTTAATTATTTGTTTGTATTTAAATCGACTTCATTTGGAAACCGGTTTATTATATAAGAAAAATATTTTATAGCGATTATGTTCCTCTTAATCACAATTCATTAAAAATTAAAATTATGAAGTTACGTGAGTTCTATACAATTAATGTTTGAAATTTAAAAATCATGTGATGGATTTTAGTTACTTCAATGAAGCCAAAAGATATGCTACACTTCTTACATTATCTAATTTGTTTTACTTAACATTTTTGAAAAATCGAATTGTAAAGTAATGTTTAAACTACTATTCAAAGACTAAAGCATACCTTAAGGTGACATTTAAGTACTAGTTAAGTTTCAAACCAAAAAGCAATTATTGTGAGTTAATATCAATTAGGAGAATTTAATTTTCTAGTGAAATTCCGGAAATTGTTATAAAAATTTTATTCATTTGGACTTTTCTTCACTTTGTGACTTAAGAAATAGTTTTTTATATTGGTTATTTTTATTCAAAGACACGATCTATTGCTAATATCACTATACATAAAAGTATATTTTTCTAATATTTAGGCCGAAACCATTCTGTCAATAATTAAAAATAATAAAAATTTCACCTTTTTTATATGAAACAATTAAGTATGTTTAGTCGGTCAAGCCTTACACCAAAATGTTGGTTATAAATAGTAGTTACGAAATATTAATGAGCGACCCAATGTTGATTAACAGAAAAAGCTTTAATTTAACATTTTTTAGTTATAATTTTGCTTGTTAACAAAACACTTTTAATTCAATATTGTTTTATAATCAATTTTTCAATGACGAATCAGATTAATTAAATTTCGATTTGGCATTGTAAAACAGATTTTAAGTTTTAATTTAATTTAACATATTATATAATACTAGTGTAATGACTCCTAAATTAAAATAA
The DNA here is from genome assembly GCA_004302925.2 of Cochliomyia hominivorax. NCBI lineage: Eukaryota > Metazoa > Arthropoda > Insecta > Diptera > Calliphoridae > Cochliomyia > Cochliomyia hominivorax. The sequence goes on along the minus strand of PYHX02000413.1, from coordinate 70,349,249 downwards.
AGTTTTAGTTATGTATATTTTCTATATAAAAATAATTTTTCAGATTGACATTGTATGGAAAGTACATCTCCCGTGATCCTGTCCCTCCCACACTTTGTCCAGTTAAACAGTTCCTCGAGAAAGTGATTAAGACTAAATTATAAAACTGTCGCTGTATTAGTTTTTTAGGTATTTGAATTATACAAACAAAAAAAAATCAATGTAAAATTAATTAAGTTAGAAATAATTTAACTTTTTTCAGTTGTTATTTTACTTTGTACACAAACATTTAACATTGTTTTAGAGTAAATGAGAATATTCTTGAAATTTAACTATTTAAAAGTAATTTACAAATACATCGTTGTATAATTTTATATATTAATATCGAACGATTCTAATTTGTTCAATATTATTTTACCACAAAAGTAAAACGTTCAATTTAAACTAAATGAAAAAATTGTCAATCCTTAATCAACTATTTTCAATGTTGATTTTGCTTCATGTTTTTTGTGTGTATTACTTTCAGTTATATTGGGCTCATTTTATGACTATTTGAATAAAATACGAACAAAAAAATTAGTTGAAATTTTTAAAACACATTCGCTAGAGGCTTAATGACAATTTTGTTCTAGTCGACTTCGTCAAATATAAAATAATTCCTTTATGTACCATAATATCGGAACCTTTTGCACATAGGAAAACACTTGAGTCATCGTTGAAAAAAGTTGATTTGACATCAGCTAGAATTTTTTCATACAGTTAAAATTAAACATATTAGAAACTATTAATATTAATTAATAAAATAATGCAAGTATATTGTTGTAATATTTAGGTCAAAACCGATCTGTCAAAAATTAAAAATAATAAAAATTTCAACTTTCTGTAAAAAACAAGTAAATGTGTTGTAGTTTCCACTTGGAATTAAAAAATCTTAAATATCTGGATTTTTTTCAGAAAAGTGGTTTAAGCTTTTTATTTCAAACCAACTATGTTCCTCCGGAATATAAAGAATTGTTAACGTAAATGTGTGTAGAGCAAATCTATACAACACTATTGTTTGCTTAGCCCTCAACGCTTTTAAAAATATATTTTGGCAAAACGAAGTTGGCCCGGGTCTACTAGTTTGTCCATATCTAATCTACAAATAGGACAAAATTATAAAATTCTTAATAAATGAAACAAAATATTTAATTCATAAACGTTAAAGTTTTTTTTTTAATAAAAATGTGTTACATAACAACTGAACATTAAAAGATCATAAAAGTCAAATGAAAATGAAATGCTTAACGGAATTTTCAATATTTTCCTAACTCATCAAAAGAACCCATATGGACAGTTTTAAATGTCACTCACTCATAAAATCAAATATTAGGGTGAATTTTAAATTTATATTAATCACGTGAAAATTCTACATATTTAGATAATTCCAATTGAAGAGTTGTCCCACTTAGTGCCCTGATACTTAACAAAATTATTAAAGATTCGTTTCAAGGCGAAAGTCATAAAAATCTCATAAAATTTTTTAAAAATTTATTTATTTACATTCAATTTTACAATGTTGTTAAAAATTTGTAGTCATTAGTCATTTAAACAGATAGAAACATACAAACATCCAGATCTATTTCGCTCTAAAAATGGAGAGATTTTTATTAGTTTTTGTCTAATAATTTGATATCATGAGATATACAAGAATATACCTATAGTTTAGGAGGAGGGTTTAGATTTAGCAAAGAGACAAATAGAAATTATAGATTAAAAATCAAAATATTTGTAATGAACAGATATAATGGACCCAAAAATCACTATTTAAAATATAATTCAGAATTGGATTCATTAATTCTCGAAATTTTTAAATACTTATGAAAACATTTCAGTTTTTAGAGGTTGTTTCAAATATCGGTATATAACTTTTCATTTTTGAATTTGGATTTAAATAGGAAGCTTCTCGTGACAATAACAAATAAGCAGACTAAAATTCACTTAGTCCAGACTAAAATCCACTTAGTCCTGTTCCTCAGTTGGCACATGTGAGTAAAAACAACAGAAGGACTTTACTACGTCGACACAGATTTCGATTTGATTGTTTGACAGATTTCATGGCTGATATATCTATCACAAACCAGTCGGTACTTTAATAATACATATTTTGTAATTTAAAAAATACGATTGAGTTGCAGTAACAGGTATTTTGGTTAATTTTCTGATTCAACTCAACCTTTATTGGGTGAGTCCATGGGTCCTTAAACAAAAAAATATCAATATCTAATTTGTGTTTCCATAGGTTTTCTGAAGTGAAAGAGGTTGGATTGTCTTGGTATGTGTCCTGCATGAGGTTCTTGCTCACTTAGGTTCAGAATGACATGCTCAATACGAGAGCGTTAGGAATTAAGCCTATTACTCCATAATTATCTTAGTTTCAATTGATAATGATGGCAATTGAAGATGAACAAGTGAATGTTCATAAATTAATAGACTCAGAATCATTTCTGAGACGATGAGCGATGTTCGTACATCTGTTAGTTCTTCCAACTGTCAATTAGCCCGGCAGAAACTTGGTACATATATTTTGTTTGCCCATGTACGAAGCCTATTGAAATTGGTCATGTTCGTTCCAATATTTCAGTTACCTCCGATACAATTATTCTTCCGGAATGAGGCTCTAAGCTCTTTAAAATCCTAAATATAAATTTTATACTAAACCGAGGATCTATAGCTTTTCATAGGTCCCAAACAATCCGCTTAAATATCACTTTAAAGGGTCTAAATCTCGTATATGAGAGATACATGCATTTTTAGTGTAATAATAATTGATCAAATTAAGATAAATATAAGCATACATAATTCCTCGTAGCTCCGATTTAACTACCTGCAAAAGTTCATCTGAAACGCATAAATTTCACATTAATATTAATAAATTAGAAAATAAAATTATACGAAGGTCATCAATTACTTCTTTGTAACTACCATTTACATCCAATATTGTGGTGTAGGTTATTTCGTAGTCGGGTTTGATCGACTATAGCGTTCATCCTTTTTTGAACTCATCTTTTTATAACGGAACATGTAAATCTCTGAGAATATTCTCATTTCTTATGGTCCATGGAGCTGCCGTCACGATCCTAATTTTCTGTTGGGCTCCCAGTATAAGATCGATACTCGAGTTAGCGTCCATTCCCTATAGTTAAATGATGTAAGTCCAAATAGGTTTAAGTACGGTATAATACATACTGACCGGAGAAGACTAAAGGAATTCAACTGAGCCAACTGAGAACTGCCGTATCATCTGCAAACATCAGATTATCACATGTTGGAATATTAGATGTATATATCAGATAGAAAGTTGGTTCTAGGTCACTACCTTCTGGGACGCCTCATTTATTTTAGGTTTATCCGTAGAAAAATCGTTTTATTTAACTCGAAATAAACTGCCAGTAAAGTATTAATAAACTGCCAGTTAAATATTAATCTATGAATCAGGCCCTTCTGAAAAATCTCGTCAAAAGCTTGGCTGAAGTCTTAAAAATTGCAAAACAATAGTTCAATATTTATCTCTCCAGATATTCAATTCAACACTGCGATGGTGTTATATTTTTCACGGAAACTAATTTTAATGAACTGGGATCCGACCATTCGAGAAAGTTTGCAAAATCAGAAATATGTTCTAATTATATTTAATGAGATACTTTGAGCAGGGAAATATCAACAGGTTTTATATAAATGGTGTAAGAACTTCCACACCGCCAGAATTACTTTAGAAAAGAGTCCACAAAGAAAGAAAGTAGTAAAGAGTGAGATTGAATGAAGAATGAGTTAAATTGAAGTCAAAACGTTAGAATGCCATCGAGATTTGCTCAAAAAATGTATTGAAGCCCTCTGCTCCTTGTAGGAACTGTGAGAATTTATAAAAAATTAAAATTTAAAATCTAAACTAGTTTTTGTAATAACTGTACTTTTTTTTAAACTGTGAAATCAAACGTATCCTTTTGTATTTTATAAACGACATTTTATTTAAACTTTCGAATATTTTCACCACAAAAACTGTCATTTCCTTGTAAAATATAATTCTTATTTGAATTAAATTTCTTTGTAATAAAAAGTAAAATAAATAAAGAAATGAATGAAACCTGATCTAAAGCATCAGGTTTTTTATTTGGGAGTGGGAAAAAATTTATTAATATTCTCAGGAGTTCATTGAACTTGAGTTTGTAATCAATTCGTATAGAAACTATATTGGCCGGAAAGTAAATAACATAATTCAAACGGAAGATTATTAATTTTCAACATCTTAAAAAATGTTATTGTTCTACTTCAGTGAATGGGAAATAATACATCTATCTATGTATCTGTAAACATCATACATAGACACATAGATACATATGTCAACTTATTGGATGATGTAATGTATAGTAAACCATAGTAAAATCTGTGGATATACTTTGTATAAAATGTCCTTAAAACAAAATTGTATTGAGTTTATTCACCTTGAAGTAAAAGTGAAACTTAAAGTTGAACATGTGTTACATTAAAATCAAAATATATATATCGTTATGTATGTAAGTGTATCTTAAGATATATAGAATTGATAGTTAGATATTAAGCAACACACATACTCATATACATTTGTTTAAGTTGCATGTTAGTACATATTTTATATGTTGCATGTTGTTGTTTTTGTATTATGTAAGCGCGAGTTACACATTAAACGCATGGATTAAATTACATAAACGAAGTGAAATGAAACCATTCAAATTTTCTTTATTTTTAATTTATTCATTTTATTCTTATGTATTTCAGAATAATTTTTGTATTTCAGAATTTTTTAGTCATGGAAAAACTGTATTTTCTTATTTGAAACACAACTGTTACAATTTAAATTTTAATCTTGTATTTAGTTGATGTACTTTAGATTGAGATGCAGTTTTTTGTCGAAGTCTTTAGTTTATATTTTTATTATTATTTAATATAATACACCTGAGCCTATTTTGTCCTAGCTATGTCAAATGTCAAGCACTCTCGGTACCATTTGATTCTTCTATTGTAGTTAAACAATTAAGAATGTAAGACTCTAGACATGAATCATTTTTTACTGACCCTCGTAGAATTCCACTTTATGATTTGTGATTTTTAGAAAACATTTTAAATATTTTCATGATACATTTATGTTAGATTTTTTTCCAGCAATTCAAAAGGCATATAAAAAATTATGGATCGATTCTCCAAAAAATTTGGTACTGTATTTTTCGGTTTTATTAATCTTTAACATATGAAGTAATTGCTGAGACCCGGTGCTACCTCTGCCCTGATCATATCCATCCTACAATTTCGGTATTTCCACTTGGGTGAATGTAAATCTTTCTTTAAATACTTCTGTTCACGAATACTTTATATTGAAATTTAAATGAAACATTGTTTATATACCCTCCACCATCACACATGATGTTGAAAGTATTTTAAATTTGTCATTCTATGTGTAATAAAAAGAAGGATTCATATATATTCTTGCATCAAATCAAAATCTGTGTCGATTTAGTTATGTCCGTCTGTTCGCCTGTTTATTGAAAATATTCTCACCCCTAAAATAATTGTCCGAATTCAATAAAAATCCGCCAGATTATTTTTATTGACCTTAGCAGCTTCCTATTTAAAACCAGCTATATCGGGTCTTCAGTAAAAAGTAATAGGCCGATATCGTGCAGATTCGTGCATCGTGCAAATTCATCAAAATCGAATGAATTAATAAAAAAGAAAAAGAGTTACTGGCGGAAATATGCGAAATTTTTACGCACCCTAAAATCTGCGTCTGAACTGGGTCGCAATTTCTAAGTAAATTTACTGAAATTTGCTATATACACCTATTTTGATAAGAAATAAACCCAAAGAAATAAGATTGTGTTGCGATCATTATTTGACCTATCTATCATATAACGCCCTTTCCCGGAATATGCTTTATAGCCTTCTATTCATAATTTGACACAGTTAATTTTCTAATAGTTTTAAATATATGTTATTAATTTTATTTATATCGGTTCATATTTTGATATAGCCCCCATATCAGGCCCCTTCCCGAAAAGGGATTTTGAGAATATAAAATAAGAGCAATTTCATTGAAATCCAGTACTAGAATTTTTCTAACTATCTTTAATGTATATTATTAATATGAAATATTTCGGTCCACATTTTCCTGTAGCTCTCATATGAGACTCCCTACCGGAACAGTTTTAACTGCATTTAATATAAACTATTAATTTGGACAATCTCGGTCTATTTTTGATCTTATAAAAATAGTAAATAATAACCAATTCTGTTGAAATTCGGCTGAATTATTTTTCTGTCTGTCTTAAATACATATTTTTTATATATCTAATATCGACCCGTATTTTTCTGTAGCTAACACATACCGCCCCTTTATGGAGGTTGAAAATCTGAGTTTATTTCGATAACGGAGACTTTTTCTAAGGGTAGATAAGCAGAACTTTGAAATATGGTATGTATTTTTATAGTTTTTCATTCAAAAAGCCAGTCAGGCGAAAGCTAAACAGCGAGTGACTGATTTTGGCATTTCAGTACGAGTCGTTCGAGATACAGAAACCCAATTTTGTATGAGAACTCTTCGACTTGTCGTTACACTCATTGTTCGTATAGATGACAATTATACGAAAGTTTTCGTTAGACAAAGAAAAACTGGAATTCGAGTGACTGGCTTTCGTTCGTTTGGATTTTCGCTCGACTAAGAGAAAAAAGCTCCACTTAATTTTGCTTTAAAAATAGTCAAGTTTTAAAGTTTTCATAGACACAAATACTTGTGAAAATGGCTTACACTCTGACTGAAAATCCAACCTTAACAGGCTATGTAAAATTAGTAAAATTTTGTTTCTTTCCATACGTTTCATTCATAAATTAATTTTTAGTGAAATTTAAAATTTTGACTGATTATTTGTTGTTGTCATCGTTAAACGAGTCTGAAGTGTATCCTAATATAAAATTATAATATTCCTAAAACAATTTTCTTATTCATTTTTATCTGAAAACAATGACACCTTGTTAAAATCTTTCCTCATCTCAAGTACAGTTACTTCACAAAACATCACCTCATCTCACAATCTTATTACTTTAAAGTTGTTATTTTTTTATCTAAATTTTCATTCATAATTTGAAAGTATTTGAAAATAATATTTGCTCCAACATATTTCATACCGCACAGGAAATAAGCGGTAAGTGTGTTTTTTTATATGTTGTTGTTCCTTTTTCTATCTCTCATTTTCGGTCTTTAATTCCCCACATTCTAAAAAAAGGGGTTCTTTCATATTTTTTACTCAACAATTTGTGGCATTTTAATTGTTTTAAAAGCATCTGGCCCCTGAGATAAGAAAAACTATATTTTCACGTAGTTTTAATGTTTGATTTTTATATATTCCAATGACAGATTACAGTGTCATTATTTGACAGTTATAAAATACACAAATATTTTTTTTAGAGCAATAAGAAAAAACTTCTAATTAATCATAAGCATTTAGAAATGTTTAAATATTTAAAATGGGTTTAATATATTAATTTAAAGACACTTAAAATTTTTAAATTTTTTAAACGATAAATTAAAAAAAAAACTTTAAATCTTGTAATTATGAAAATATTAGAGTCATAAGTTGGATTTCTCTTTTCCCGTTTTTTTTTTTTTTTTTGTGCCCAGGAGTTAAAGAAAAATTCAATCATTCCCACGAATAAATTATATAGTACTTATTATATATTCTATAAACCTTATGTTTTTATAGTTTTCTAATGAAAAGTGCTTAAATTATAGTAAAAAAGGTAGGAATCCTATATTCGACTCTGTATGTACTCCAGTCATATATGATTCGAATCGAATATATTTTAATTTTAAGTAATTTTATGAACATATAACTCTATTGAAAGTAGTTGGCCTAATTTGAAACTGCTATTCCAGAACTGTTTTCTCATATGGGAGCTATAGTGGAATCTAAACTGATGTTTCTAAAGTTATTTTAGCCGAATTCCATTGAAATTCTAATTTATTTAGGAATTTTATCAGCTTTAGTTTTTTCTGAAATTGGAGAATTATATATGCACTATAGAAGAATTCATGAAATTATTTATTAATGAATTAAAAAAACAGAAGTGATTTTTTCAATTCCCAATCTATAAAGTTGTATTTCCTTTTGATTTCTTATCAGTAAATAAGATATGAACAATTGTAAGGATCGTTAAGAAATATAATTGACCGATTTATAAGTGTTGCATAAACTTAAAGAAATTCTAATGAATTGCGAAGATTCTGAAGATCATGCGTACATAGGACTCTTACTGATATTCTCATAATGGAAAAAATTGTCATTATATATCTTATTTAAGGAGACTGCTTTGAAGGTGTTAACGTTAACATACATGAAATTTTTGGGAAAGTTCTAAACTTATCGGATTAGAACTAATATTTATAGACGATAATCTTGGATTTTAAATTAAAAAAATAGTTAAAAAGGGCCACTGTGGGGATATTTTTCCGGACTACAATTTTTTTTCATTATTAGCTTTAACGTGAGAATTTGATCAATCAAAAACAGGGATTATTCTGGCTATGAGTAAGATCTGTTTAAAAAATAACTGAAATTTAAATGGGTACGATTGCATTGAGAAAATAATAACGAAATAGAATTAAGACATGATATGCAATGGTAAATATGAGCTGAATTTAGTAAATCGCTTTTTCATTTTTAAGATCAATGAACTCACTACTGAATCCGTATCTAGTTAATACTTTAGAAATTCCATTCCAAGCACAGCTTATTACAGATTTAAATAGATTTACATTTGTCCAAAATTTCATAAAATTTGAGGACTTAACTTTGTTCAGAACATTTACGGATAGACTGATAGATATTGTTAAATCGACTCAGAAATAATTCTAAAAGGTGCAACATAATTTTTTCCGTTGTATACAAATATCGGCATAAACGTATAAGATCGCAATCACCTTAGAAAGAACCAGAATAGAATTATTAGAATAAAATATTAATGCCCAAGATTCTACGATTTATATTCCAACTATTCATAAGGATGTCTTAATATGGCGCCACCAAAAAAAACTACGACAACAAATTCGTGGATACGAATACAAATTAATCTATTAAAATAATATTTAAACCAAAAATAAATTTTTAATTATAAGAAAACAAAAATAATTTTATATTTGAACATTTTTTCGCTTCATTAACAATTTACAATGAAATTTTAATATAAAAACTTTAAAGATAAAAATTCTGAAATTCACGCAAATACGAGAGTATTTCAGGCAAACAATAGAAATGCATATTTTGTATCCAGACAAAAATATTATTTCGAAAGAGTTAAGATAGTCTCCATTTAGCACTCTTTAATGAGGGGGGTTCTCCAAGAATTCCAATAGATTTGTTGACTTTTCAAAAAGTTCGTCACAACAAAAATCCCACAAAATGTATAGAAATAATAAGAGCCATAATTTGTTAAAAAAAATTATGTATGTGTGTGTGTGAGAGTATCTATAGGATACACATCCATACAAACATTTATATTTTGGGGGAATTTGTTTCAAATTCAAATGGTTTGTATCTAATGGTTTAAAGATGATGCTTGTTGAGCAGATCTTATGAATACTGTTTCTATTCTTAGGCTATTTTTAGATGTTGCATTGACACTACAAAAGAAGGAAGAAGAAATAGATGCAACAACACAGCAACACAACAACAATAACAACAAATTTACTTCTTCTCCATTCCTAATGTCGCACTAATATTCGTTGTTTTTATTGTTGTTGGTTTTTATTTTATTTTTTTTATTATTTCGGGTGTCGTTTATTGTCTGCTTGTCTGTCAGTCGAAATGTCTGCACTAGTTAGTAAGTTAAATGCTAAATAAACTCATAAAAAAATCTTACATAAATACAGATACAAAATATCAACAACACTATGTTGAATACATATACATTAATATATTTTAAAAGAACACCAAGGAAATACAAGGAATGTATCTAGCAGGCTCTATAATGGGGCTGTATTAGTCAGTCAGCCGTTATACCGTTATTCAACTAATGCTGCTTTACAGAGAGCAGCATTTGGCTGCTGCTTAAGATAAATCAGATACTTCCATGCAGATCATGTCTTATTACAAATGTGTGCGTATCGTCTGTCCCTCTGCCTTACGTAGGGATGTTGAGGTTGAAATATTTTATCAGATTTTATGTTTATTCAATTCGGTTTCTGATTTTTAAGATTGTGGACGTTACTCCAGAACGTACGCATGATATTTTGCATTCTATTTTGATTATTTAAAATAAAAACAAAATTTTCCGAAAAAAATATATCGTTTGCGCGGTATCGGTTTTAACGGTTCAAATATTCGTGATCGAAATAATGGATATATAAACTAAAAAAATAGTGTTTATGTGAAGTGCCAAAAATATTTAAATATTTAATTATTAAAAAACTAAACATTCAATCTAAATTATTCAAAATTAAAAAAAAAATAAGAATAATTTAATATTTATAAATTTATTTATTTATTTATTCAAAACTTAATAAAGTTCCTATAAAAGTGTTATTTATTTATAAAATGGTGATTGTTTCCACATTCATTGAAAAACATAGTTCCTAAACTTTACAACTAAAGACCAAAGTCCAAATACCAAAATTATTTAATTTATCAATTCTAAAAATAAAACTTTTAAAATTTCTGAAAAGTGTTTTGAAATGTCAAAAACTTCATTTTGGATATAAAAATCTTAACCAAGAACAATTATATTTATTGAAAAGGATTATAATCCATAAGACATCAAAGTGAGTAAAAAAATAAAATAATTTTGAAATAATAAATATTGAAATCTATTTTAAAGCTTAATAAAACCGGCATACCTGTTGCTAAAATAAGTCTGCAAAAATCTTGATTTAATAGGTTTATATACAATATCTATTAGCGATCGAAATTTTATTTTAAAGGTTTGAATTTAATTTTGCAGTCATAAAATGGATTTTAATTTGACATTGAATTCGGGAAAGAGTTTTTTTAATATTCTCCAGTCAAATATGATTCGATATTTCAGAGCTTAAAAGTTGAAGATATAATATCCGGATTTCATTATTCTACACTAAAGAGTGTTTTAAGCTTAACCTTCTATTCCGGGATGGGGTCTAATCTAAGACCTGTAACCAAAAATGGAACAAATATCGATTATATTAATGACATATTTCAAAGACATTATGAAAAATTATTATGCCGAATTAAAATAAAAATATTCCATGTTGTAGAGTATACACTTGAAAGTTTATTCCGGACAAGATCCTTGTATTAGAGCTAGATAAAACAATCTCAAATTGTTTGGGGAATATTCTTGTAATATAATAAATGTTTGAGAAACATTTAGAAAATTGTCATTTAAATTGTGAACTATAAACTGATAACGCACTTATATTCTATTATCCGATTTATATGAATTTTGGTGTGATGATGTAGGTTAAATTCTGTCTTAAATATCAGTCTATAATTATTTTGTTATTGGAAAGATACATCAGGGAAGAAACTGCTTATAACAATATCAAACAATCTGGCGAAATTTCATTGAATTCCTGTATGATTCCTTCTGGAGTTACATGAGGATAGAAATAGCCTGAGGTTTACAAATTTGAATTTCCCGAGAATATCCCGGGAACGTTTTTCCGTGGAGAAACCAATGTTACACTCATCTTTAAAATCGACTTTGAATCAATTTCTGAAGCGATTCAACACTCTAGAGATCGTATTTTTAAAGTTATTTTGATGAAATCTGGTACATATTATTATTTTAAATTGGTCATTTAAGGTTAAGTATTTCAGGAAGCTATAATAAAAATTGTTTAAACAAAACTGTCATATAGCTTTAGCCTTAGGGATTTTGTTCATACGTTTGAGTTAATCATATCAAATAAATCAAAAAGTACCATTGGAAATTTCATTTAGTACCATTAGAAATTTCATATAATACCATAAATCCCTTTTGGTTAAGTTTTTGACCAAAATTTCTTTCTTTCAGTGAGTTTCAATATCATATTCATATTATCTATCAATATAAAAATAAAAAATAAAATATACAGTGAAATACAGTACCCATTGTACATTTTCTACCCAAATTAATTTTATTATAATTTCAAAACATAAAATTTTTCAAAATTTTAGAATAAAATTAGAATTTAATTTCTATTAAAATGGTACCTAATTATAGTTTTTACCCTTTTTTTCTCTAAAAGACCGAATTTCCAAAAAGTACCAAACAGTGTTTTTTTGAAGAGAAAACAATAATTACTGAATTTTTGTAGAACCTATTTCGGAATAAAAAAATCAGGTATTTTCAAGAGTCAGTAATTTTAATAAAATATTTTTAACCGATTTTACTCGAATGTGTACATTAAGTCAAACAAATTAATTAAATAAGAAGTCTTGAGCCAATTCCATTACCGATTTCAAAAACAAGTAATATTCGGACTTAAACCAAATTTACAAAATGTTAATTTTTCTGAAAGATTTCAAAAATTTTCTAGGCTTTAAAATAAAAGATAGTTTATAGTTAATAGTTAACTCTACTGTGTTCTTAATCTTTTGTTAATGTTTCCAAATTTTAAAACTTTGCATAAAATATCAGTTGCGTTGTCAAATGACAAACCAACTGAAATTCGGGTGGCAATCTGATCGGTGTTATATATTAATACAAGCTCTGTTTATATAAAGAAGATATCTAATACTCTTCATAAGTGAGCGTTTTCTTAAAATTAACATAAAAAATCATGTCCCTTCCATCATAAAGTTGATTTCATCTTAACAAATCGTCAAATAGAAATTTTCTTTAAGTTGTTGAATTAAAGGAACCAATATATTGGTTATTATTACGATTATGTACTCATTTCGTGAGCATTAAAAAAACACCAAAAATATAAATATATTGCAAAAATATAAATATATTGCATTTCCTTTATTTTGCTCCACGTTTTTCAATAATTACTAGAGATCGTTCCGGATATAACGTTTAAACACGACTAAGACAATAGGAGCTCAAGTGTAGTAAATGTGAAATTGATTGGAATAAATTCAAATGTGATATTAATTATATAAATGTTTTCTGAATTAGATATTTTATTTGTTATCGATCATTTCCGAGAAATTTTGATATTCGTTAAAATATCTCAAAAAAAAAACATCATACCTGAATGAAGACATATTTAGTGAACAATTTTAATTTAATTGAACAAAAATAATGCAATTTATCTAAATGTTATGTCTGCAATTAATGTATTCCATCCTTGTGCTTAAAATTAATTCGATGACTAAATCGTTAAAAATTTTGAAAATACAAAATAAAAATCACTTATTAACTTAAATGGCTCATTTGCATCTAGATACTTTTTATATATTTTTACGTTTTGTTTTATTTAAAGATCAAAACAAAATTAAATAAACTTTTTGGACCATAAAAAATGTAAACGAAACTAAACATAAAAAGTATTCCCTAAAGACAATTTTCGAATTTATTTAATTTTTTGTTTTTGTTTTTTTTTTTTTTTTTTTTATTTTGGAAAACGATCGAAAATAAAAACACAACAATGAAAAATGTCTCGCATTGAGACACATAATTCAATCAATAGATACTACACTCGATATGTGTTGACAACGAATATAATAAGGGCGCTATAGTAATGGCTTTAATAAGATTTCTAGTGGAGCTGAGTCAATTTAAAACATACGTAGTATATTGGAAGATAATCTGACTCGATTTATTCATAATTTTCTTTCTTTATTTTGAAAAAATTTCCACGGTCACAATAATAATCCGAATTCACCAGTTCGTTATTTAAAACCAGAAAAATCAGTCCAGTAACAAAGACCGATATCTGAAACAACCACAAAATTAAGATGAAAAAAACGTTTGTAAATTCTGTAAAAACTATCAGATTAAAATAAAACTTAACTTTGAGGTAAAGCTATATATATTTCATTGCTATACTACTAGTTCTCTTACTTTATATAACTTGACGTTGAAATATACAAAACATTGGTTAAGATTTCAAGCTTTCTGGATCGATCCAAAAATAATGTTTGTTTTAAATAACAATTTTGGTTTTTGATAAGCAGAATCGTCACTGTTTAGATCTTTTGATTCAGATCCAGTATCTTTCACAACGGGTTTGGTGGAATAATTTACATAACTACAGGAAAGTTTCCAGTACTAGTTTCTAGTACTATTATATTATAAAAGTGTTAAAAGCTACGAAGAATTTTTCTAAATTTTTAATAGTCCAAAAATTCATAAAAACCTTCTTTAAAAAAAACCCACTATTCGAGTAGAAAAGCCCGGTTTCTTCGATATTCGAAATGTGAGCTTTTCGGAAAGCCGAAACCAAAATACCCGGTTATAACCGGTTTTCTAAACTGGGCAATCTGTAAGAGGGCTGGATTATGAAAATAAATTCCTACATTTTTCCTATTCCTGGTCGACTATTGACTGACAATCGGTAAATGCCCTTCAAATTCTATGTCCTAATTACACCTAATATAGGGTGAGTTACATATTATATCTAGACTATTATTCTAAAGAATTGACACTGATCTGTTTTTGTATATATAATTTTTAATGTTTATTTAATTAAATTATATTTAAATGAACATTTATCTTTTTTTCTTATTATTTTTTTTTTGAAATATCGAAATGATCATTTAAATAAAGATAAAAATCGACAACTCAAAATAAATAAACACACACAAACGCACGGAGATGACAAACAAAACGAAAAAGAAAACAACATCCCAAGTTTTTACAACAACTACTGAAAATGTTAAAGAAGAAGAAAAGAAAATCCGTTTACATTTTCACTTTTTATTTTTATTTTAACAGGCGAATGAACGAACGCACAAGTTGAAGATTCTCTAAATGATCATCATCCTCACACTCTTGCGCATTCATTGAAATATACATAGATACATACATATGTATGTAATAGAATGCAACAACAAACAACATTTATTTACAATTTATGTGTTAATGTAAACAACAACAGGCCGCAAGACAAAAATGTAGTTCATTGCAGTTTGCTGGGGATCCTGAAGCAACAGCAGCAGAGATAGTTAAACAGCAAAAAATTGTGCTCTTAGTAGCATCATCAAATTATCGTTATGTTTGTTTGCATGTGTATGCACAGTTGCTGCTGTTAGTCATTGTTGTAATTTTTTGTAAACATTTCAGATTTTGTTGCTACAAAATTTCTACTAAATTTTCTTTTAATATATTTTCTTTTTTGTGTAAATTTTATTATTTACTATTATGGCACATGCCGTTTGTTACAGTGTAAGTGAAATGCATTAAACACATATAAACTCTTTTTTTAATATTTTAGCGAAGAGTGCGTCTACATAAAGTGTAACACACAATTGTTATTATAGGAATTGTTCGAAAAACAAATGTTACAGAGTGGACCAAACGAAACGCACTATTTAACTAGTTTAGGTTGGATTTTCACAGTGTAAAATTCATACATCCATTTTTAGTATCTATGAACACTTTAGAACCGGAAGATTTGATGACAAAAATTTATGAAGGACCTAATATTTCAAATTATTTTTCTATTATTATTATTTTTTATAAAATTAACTAGCGAAGGCTCGAAGAGCTTTGCCGACCTTTAAAAGTGAAACTAAAATTATTTTTTGGGCCAACCTCGCAATGGTTCCAACCTCACCCTATCCGCCCTTCATTCTGTCCAGGAAAACAGTTACTTGAAAAATTTATTGGGAGCAGATATATTCGATTATTAATATTTTCTTTTAATGAAGGCTACCTCTCCCCTTGATCCTAACCGTTCTTCATTTTGTCTAGTAAGACAGTTCCTCGATAAAGTGATTGGCACCAAATTTGCAAATTCTCGCTGTTATAGTTCTTTAAATATTCGATGATCAATATTTGCCTCGTATGAGAGCCAACTCTTTCCCTGATCCTATCCATCTCTCAATTTGCATCTTTAAAAAGTTCTTTAAAAAATTATTAGGACCAAATTTGGAAATTCTCGCTTTTAGAAAGATCCAGAATATATCTTAAATTTCGTGTTTCACATAAGTTGTTACGGAAAAATCAAAAGTACCATCAGATGATGCAAAAAGTACCAAATTAATTTTAATTCATTTATCATTAAATAATTAAAAATGTACATAAAACGTCCATTATTAACATTATAATGCTCTCAAAATATTTAAACTTTTTTATAATTTAACTTATTTATTATAAATAGTCCAAATAGTACCAAAATACTAATTTTTTATTCATGTTCTAGAAAAATCCACTCTTTGACTTGAAATTTTCAAATTGTTCAGATATTTATATATTCATGATGCAAATATGATCCAAATCTTCTTTAAATTTTGAAAAAAAAATATTATCTTCAAAAAGGTACCGTTTTATTATTCGCTTTTCGGCTTTTCATGGCCGAATTTTCAAAAAAAGTACCAAACGCATTTAATTTTATTTTTGATAGGTACTGAGTTTTTTGATTACATTTTGTATTTAAGACATAAAAGGCTGCTGATTTTAAACTTTTTTTGCCTCATGTCTTAGCGAATCTATCTGGGGGAAGAGAAACCTTTCGAATTGCATATTTCCAGCTTTAGTCTGTGGAATTATGGATCATTCATCCAGTAACATTACTCTATTTATATATAGATTGAAATATGAAAACTGTTTGACAATCTGATCAAGCATATATCTTGTATTACATTTTATTCAGACGCACTCCC
Source organism: Cochliomyia hominivorax (assembly GCA_004302925.2). Lineage (NCBI taxonomy): Eukaryota > Metazoa > Arthropoda > Insecta > Diptera > Calliphoridae > Cochliomyia > Cochliomyia hominivorax. The sequence continues at coordinate 70,332,480 of PYHX02000413.1, read as the reverse complement.
CACAC
>PYHX02000413.1:70304077-70332375 GCA_004302925.2 Cochliomyia hominivorax | reverse complement strand
TTCTTTATTATTGTAAAAAAGAAACGAAATTTAATTTATATAGTTCCCAATTGTATAAGAATCGACAATATGGAATTTGGTGGTATTTTTAAATTTTCCAAAGGTATTTTTGTGTTATTAGTGATTAATTAATTAAATTAAATACATATAATTAAATATTTATTGCCCAAAATAGATTAAAATTAACCAAAGGCATTTTATGACATCTTATGACATTTTCAATGGTATTTTTTGCATCTTCTGAAGGTACCATTTGATTTTTTCATAAAAGTAAACATTTAAATGCGGGGCCTTGAATTGCCTTATGGATGTATAAAATGGGGCAACGAACTTTCAAAGTTAAACAGTTCTTCAACAGATTTTGTGTTTGCCAAAAATAACAAAATCTTTGTATATCTTTCATTTTTAGAAATTAACATAAAAAACTTAAAACAATCAAATCAGGCCGATCAGTTTTTGTTTTAAGAGAATACGTTTACATACGTATATAAGGACTGAGATATAAAAAATTTAACCTAATAAAAAACGAAATCACTAATCTTATAGTTTTATTTTTTATTTGCTTAAAATTATTATTACAACTTATAAAATAGGCAGTCCAACTCCGTTTTAAATGTACCACATTTTGGGATACTTTTTATGCTTTTCAATATCAGAACTTTTCATCTTCCATTTTTCATCAGGAACCATTTTTTAGGTATTCAATAATCATTATTTGCTTTATATGGGGGCGACTTCTTTTGGGACCAAATTTGCAAATTCTCGCTGTCACATTTCTTAAGATATTCTATAATCTTTATATGTTTTGTACGGGGAGTACTACTTTCCTTGGTCCTTTATGGTTTTATAATAATTTATTAAAACAATTTAACCTAAATCTTTTCTCAATTCTATTAAAATTACGTAAATTTAACTTGCACTTGGTATATAATTGAATAACATTCCTCAATATTATATGTATTTTCGTCAATTTGAATAATGTATAATTCATATTGAATATTTATTTATTTAATTTAAGCGCATTTTTATTAACGAATTCAAATAGTCATATTGACAATTTTTCGTCAGTTTGAAGAATTTACGAAAATTTAAAATTTTTTTAATATATTTAATAATTTTAGAATGCACTCTTTTCTAGTCACTCAGATTATCAGGTCAGATTATATATTCAGTTTTTGGACATCAAACATAATAACTGACATGTTTTACAAAGGTTATAAATATCGCAAAAAGTTTTAATGAAAAAACGTGTGTTAAGATTTTTCCGATCTCAGTCCTTACACCTAAGTGTATATTTTTTGCTGATTTCATTATTTTTTAGTTCTTTTTTTCAGTTCTTAATATAAAAAATCAATCCCTTTTTTTCTTGGGTACAAGCAGGAAATGTAGTTTTGGAATTGCAATTTTGTGTTCTTTATTTCATTTATTTTTTTATTTTTTGTGGGTTTTAAATAATAATTTATTTGTTTTTATACCCTTCACCTAACTAGGCCAGATGGGTATATATATGTTTGTCATTTCGTTTGTAATTTTCACAAATTTCGACTTAAACCAGAAGTATATATTCTTGATCGGTATGAAAAAAAATTGATTGAGATATGTCCGTGCGTCGGTTGGAATCAAGTTTATGGAGGCGTCCTATAATTAACATATATGATATGTATATCAAACGATTGAAAATGCTTTCGAGAAGTTTGCTATTGAAATCCAGCCAAATTGGTTTAGATATTAGCAAAAAACTGAAGGTACCTCAAATTTTTTCGGTTTTTCTATTTTTTGAAGAAAATATGGATATAGTATTGAATACAATAACATTGTTAGTCAAAATAATGTTTTCAACTCTTTTAGCGTTCTATTTAAATTAGATATATACTTTTTCTACTAACAGATCGGAAATAATTAGGAACAATTTTTAATTGAAAACATTCAATAGTTTCCGAGTTATTGACAAAAATGCATTTTCTGATATTTAGGACCTCCTATGGAATATATGGACCAAAAAAAAAATAGATAATTTTATCTAAATTTTTATTTCTAAAATTTTCGAAATCGGCCCGTAAATAGCCGAGTTATTAATTATTCTTTTATATTTCAATTATTATTGTTTTAGTGAAAGCGAAAACTAATCGTGATCTGTATAAAATTTTGCATGCATATTGAGTGCTCTAGAGAATACATGTTGACTCTTATAAAGGCTATAGTAAGGGCTGTCATTTTCTCCTTCTTCTATAGGTGATGATATTACGAAAGCCTATTTATAACAGGGACTTAACGTTAAATCCATTGCTAAAAAAATTTCATATAAGCAAAGGTGAAGGGTACAGAAAGTTCGGCTCGGCCGAATTTAACACTTTAGCTTGTTTGTTTATTTTATTTCTTTTTTATAAACTGTCTTTATGTTATGCAGTTATGTTCTTCTTGCAAAAAATGAAATAAATATTTAAGATTTTCTGTATTTTTTTAAAAGTTTTAGTTGAAGTGTCAAATTGAATTTTGTGGTTTCATTTAAGGGTTTTCTTTCGATTAATTAAAAATGTATACCTTCTTGTTTTACATTTACAAGAGAGTTATTGAAAATTGAAATAAAATTACAAGATTTAATTTATAAAAATCCAACTTTCGATTTCCCTTCCAAAATTTGGATGAAGTTAAAATGTTTAAAATATTTTGCAATTTCAATCATAAATTTTATCGTAAAGTTCAATTTTTACTAAAAAACTTCAAAGTCTGTGTGATGAGAGTGAGAGATCGTAAAGAGTTTTTAAATGATTTGCATCGAACCAAAATATCAACAAATATTTTTATTGAACTTCATGTTTGCATCACGAATTACCATAACTAAATGCAAACACATGCGATTTAAATGCTACACCCTATGGTAGGTGAGTTGGAAACTGAATACGAAAAGAAAGTTATAAATTTGTCCAGGCATACGAAATACTTTTTAGTTTATAGAACGTCCTTGTCATGCACACATTTTGTCATTTTGTCAGTTTCTTCAACTCTAAGTTAGCGCTAGCCTAAATTACAATTTTTCTGACCTAAAATCTCACAACATAAATAATCATGTTTTGAGAACAGTTAATTTGATTGGGGATACATATGAAGATTGTGGAGACATATGAGTCTGAAATAGAACATGTTCAAAAACATTGTCGGAACCATTCTTTAGTTTCGCAAAAATCAAGAAGAGATCTCAATATAATCTTTCTGCGATGAGTGTTGCAAATATGCAACCCCTCTGAATCTTGATGCTATAGGATTGTGAAACCGACTTTTTAAGTGGCCATGGCCACTATGAGACGGCCTTTCGTCACCCCATTAAATGGTCTTCTGGCACGTAAGGATGGATCAGCCATGCAGTAACTGCTTACATGGATTAGACTTTCTTTCTAGAATTGGAGGAATTATTGAAAAGAGAATGTATATCCTTTAAGCGACTAATCTTATGTTATCATAAGTTAGTCAGTCAGGTTCTCGGCAAACCTACCACCTGAAACTTACAATTGGATAATAAGGGATGAATTAGGAAAAATGGTGTTTATACAAATTTTTACGGCTTCTTTTGAATAAAAGTACCTAAATATTTGATCAGAAGCCTTAAACATGGTTCCCCATTATACCAAGGTTAAAAAAGAAAGAACTTGTTTAATTTTTGATTTCTCGTCTTAAATATTTCCAAAAATATGTAGTTGCTCTAGACCTCCATGTCCTTATCATCACCTTTTCATAGCACCAACTAGTCAGTTTCTTCTATTCTGTACTAAAAATTATTATTTGGTAAGATAGAGCGATTTTATATATCAACAGCGATTTTGTTTTAGTTATTCCGAATAGTTCTTCATGAGGTGGTACATGTGATAAGAGAAAATTCATTCTGGCGAAAAGAACTGGGTAAAGGTTGTATTAACAACCCAGATTGCCCAGAAAAGTTAAATGGCTAAAAATCTTGGATAAAAGCGGTAGAAAGAAATTTCTAAATCCACCATAACCCATCCAGAGTATGCCTTGACTAGAGTTTAGGTCATCAAGGGAAGATATTAATACGATGGAACATTCCTTATGTTTAGCGTTGATAAATTCAAGGTCCCAAAATAATATTTATATCAGGGATTGCAATCCTGGAAGCAGACAAATTAGCTAATGAGGCTAGATTTTTGGTGGATGTGAGCTTGAAAAATGCGATGCCACGGAATTCCTATAGTCACTTATGGTTGGATATGTTTCTTTTTTCTCAGACGGTGAACGAACAATAATCCGATATAGTGGTGTATGCCATTAGCGCTCAAAATTGGCTTACACTACCACACACAAAAGTGAGACCTTAACCGAACAGAGCGACAAGTATGACAAATGATGTGTTCTTAAAAATCAATAGTATTATAAATTTGTATTATTTTTTGGACCATTATATAGGGTCCATTTATGTCACCGCCAAGTGATGTTAATCATTTCTTTTGTTCAATTATGATTTCGGAAAACATTAGAGCCGTTCTGCTGCTGCTGATGAAATTAATAATGACGATGGTGGCACAGACATCATCAGCAACGTCAACATCTTCAATTTCACATTACATGGGGAATATGTTTAAAAACTGGTGTTCAAGTTTTTGTTTTTCTTAAATATTTAAGAGGTTTTTTTCTCGCTCATTTCAATTGTTGATTTTATTGATGCAGACTCCAACGCATTAAGTGAAAACACATGAGTAAATTGTATTATGTTGCATGTTGGTAATCATATGTAAATTTCATTTACCACATGAATATAAATAAGTACATATAAGTGAATGCAACGTTGGGATATTGGTAGTTTAGTTAAGGCGAACAGTGGATTAGAAGTGTCTCCAAGAACTTTCCCATTTATTTTTAAATCTTTAATATTTGGGGATAACATTTTCAAAAAGAATCCTAATATTCTTCCACAGAATGTAACTCTGTATAAGTTGGAGGATTGACGTCAAAATTTATGTTGTAATTTTTGAGCCATTGCAGAGCTTTCACATTCTAGTGATCAAATTGAACCAAGCACAATAATTATATTTCTTATCAGAAATTACAGTTTTATTTAAAAATTATGTCCCACTGTGCAGTATTTATATGTCTGTGGGTATCGTTTCACCACACCCCTTTGGATTTTGTGGCATTAAAGTTTTATTCTTTTATTTTTCTGCTTCTTTCAGTCTGATTCAAGTTCATAAGAAATCATGAGTCTCTATTTAATGCTTTTTTCTTTATATTGTGTTTTTGTTACTTCAATATTCGCTCATTTCAAATATAAAAACTTAAAGGCACGTTTCATTTGTTATTGCTTCTGCTGATGTTGCGCCATTGTATGCTGTTGTTTATTTTACCCCATTGTGCTGCGGCAAGTTCTTCTCGTGAGTAATACTCTGCAAACATAATTATGAATTTACTAGAACTTTATAATCGCATTGGCAAAGAACTTCAATCAAATAAACTAGAGTTCTTCGTCTTTTCGTTGTTAGTGTAAACACTGCAGCTTAAGCCTCATTTAAAGTCGCTGGAGTTTAGTTTTTTGTTTTCTTGCCATCGGTTTATTGTAAACGTCAAAAACAATAATAACCCAACATTGGCGTTGTCAGCAATTCAGATCTGTTCTTTTTCTTATTATTTTTTCTCTGCGGTTATTGTTTACATTTCATTTTTGTCATTCGTATTCCGTTTACATTTAGTATTTGCTTGTGGAAACACTTTAACACTTACGTTTGCTAACGAGTTAAAATCAAGCTTTTAATTTCAGGGTATCGCAAACATCGGTTAGGGGGTTCCAAAATTGATAAGTACTATAAAATGGTCAGGTTTTCGGTAAGTATCGTAAGGAATGCTTCCTTCACTTTATTGCAGATGTAAGGACGATAACAATTTGCGATATATAGTGACTCCATTCTTCCAATTTAGTATAACAATTATGAAGTATATGGAGGTTTCCCGTATCAATACAAGATATCTCAATTAATGCTTCCTTCCATTTACGAAATGTACAGGGCTTAATACACTTTCACACGGTCACCATTAAGGTCCAATGTATATTTTAATTCCAAAATTTTTAGTAAGGTTGATGTCCTGTAAAGAAATAGAAAGAGAGGAAATGCATGTTAGTCATTTGCATACATCTTGCAAATGCCTAACGAACACCTGCTGGAGTTCCATTGAGAGGGATCAAATGTAGGTTGATACCGTACAATGTACGGTACATCGTCTGAAAGAAATAGTAAGATGGCTAATATCTTACCATTTTCTAAATTCCCTTATTAGTATTGAAGTTGCGATATGTTCCTTATGTGCTTCCATTGCTTCCAAACTATCATCTTCCAAAACGTTGATCTTCGCTTCTCAATTCTTAAATCTGCAGCCTTAAAGGATTCCAGGTTTTCGGTCAGGAATTCGCTAGGGATGCCCAATGAAACACACCTCTTTGCTACAGAAAGAACTCATCGAGTTATGGTCCCAATTTTTTAATATGGCAGTATCTATGAGATAGAAATTTTTTAGAAAAAGCCGGCCAATACGCTTGTTGGTTGGTTGTCTGATACCGGTTGTCCAGATGTGAAATCCATGCTATTTCTGCAATTACGGTATTAGACCTTATAAAGCTGTCTCTAAATTTTTAAACAAGAGTTCCAGTACATGTGTTTTGCCAAACATCATGAAGCAATTTCTCCAAGTTGTGTAATATTCTTCAAAAATTTCTTAATATACTAAAATTATCCAAAGTAGGAGGAATTAATAGGACATAGTTTTTTCAATATCATTGACGCCAAGGTTAATGCTTTATATTAGAAATCTGTTCAGACGAATACAGGGGACTTGTATTTTAGATAAATAATTTGATCAACGTAAACGATTAAGATATTCCACCATACATGAGACCATAATCTTCAATTATGACAACTTTCAGCTACATTTCGCAAGACCGTATATACTTTTAGTCCGCCGAAAACATAAGAATATATGTTTAACGATATCTGAAAGGTCGCTAAAAAACTAATTTACATTTAAGAATACTGAAATGTTTTTCAACATTTCCAAAAATTTACATGACCTAATCTATAGCTTAATTTAAGAACTACTGATTTTCAGCAATATCTTCATTCTAGTTATAGCAACCAGTCCTTAAAATTTCTTTCCTTAAAAGAAACTCATACTTGCAATTGTAATGATGTCACACGCACAATATAAACACACAAAAATATATACAATAAAGTAAAAATGTTATAGTCGGTCAAGCTCGACTATGAAATACTCTACACCACATTGTTGGTTGTAAAAGACTGCTACGAAGAATTTATTATAAAGGCCCTCGCATAATTTGCTTTCCTATGTGTGCAATAGATTTATATGATACTAACATTAATGAATTTTAAGCAGATTATTTTCTAGAAGATTATATGAGAGTTAGAAAATATTATAGACCGGACATCGGTTTTGGCATTTTTAATCTTAATTTGACTAAATATTTTTCTAATATCTACGAATATGTGCGATTTATGAGTTTCAATAGAGGGGTTGGGGATTTATGAACAATAATACAAAATTTGAAATCGTTTTGTAGGTGGGAATTTTATGGACCAAAAACCCCATTCCGGGGAGACATTTATATGGGGCCTATATGAAATAATGAACCTAACATCGTCCTTGGACCAAAATATCAAAAAATATCATTAAGATATCTTCGAAACTGCGACCTGCACTTTGCGAACAAGCTTTACATGGACAACCAGCTAGATGGACGGACGGACATGCTTAAATCGACTCGGGATATTTAAATGTGGCGGTAGGATTATTTTTCTACAAGTTACAAACTTCTGCACAAACACATAATACCCCCAACACCTATGGTGGTGTAGGGTATAACAATTGTCGTTTGCAACAAGAACTCTTGCAATGCAAAAACAAGCACTTGAACGCACAAAGAAATTTAAAATAAAAAAACACTGAAAAAAATAATAAAAAACGGCACATTTTGTATGTTTTATAGGTCGAACATTTGGACGGATCTAGAGATGTATTCGTACGTACTATAAAAACTATATGAATTGTAAAATTAAAGAAAAAAGAAACTAAATAAACAAAAAAAAAAATAATAATGCAACAAAAAGAGCTGAAAAGAAACATAAAAACGAGACTACAAATAAATGCAGTTTAAAATAAGTCACATTAAAATATATGTTGTTTTTTCCTCTCTGTTCTCTTCTGTTCCGATCCATGTTTTGCGTTAAAGTTCTTAATTTGTATTAACGTTTTTTTTGCGACACTTCGGTTTATGTCAATAAATTAGTTCATTAGTAAATACAAGAATAAACATTCAACATACAACATATTTTGTTGTTTTTATATATTTTTGATGTTGTTGTTTTTATTGTTTACACTTAAAATAAAACAAAGACGATTTGGACGATCCTTAACAAATAAAAAATAATGAAATGAGTATTCTATATGCGGCAATATCCAATCGAAAATATCCTTCGATACATCAGTTTTTTAATGAAAAAAATGGATTTTGATATGAACGTAAAATATTTTAAAATGATTTAATCATCCAAGTGGTCTGTGGAATAGTGTACCGCTCTATTTTTTCATTATTTAGAATTACATTATTCAGTTTTAAATGAATCCTTCCAAACATTTAGTGTTGAGATCAGTACTTTCGATGATGTAGGGTATTAAAATAAATATGAGCAGAATTTATCGGTCAATTTCTTTGATGTTTTTATGTTTTATTATTGCAATGAAAAATTTTTCAAAAATTTATTTTAATGTATTTGTTTGCATAAATATTTAAATAAGTTTTAATTAAATAAAAATGTTATAAAACATATTATGTATAGATAATATCTCTTTTCAAAACTATATAAATAGTAAAACCATTGAAAGGACGATATCGTATAAATATTAAATACTATATATGATTCGATATCTATCCTTATTCTATCTATTCGGTTCTATTCTTTAATTTTTTTCCGACTCAAAAAGTGACTCTGAGTCAAACGGTCTAACACCATTTTTCTGCATGTTACAAATATTAGTATAAACGTATAATACCCAAACCACCTTCGGTGGTAGAAGTAAGTCTTAAGGCTCTTATATAGTTCCATAGCCAGTGATGTCAGATAGAGGAAATATACCCTTTTTTAAGAAATTATTAACAAAAATTTAATTCATAAGGAAAAATGGAGGAAATTTTATTTTTTCAATAAAAAGAGGATTTTTCCTCTATATTATTTTTTTATATCCTCCACCACCACAAGTGGTGATAAAGGATTCATCCCCAAAAATCTGCATCAAATCAAAAACTGATTCAGCAGGTGCTTCTGTCTTGTGTTGGCACGCTTATATTCACAAAAATACCCATAGCAGGCTTTATAAATTTAAAAGTTTGAACCGATTGTGGAGAATCCATAGGCGGAGTTACGGGACCTCAAAAATAGTTATATCGGACATTAAAATTTTTTAACCACGTAACACCGCACAATTTGTCGAAGTCGATTTTTTGAAAATACTTCTATTATTTCCGAATTGTTGGAGAGATATTTCGCTTGTTTAGAGTTGAGGTGTTTCGAGTTTATTTGGATGAGTACAGACCATTATCTAGCCTGGTAAATAGTAATGACCCTCCAAAAGACTTAATTATACAAAATTTTGATACACCCCAAAATCTGTGTGTCATCCTGAGTCGATTTAAGCATGTTCATCCGTCTGTCCGTCCTGCTGGCTGGCTGTCCAAGTAAAGCGTGTTCGCAAAGTACAGGTAGCAGTTTTGTAGATATCTCAATGAAATTTGCATTTTTATATAGGTCCCATACAAATGTTCCGTCGGAATGGGGTTTTTTAGTCCATAAAATTCATAAATATAAAATGATGTCAATTAAATTTGGCAAAAAAGTCCTATTATATTCTGCAAATATTTGATAAATTATACGAGGATCGGTTCATTCTTTCTCATAAGTCCCATATACCGTTTTAAATATTATCTTGAAAAATATACGTAGTTTTTGTAAAAATATTTAGTCAAATTAAGATAAATATAAGTCAAAAACATAGTGCGAAATTATTCGAGGGTCGTTTTATATTTTTTTTTAACTCACATAAAACACTCCAGAATATATTCTTTTTAAAACGCATACATTTTACATGAATGTTGGTTTCATTATAATCTATTGCACACATAAACATAAATAAGGGAAGCAAATTATACGAGGGCAGCACACAAAATTTTTGTATCAGTAATTTACAACCAACAAAGACTGTAGTTTTGGAAACTCTTATGGTAATGAATTTTGTTCTTAGTAATAGTTTTTTGTGACCTCCAGTATATGTGAACTCTATAGAAGAAAATCTCAAAAAATCCAAATTTTGGCATATTTTCACATTTTCTGGAATGAAAGAAATTTATTTTTTCACATTTAGAATTTCGAGATTCACGGTGAAAGGGGAATCTGTTCCTTGCCAAATATTCCATTCACATACAGAGTATTATCTTGGCTTTGTTGATATTCGACTTTAATAATGCTGAATGAACGGATTTTTGAGCTTGGGATTATAGGTGCCAGTTAAAATTTATTATTATCTTATTATTCTTAAAATCCAATTCTATGTCTTCCAATAATTATATGATTGGTGGCAAAGTTTATTGAGATAATTGTGACGTAATTCATTAACGAATGAAATTATTCGATGAACAAATTTTATGATCTTAAGATAAGCAATATTATATCTACCTATTATATTCTTTAAGCCAATAACAACTAAAATTATAATTTTATGAATGATCTTAGGGATCATAATATAAACGCCTTCATGAACTTTTCCTTCTTATTTCATTCTTATTTTCTTTATGGTGATAATTTGCGGTTGTTTGACTTCAAAATGGTAATTTTATCTTTGGGTGTTCTTTACTCATATCACTTTTAACTGCCACATTTCGATGTTTATTCAAATACTTATGAACGTGGGTTGTAAAAGGATTCATTAAAATTATATTTTTCTTCTTTTCATGAAAACATAATAATCATGAATTATTATAATAATAATTTGCAAAATGTTAAGAAATAAAAAAAGAGATGGAAAAAGACTTAAAACAGCATAAAAATATAACAATAAAAACATGAAAGTGATATGCAAAATTTATATATATAATAAGAATATCAGCAGAATCATTATATAAGACTATAAGTTTGGGAATTAAATAAAAGTAAATATAAAACAAGCAACAAATGTTATAGTCGGACAAGCCCGACTATGTAATACACTACACCACATTGTTGGTTGTAAATAACTGCTACGAAAAATGTATGAACGGCCCTCGTATAGTTTGTTTTTCTTATTTATGCTTATGTGTGCAATAGATTATTATGATATTAACATTTAAGTGAAATTTAAGCATTTTAAAAGCAATTTTCTCCATATGTTTAATATGAGTTGGAAAAAGTTTTGGACTGACACTCGTATAATTTCTCACAGTGGTTTTGGCTTATATTTATCTTAATTTTACTAATTATTTTTACAATACCCACTTATATGTGTTTTATATTTAGGACTAAAAACCCCATTCTGAAGGGGCATTAGTATAGAGCCTATATGAAAAAATGGACCGATCATAACCAAGTTCAGTAGGCATCGTCCATAATAATACGTAGTACGTGCCAAATTTCATAAAGTTATCTTCTAAACTGCTACCTCTATTATGCAAACAAGTTTTACATGGATAATCAGCCCGACAGACGGACGGTAGGACAATTTTTTCTGCCCGTTACAAACGCATAATACCCCACCTATGGTGGTGTAGGGCATAATAAAGAATATCCAAAGTTTTGATATAGAACGAGACACACCCTAAACTTTACATTAAGAGTATAAAATAAATAAACGTTTTAGTATTTAGTAGTCAGTTGTATTAAGTGGAAACATCGGTTTTGACCAGAAATGCAAAAGAATTAATTTGTAAACATTAAGAAATATTGTACATGTAGTAATCAGAATGTCCATCGATTTGAAAACCTTTTCAAATACAAAACGTCCTCTCCGTTTCGTGCCATCATCGACAACAGCAGTAAAGATCTATCTTCGTCAGATTAACACTTAGACCACATGAGATGCTTTAGTCACTCAAGTTCCTCAGTGCCGACTCAATTCAATGGGAGACTGTCTCGAGGTATTTATCTTAAAAGTCAGGAGGAAATACTTCTTCCTGTGTAGTACTTCTGTCATACTCTTAGTACTCGGGCAGATAAGCAGGCAACTCACATGATTTAAGTTAAATTTAAAGAGAGACTCAAATGGTCACAGAATCCACAAAATGGTTCATAAAATTTTGGGAGCGTTTTTTATTCTAATTAAGTACGAACAGCTTTTTTGTTAACTCTATTAGAGATTTCATTGAAAGTTTCGGTGACATAACGAAAAAGTTGAAGCATGAAAAGTGGAAGCTTTTAGCAAAGAAAATTATTTTGAAGCACAAAAAATTTGTATTTTTATTGGGTGACATAAAAAATTATCTCTAAATTTTATATCATTGGTATACTATTAAAAAAGGAAGACAATAAGGCCCATACGAACTGAATTTTGGATTATTAGATCCATACGGAAACGTCAAAATCAATAGTAGGGCCAAGGATCGTAGGAGATTTGTATCTTATACAAATGATTGATGATTTTCATCAAGATAACGTTTGCTCATTCATAGCAAGATCAAAAAATAGATAGAAAACATGGAACATTTGGTAAAGTCAATTTATTTACAATTCTATGCAAAAATTCGAAAAAGATCGTCCAAATATATTTTCTGATATATACAAATTAAAACTGGCTCAAGACCTTGCAAAATTCAGAACATTAAAAAAATTGAATATAAACAACTAAAAAGCCATAAGAGATAAATATCAAACGTGAGCATATTTTTTTGGAAAGTATCACCGGGGAGCTAAACAAAGATAGAATTGGCAAGCAGTTTTGAAGCCATAATTTAACTCCCACCATGTGGGGGAAGAGTTAAAGTTCCTAACTCTTAAAGTAAGATAGATTTATTTTCAAAACCTCGATTCTGCGGAAGTTTTGGCTTATAGCCCAGATCTCCCACTTTAGTCATCGCCATTTGTTTCCATCGATGCATCACACCCTTAGTGATATTCAATCTACTTCACAACATTGTATCCGAAATAGACTTGATTTATTCGTTACCTCAAAACCGGAGCGGGTCATTAGAGAAATTATGTATGTGAAATGCAGCTGTAATTGAAAAAATTTCTCTTATCACTTGATATTATTTTCATTTTACTTTAATTTCACTTTTGATGCGATAATAACCGTTATAATATTGTAGGGTAATCAAAATATCTAATGTAAGAAATGAAGACAAATCCTCCAAACAATTACAAGAGACGAAAGCCAGAAAAGAAGTTTTGTAAAAAAACTTAGACTGACAACATATAATCAAGTCACATACACTAGAAGACGAGACGAGACAAGACAAGATGCAAGTTACGAGATGAGTTCAGACGAGAAAATGATGATGCTATAGCCGATGTTAGTTTTTTTCATTTTTTGAAATGTAAAGCTTAAACATAAATGAGTGGTTTCATACTTGCAACAGAATTCTAGCTGCAGGCAACAATTGAAACATGAGAACACATAAAATTGAATTGATTTAGAAAAAAAGAACAGAAAAAAATAAAAATAAAAACAGTACAAAAGCGCAAACTCGACATGAATATGAAATCCTTTTCAAAATCGCAAAAAAAAAACAAGAAAAAAGTTGCAATAATACGGGAGAGAGAAAAACAATGGATGATGATGTTGAACAAATAGAATAAGATAAATAAACTTATCAAATATTCATGAATTATATTTCAAGATTATTCTGCGAATCTAAGAGGATGAAGAACAAGAAGATACGAAAAAAAATTTAGACGCCAGAGTTACAAACATGTCGCCAATGTTGAGAGAGGAATATGAAAGAACCACAATAATTTTACAAAAAGATACAAATAGACAGACGAAAGGAAGGACGGACAGACGAGCAGAGGGACATGTTAAAATGTCAACAATGAAAAATCTGCGTTAAATAACATTTAACAGAAATGTGCAACAAATTGCCGTACAAAGTCAGGGTCTATCATTATTCTTTTCAAGTGCAACTTGTTGTATACAATTGTCTCTGTAGGCAACTCAGCGAGAAAAACCCAGTTTATTGTCTTCTTTTATTCGAATGGTAGTTGTTTTGGTAGCAAATAAGATGCAGAACTTTAATTTAATCCAGGAACAAAAAAAAAAAATAAATAACAACAAAAATATAAGACATAGAGAGAAAATAATATATCGTGCGATCTTAACACGAGCCACAAACTGCAATACAAAAACTTTTGAACTCAACATATTGTGTTGATGAAGTGACCAGGTATGTTTTATAATACTCTTTTTATCCATGTATAAAAAAACTCAAAAGTTTCAGGAGTCAGTAACTCCGACCAGAGATCATTAAACATTTAGAAAGCTATAATACATCACATTAGGGGTTTTATATGATTCTAGATAAAAGTTTCAATCATAATATTGTAAAGGTCAATAGCTAATGGGAATTGGAACACATCTGGTAAAAAAGTTAACTCAATTAGAGGTTTAAAAAAAATAAAACAAATGATTAAATGTTTCTGGTAGGTATTAAGCAAGAAATGTGGATTCTGTTATATTCAGAATATTTAAATACCCACTTATATTGAAGCAATTTTGAACGAATTGAATGTATTACGATATATCAGCTTAAACCCCGATTTCAGGAGGAAACATTGCATGAGAGCTTGAATGAAATATTAATGTCATAAAACTCTTAAATTGGAACCAATTCTATTGAAATTTGGCACAAATAATTGTTTAACTATTTTAAATATATGTTATAAAATTTATTAACATGGGTCCATATTTTGATATAGCTTCCATATAAGGCCCCTTCCCGGAATATGATTTATAGCGCATAAAACTCTTAAATTTGAACCAATTCTTTTGAAATTTGGCACAACTAATTTCCTAGCTATTTTAAATATATGTTATAAATTATATTAACATGGGTCCATATTTTGATATGGCTCCCATATAAGGCCTTTCCCGGAATATGATTTATAGCTTATAAAACTTTTAAATTTGAACTAATTCTTTTGAAATTTGGCACAATTATTGCTTTAACTATTTTAAATATATACTATAAATTTTATTTACATGGGTCCATATTTTGATATAGCTCCCATATAAGGACTCTTCCCGGAATATGATTTATAGCTTATAAAACTCTTAAATTTGAACCAATTCTATTGAAATTTGGCACAACTAATTTTCTAGCCATTTTAAATATATGTTGTAAACTGTATTAAAATGGGTCCATATTTTGATATAGCTCCCATATAAGGCCCCTTCCCGGAATATGATTTATAGCTTATAACACTTTTAGATTTGAACCAATTCTATTGAAATTTGGCACAACTAATTTTCTAGCTATTTTAAATATATGTTGTAAACTGTATTAAAATGGGTCCATATTTTGATATAGCTCCCATATAAGGCCCCTTCCCGGAATATGATTTACAGCTTATAATACTTTTAGATTTGAACCAATTCTATTGTATTGTGGGTCCATATTTTGATATAGCTCCATTATAACGCCCCTTCCCGAGTAAATAAAGACCAATTCTACTGAAAGTCGACACAATTATTTTGCTAACTGTTCTGAAGATATTATATTAATTTGCCCTGTATCGGTCCAAATTTTCCTATAGCTCCCTTATAACGGGACTTTCCGGAAAACGGATTAGAGTTTATAAAACATTTAAATAAAGATCAATTCCATTAAAATTTAGCACAATGATTTTTCTAACTATAATAAAAGTATATTATAAATATGAACAATCTTGGTCCAAACTTCGGGAAGGGGTCTTATATGGGAGCTACATATAAGACCCCTTCCCGGAAAATAGTTTTGAGCTTATAACAAGCATATTTTTTTTTTGTTTTTATACGCTCCACAGTACAAGTGGTAGAGAGAGAATATTAACTTTGTCATTCTGTGTGTAACGCTAAGAATGAATTATTTCAGACCCCATAATGTATATATTCTTGCATCAAGTCAAAATCTCAGTCGATTTTCGTCAATCTCTTTGTCTGCTCACATCCACAAAAATTAACAGAGCTCAATGAAGTATAAAAATTTTATAGCCTAAATTGTAACTAATTTTATGACTAATTAAATATTTCTGTGTTATATACATTTGTGAGTATATGTGTATCTATGGAACCTAACTTATTAACTTTACACGAATTTGTGGTGGAGGGTATTTAAGATTCGGCATAGCCGAATATAGCATTCTTACTTGTTTCATACTTTTTTTATTAGAATAGAACTTGGCCTGATTTTAGTTGCAAAAGAGGGCGGTCTCAAGGTGGTTCCGACGATAAGCAATCTTAACAAGGAATTTAGAACATAAAGTCACAAAAAAACTTATATTAATTTATAATAACTTATATACCTTGCCCCTCGGGATCAGATCGAGCACTTAGCTCGAAATAGTTGTATTTGCAAAAGTGGAATATGATTGAATAACAGATAGAAATCAGATGTTTTCTCCTTAGAAAGTAGAAATGTCATATTCGCAAACGCGAAAAAACGATATATCCGGAAAAGGCTGCTGTTTGATGTAGTTCTTGCGTTGGCAAAATAATATAGGTCCGTATATCAATGAAAATTAAGTCTGTTGGAAGTTATCGTTATAGCAGGAATTAAGGATACGAACAATATGCGTCTGAAGATTGAAACCAATTGTTACCCAGCCAGGGAAACTATTAATCTTTAAGATAAAAATTCATTAGTGGTATTAACTAAAGATCAGAATGAACATCAATTTAGCCTCAAAGCCATTGAAAACATGCATCATTGCACATTTTCAAGTTGATATTAAACAATTAAAGGATTTCTAATGGAATAAATGATCATGGTCACTCTGAAACATTTACCGAACACAAGGAAAAAAAGAAGCTACACAAACCAAAACAACATTTGAAGCAAGTCAAACCGGTTTGAATTATAAGTACCATATGTACAGATATCAGTAAGTACTTAGTGCATACATACATACATACCCGTTTCTATTCGTACAATCAACTTCATATGACATTCATGACCATTTAATGATATACAAAGATATTTGCTTAACTGACATACAAGGTAAAACTGACAATGATGACGATGATGTTGTTGAGCAGGGGTTAGATGCTGTACTACTATGCTTGAAGTAAGGAGTTTGACTGTAATATAGTATGATCACATATGTATGTATATGTATATACATACGTATATTTTTACCACTTTTTTTCCTTGTACATGTAAACATGCAATTCTTTAAAGTTTAAACTAATCATGATCATAATGAAGCTACTTGCTGATCATTATTAACATTTATAAATGCATATGTAATGTTAAGATTGCAAAATGACCATATGCTGCTATATCCTTGTATAGAAATAAGTATGTAAGAAATCGTATATATGTAAATAAAAGTATTATTATATACATTTATATAAATGCGACATGAAAGACATGACAACAAAAACGCACATGACAAAATGCGTCTGTGTCAAAATGATGCTTTAAGCTTTGACCACCACCACCAACCATCATCATCATTATCATTCATTATTGCAATGGACTATATATGGACAGGGATTTTAAAGAATTTCTTCCTCAACTGAGAATTGATAAAATTAATGGAAATTACAAAAAAGCGTTTATAGCATTTCAAGTCAGAACTGAATAATTAAATTTAATATTGCTGAACTAGTGCGATTCTATTTAAGAATTCTGAAGTGGACTTGATCCAAGTACCGTTTAAATTTTACTAACACATAGCAAATTGAATATTAATTCGGAAATGAAAGCGATTTGATTTTTTTCAAAATTATCAAAATGAAATGATGCGAAACGATTGGACAGAGTCCAATGATTATTTATTCGAAATTTTGCTTCAGGAATGCTTGTGCGGTGAATTCGACGACAATTTTTGGAGATTCTGTAACAAACGTCATCAATACTTTCACAGAACGAACTACCAATGAAATTGTGTTTTTTGCATAAATATATGATGCTCTATGGGATGTAGTTAGACTTTTGGAACCATCTAGCTTTGCACAACTGGGTAGGCAACAAAAACTTTAATGTATTGATGTTTCCCAATGTATATGTAAGATATGTGTGTTACCTCGCTACATCGACCATTAGGAGTATGATTTCTTTGATTTAAGAACTTGAACTTTAATTTGTAATTTTTCGAGATTGGAATAACAACGAATCGCAAAAATACTGAATTATATTTGTATATAAGATTGTTCGAATACATAAGTATTGAGCACAATCATTATGTCGCCCTCTACAAACAGGAGAAATGAAGTGCACGATGAAATGTTATAGGTAGAAAGCATCAGCAAGGAATTTTATAATCGGATATTTGCACTGGATCCTTAGGAAAAGCTTTTGCATACTAAAACATTTCAAAAGCCACTTAACTAATGATAACATAGAACTAGCAGGTGGAGATTTTGTAGATCACAAAGACGTCATGACGCTCATAACCTACAATTAGAATGATGCTTACGATGTGGTGTTGAAAGCACTAGCAAGAAAGCAGAATTTGCAGTAGAAGTCTTACGAACCGAATATATGTCACTGCCACCCATAAAACATCTTAAATATTTTTGAACAGGTGATATCGTAGAACCAAGTGTTGGTGGTTTGGACAGATCGAAAACATATAAGATGCCATAGACAAGCAGATGAAATTATATAGTCACTGCAATGTAATGACATAATCAAGCAGCATAAATTACATTGAAAATCCATCGTACCTATTGTACAAGACCCTTATTTGAAAGATAATTAAGCAAAAGTTAACTGAGAATCAAAAAGTTTATACGAATCAGAGAGCCGAATTTTTTACATATTAACTGTATATGTGAGCCACATTAGGTTAGCATGTTGGAGGAGATGGTAATTTATTCAATAAAGTCAATTCCACAGTTCGACACGAAAGATTTTTAAGAAATCAAAATTGTATAAAATTAAAAATGTCTATCAAAGTTCACCAATGAGATTTTTTTCTTTGACGAGTTATATCGTGACTGTAAAAGAGGCACGCAACAAACGATGGTTTCCTTTTAGTCAAAATCATTTGTATTTACAGATCTGTTAGAAAACGAATAGTAAAAAATTGGTTCGCAGGCAGGTTAAGCTGTGGTCGTCACAGCACAACTCCCCAAGAAATAATTTCGCAATTTAAAAATGAAATTACACCTGAAATCTGGGAGTAATTTTATGACGATTAAGGCACCACTGCATTGAAATAACTGCCAAATTGAAAAATTAATTTATTCCCCAAATTATTAACTTATTTCATATGGACATAAATCCTCAGTAGAAACCTGACTTACCATTCATGTAAAGGTTACGTTTTCTTTATGACCGGCCTTCCCCAGGACAATGAAACTTTTTCCTCTTGGGTAATAAAAAAGGAACGCTTCGGTTAAAAAAAAATCTGTAAATAACACAGAGATGAAAGTCCTTTAGTCCGGAGATTTCATATCTTTTTGGTTTCATTTCATTGGGAATAATTTCATCAATATTGGTAATACGAAATCAATGTTGTAAGACAAAATAAATTCCAAGTTGTATTTATTGTAGTTTTCAATACAAAGTTTTGGGAAGTTATTTCATATTAGATTTGAGGAACTAATCCATGGGTTGTGACGCCGAAGTGTTTCCAAAGTAATTATTTTCTGATTCAGATTCGAATTAGATTCAGCTGTAATAATCCATCAAACATTTTCTGACGTTGAAGCAGGTCATATAGGTATAGACTTTTCTTCCCATTGACGTTCTTGTGATGCCCAGATTATGGGAACTATAGGTGATATTTAAAAATGCAACTGGTATAATCTTCTGAAGTATTTGGAATCGAATATTTTTCTCAGTGTACCAACTCCATTACCAACCAATCATTATTCAGTAAATTTATTTTTCTTTAGACAAATTTGTAATGAAAAAAAGAAAAAAAGTGAATAGTGAAATAGTGAAATTTCCCTTATTATGGAAAATTTTAATTCAATTGAAATAAAATTTCCTCAACTCTCTAAAACCTCTACGCAATTTTCATTAGTTTAAATTTGTACTAAAAAAAGACGAAAAATGGCTTGATGGTGGAGATTATAGAAAACTTCGTTTTGTTTATTATGCCCACATTGTCACTTGGTATCTGTAAGTTTTTATTTGTATTGTTTTAGCATCAGATGTAGTTTTTACTCCACTAGAAAATGTTTTCAAATCAGGAGGGAAAATTGTTGCCATTACAAGATGTTGTGTATTACGTTAAAATGTGCATGTTTGTATGTTTATATCAATACGTGTGCCCCCATTCCCATTATGTCTGTTGTACTGAAAGTCTAAAACATAAAATACAACCATCCCATCATCCATCCATCCAAACATTCATCTATCTTTGTATCTGTACATGCGATTATGTTGCATGCACGCATGCAACAAATTGTCTTTAATTTGTTCCTTCAAGTAAATGTCACTTAAGGAAATCTTCAGTAACAGAAATTTTAGAAAAATACAATAAAAAATGACAAGAAATCAACTTTGATTGAATCTAATTGTGGTAAATTAATAAAATTGTAGTAAAAATAATT
Organism: Cochliomyia hominivorax; assembly: GCA_004302925.2. NCBI lineage: Eukaryota > Metazoa > Arthropoda > Insecta > Diptera > Calliphoridae > Cochliomyia > Cochliomyia hominivorax. The sequence continues at coordinate 70,311,639 of PYHX02000413.1, read as the reverse complement.
TATATACTTTAGTAGTGGAATAGCTGGAAGTGTTGAAAACATATTTTTCCAATTTTTTTAGTTCAGTGTTTAAATTGGATTAAATAATAATATTGGGTTCAAAGGTTAAAAATTTTCATAAAGTTCTAAAAATAATCTTTCTGGAAAAGCGTTTAAAACACTAAAAATTCTTATTCAAACCTTCTAATAAAGTCTCTATATTAAAGCCAGTTAAGAGTTTTAAAACTTTTTTAATTATTCTGTAACTTTAGAACTTTTAAACATCTAAAGATCTTGAACACTTTTTGCCATTTGTCTGTCGGTGGGCATATATATTTGTTTATATACTACATTTACTGCACTTATAGAAACTATTTGTTGATTTGAACTCGTTAAGATAGTTGGATTAATGATTCCACAACCATCCTCAGATTTCTGATGATCCCCTATCTGCGTAATGCGGCATCCTATATTAATGTCCATCCGTACAGAGAATTTTGTTTTCGATTATTCCAATCTCCTAAAGCATAGGGACACCCTCATATCCTAACCTCTTCTAAACCTTATCTGCACTCATAACAGCACATCCTTTTGAACTTCTTGAACTATTTTGATGTTGAACGTCATTTGGACGACCTAAACGTAAGTAAGTAATTAAAATTTACCACCATTTCAGTTTCCGATACTGGATAACTTGAATTCGATGCAGTTGAAGCTGCCAAGTAAATTATCCAGTAAAAACGTCCATATTTTAGTTGACTCATTTTTTTTTCATTTAAAATTACCCGATGTTTTTTCACATCCAAGCGGATTCATAGTATCTTCGTGTGTATGATCCTGGACAGTCCTCGATATCATGTCTTTGCATTTGAATGCATTTATTGCTTAAGATATTAGACGTCTATGTACTAAATTTGCGAAGTATTGACCGTGATCAAGATTCCGGTATTACAATTACATTACCTGTTCATGTTAACCATTTTTGGGATAAAAAAATGTCTTTGAACTGTAGTGATCAAAGAAATTGTTTCAAATCGACTCATCCATTTTAACTATATTCAAGATAAGATTTTATTCTCGATAAATCCATAGCATCGAGCCATAACCATAGCTTTATATTGTTCCTTTGTATTGATAAAGTATTATTTCAAATGATCTAATCAGTATTGTTCTCATAGCACAACTTATTCTAAAGTAACAAATTCTCTAAGGCTTTTGAAATATTTTGATGCTGCACTATTTCAACTATGGTAACCAGATGCTGTCTATACATTAGTTTCCAATTCAAGATAACAATGAAGTCCTGAATTTATATTTGTATGTTTTTCTTAATGAACGGTTGTGCGGTTGTCCCCCAGAAAAGATCTAGAAAAAATATTCAGAAAGGTTATTCATTATTTTAAAAGAGGATGATTAATCTTCATAGTATAGGTGGAGGTCTATTGACCAGGAGCAGTTAAGAGCGGTACTTTTCATGGTCTATGGGCTTTCAAATTATATTCTCTAAGTCTTCTGATACAAATTCAGTACTTTTTGACAGATTTAATTCTTTTTTAATCCCCGCAGCTGAGATAAATGTCGCCTTCTATATTTGCCGTAATATACGATGAACTTTTAAATGAGTTGGCACACGTTTTCATCCACGATTTCCTACTATTTCTAATTTTTGTCTATATAATTAAATTTTTTGGAATACTCGGGTTAATTTAAACTAAATGCATTCATTTTCTCAGAGAATATACTTTAAATAACGGGAATACAATATTGTGGATAAAAGATATTCATGAGGAAAAATACAAATCAGCAACGAAGATGTGACATGTGGGTGGTGCTATTATTTTGACCGCAGCTGTATATAGATGTGTTATAACATCTTAATATCGCATAGAAATCGAACATACTTACTGTGTAAGAAAAAGATTTTCCCAATTTGTTTGGGTGAATGCATATTCCCATAGGGATTATAATAGATTAACAATTATAACATTATTTGGTGATTTTTAATGAAAACCCGTCATAAATATGTTTCTTCTGTTACATTCTTTGAATGTGACATTGAAAACAATTGAAAATCATAAGTTTTGTCAATATTTCTAAGTGATATTTTACGCTTATTTAAATAATGAAGAATCAGAGATACATACACACATACATACATACATACATACATACATACATACATACATACATACATACATACATACATACATATCTATATATCAGGTATTTCATAATTTTAAAAACAAACTGGTGATCAATTTGCCATAACAAATTAAATGAAATTACGATGTAAAGAAAAAAAGACTAAAATTGAAGGAGATTTAAATGAAACAAGCCCAATAAAATCATTAATGGCATTTTGGGTGTTGTTGGTTGTTCCCATTGTAGTTGTTGTTGTTGTCGTTTTCTGCTAATAATTATGGTTACAACTCATCAAGAGAAACGACTCTATCTAGGAAGAAGAAAAAATATTAATAACAGCAATGATCATGATAATATTGGCAATGATCATGATGATGATGATGATGTTGTTGCTGATGACGATGACGTTTAATGACTTAATGAAGATAAAAATCAGTAGAAAACTCTGATGACAAAAAATAAACAAAATAGTCTTACGGGACGCATAATGATCGTCATTAAAAATGTCTGATAAATTTCAGTTTTTTTTTTTTTTCAAAAAATTTTTAATTAAAAATGAACTTAAATAAACATACAGAGAGGAAAAATTATATTAAGAAATTAAATAAAGATGAAATGAAAGAAGGAATAAGAAAATGCGTATAAATTAATCTTTAATAAATGTGCCACTAATATTGAGGAGGTAAACGAAGGAAAAAACTGAAGAAACGTTATTTAACCCTTTTTTAATTAAAAAAATAATAATAATTTTCAAAGGAATTTACTTATATTAAGTTGCTTGCCGCTAAATAACAGTTTATGGCAGTTCCTTCATAATGAAAGACGTGTCAGAAATGATGAAGGCATCAAGATACATTTAAAGGAATTATATATGTAAAATTCTGTGCAAAACCTACATTATTTGAATAAATAACCAAACGATTTTAAAATAGTTAATTTACATATGTAAAGTGTTGTTGTTGTTGCGTTTGTAATTTAATTCTTAATCACATCACGTTCGTATCTACATATGTAATATGTGTATTTATATGTGTAAATAAAATTCTCTAATTGTTTATTTTTAAAATTAACTGTTTAAAATTTTTCTCTTAAATACGCATTTTGAGAGACAATCCTTTTTCAAATCGCCTATGAGACGATACAAGCATCCTTAAAATAAACTTAATGAGTTGAAGTGCAATCAAAATGTTTAAGATACTTAACTCGATATAGTGATGTAAAAAGCTTCAAAAAGAGAGCATTTTAGCAGTCTTACCATTTGCTTAATTTTTGCTACTCAAAAAAATTATTTTACATTTTATCAGCTTAAAACCCGATTTCGCAAAAGGTCTCATAAATCTACAGTGAATGATAGTAATAGATAATTGTCATATTAGATTTATATATTATAGAAAGCTAATTAATTAATACTAATTTCAATTAAATTGAATTTTATAATCTCAAAATTCTTTTCGTTAAGGGGTCTTGAATGGGAACTATAACAAATTATGGACCGATATTTGTCAAGTTAATAACAAATATTTTCTAAGTAAGACAAGTATTTTTTACGAATTTCTATAGGACGGATCTATAATTAAAAACCATATACCGGAAAGAGAATCTATATGTGAGCTATAACCAAATTAGGACCAAAGTTACGTACACACAAGAGGTTAAAATAAGTTTATTAGAGACTTGAAGAAAAATAATCATGGAGATTTTCATTAAATATGTTTTATATTTAGGAGATTTATAAGCTTAAAACACTTTTCGGGAAGGGGTCTTATATAGGAGCTACAACAAATATTCGTATTGGTTACATGTATGAAGTACGTTAATAATAATTGAGCAGAATTTTATACAAATTATTTCACTATTTAGGGTTATAGAAAAATATGAACCGATATACCTAAAATTATGTATATATTTAAGACGGTTCGAAAAATAATTCTGTGGAATTGGAAATGGTTAATATAAAACAGTTTTATATGCCTAAAATTATATTCCGGAAAGATCCTTATAGAAGAGCTTGGTCAAATAATAGATCTAAAATGTAATATTACATCAAAATAAATCTATGTGGAAAATATCAGGAAATTACCTTTAAAATTGCGACTTATATGACATACTGATTTTCGAGTGTATCAAAATTGTTTGGCGTTGAGACTGGATGGTAACAACGTTTGAAGTTTGAGCAGAGACTTAAGTCTTTTTGCACGGGGACGAGTGGTCCCTGATACGATTTGGGTGATACTTTTCGTGCTGGTTATAAGTTTTAACCAAAATTGTTGGAGAAAAAGACAGTAAAAGTGTGAATGGAGATTGTGATTTTAATGCATAAGTGGCATTGTAATCAACAAGTGTTAATAACACAGTGAGTTTAGACCGGTTGATGATTAACGTTGGAAAAACCAACTTAAGCCACGAAAATAGAGAAATAGGATGGATTTGAAGTTCATGCAGGGTTAGTTGACAATGGTTCTAGCTCTTTTCCGTCTAAGACAGAGCTGCGGAAGATAAATCTATATATGCTGATAATACAAAATTGCCTAGACAGCGATGTCGACTACAACACTGAAGATTCATAAGAAATATACCACGATTTAACGGATAATATCGTTTTAAGTCGTTTTAGAACTATACAGCATCTTTTACTACTGTTCAAAAGTAACGATCTAAATAATATTCAATTAGTGATTTTCCTATATATTACTGTAGCTTTTTCCTCTACCATAATCAATCTAGATAAACTCCAATTATGTCAAAATACCCACCAGGTTGGCAAAGGAACCAAAATTCATAACATCATTACGCGGACGTTATTACAGGTAACCAAAATCCAAATATCCATATGAATAAGAATCTTAATATTTTAAGAAATGTTGATTTTGAATCTTTTCCGGTGTCATAATAGCCTCATAAAGGGTTAAATATTAAAGTCAATTATATTGAGTAAGAGAATTAAAGTTTGTTTATACGATAAGCTGAGAGTTTGAGTTTAATTAATTTAATTGTATTGAAAATAATCAAGCAATAAAAAATTCTCTAAAGAAACTGAAAATGTAAACAAAATTAAAAAATATGTATGTATGTATGTATGTATGTATGTATGTATGTATGTATGTATGTATGTATGTATGTATGCATGTATGAATGCATGTATGAATTTACGTATCAGTATTACGAATGAGCAAAAGAAGTAGAAGTGAAACAAATAATAAAAAAAGAGTTTAAAAGAGGTTTATGAACTTTTAGAGAAGTCATGAAAGAGAATAAATAAATAAATGTGATCGTAAACAAACTTTTGTTTATGTTCTCCATAGAGATGGTTTTAGAGGGATTTTGGGGTAAGAATTATGATTTGATTTATTGAAGGAATCTTATTATTTATGAAATAATTTAGGATATAAACTTTTTGAACATTTTCGAAGGCGCCTTAGTAAAAGTAAACATTTCTATTTGTTTAAAAAACTTTAGCAATTTGCGATTGTTTATATTTATCTCACGATTTATGACAAAAATTTTTATAATATTTTGTTTTATTGCAGTTATGGCATTTGTGTTCATCACTTTATTTCTAATTAATGTGCTGCATACAATGTACTGCTGCTACTGAAACATTGTTGCAACACAAACTTTTATTTTAAACTCTTTCTTTTTGTTTACATTTTTGTTGTTTTGATCCATTATTGAAAAAAGTAACCGGTTATTTGTGAGAGCTTTAAATATTTGATGCTCTTTTCTTAACGAAACAAATGCTTTATATTACTCACATTATTTGTTCTCAGATCATTTTTGTATCTATGAGATAGAATTGTTTATAGTTATTTATTCTTTATTTTATGTTGTGTAGAAGTATGAAATGCCTAATGGAAAATTAGAAAATATTCTAACTATAGAATCTGTGAATCTTTCGAAAAGTTTCCATATTCGATTGCAAGAGAAGCCTTTCAGCTTTTTCAGAAACGGAGTTTAATGATCATAAACTATCGTGAATGTTTAATGTATTATGTATTTGTACGATCAGAAAAAATTTTAGGTGATCGAGCAATTATCCGTCCAGCTTATGATCAAAGTTCATGTATAGTTTTTTTGTTTGCTACAATGACGAAGCCTATTGATTGGGCATGATTGCATTGGTCTACCTCTTGAAGCATCAAACGACTCCATGTGTTCCTTGACAGGCCAATGCTTCTTGGTCTTTGAAGATTTCAGTCAAGTGTTAATGTTTTTATACTGTCAAAGTTCTTCTGAAAGAATCATTGATCCAAGTCGATTTTCTACGTTATAAAGCCAAAACATCCTGCTAACTAACCAGATTTAACTTTCTTACAACTGAGTTGATTTAACACAGGTGTTGAATATACTGCAGGGTTCATCTGGACATTACTGTGTTTCTGCCTACGTTGTTGTCCGAATTATATTGAGTCTGTTATTTATGTTTGCCTCTGCAACGCCATTGTCACTATAAGTACACACAGATATCAGAGGATATATTTGATCGGCCTTGTAACGTTTATGGGTTTGATTTTCTTATTATTTATTTCAAGTCCAACAATGCGCTTCAGATTTTCTAAATTTTTAAATATTCTTGTATGTTGGATATCAATGGACTCATATATTTCTTCTTCTTTCTGAAAAGACTTCGCTTATTATATCATTTAGTACGATGGTGAACAGGCAGAGGTGGCATTTTTGTTATAGTGCAGCTTTGGCAGACATTGTGAAGAATTCAGAGTTGTTAATGGTACTTTTCTGTTCAATATTTTCCATATGGCTGTAAATATGATGATGTTGAAGGCTTTCCTAAAATCTATGAACAATTAGTAGAGGAGGGTTCATCATTCAAATGTTAGCTTGGTCGACACAGCTCCTTTATGACCGAAAATCTGGCGATTGTCCACAGATTTAGATCTATTTTGTTTGAAATCTTTCCCAAATTATTTTTCAACAACAATCTTTCAAATAGTCAATTTTCGTAACTTAACGATGATGCCTTTCTTCTAAGAAGAGAAAGAAGCTTCTCTTCCTCTCAGATTTTCAGCTGCCGCTTCGAATTTTCTTCTTTATTTCAAAGGTTGTCATTAAATTTTCTTTAACTTCCTCGACGTTCATGTCGACCTTGGTATCTATGCGATAATAAAAGTTATAAGTGGTTGTTCTTTCTTGTGGAAAAGCTTCTGATTGATACAGCTGACCTGGGGTTAACAATTGTTGGTCGAATGCCGACTAGGGTTGTCCGTAACGGATACCCTATTGCCCTGAAAGGTTATAGTTAGTAGTGCTTCATTGTGTTAACTGACATCTACGTTAATACTACTTTTACGATTACTAAGATTATCGTTCAGTTTAATTTTCCCAAATTGCTTTGGCTAGCTGCTTCCTGTGCTGTTATTGCTAGCAATTAAGGAACATTCTTTTGTTTCCTTCTTGCAGCTTTTTGTTAGTAGTTGGTCTGCTTC
>PYHX02000413.1:70260311-70303977 GCA_004302925.2 Cochliomyia hominivorax | reverse complement strand
AGAGTTTCACCGGTGTGTTCTTATTAAACTTGTACACTAGAGTTCCGACTTCCGTCGTTAATGCGGACCAGAAAAACGCGACGCAAATCGAAACTATGCAAACCGAATCAGCTTTTCCTATATAAAAAATTATTCTTGGTAGTTTTCGCTTATATTGATTATGTATTAATCTCCATTTTAGCCAATAAGGAATTACTTGACATATAGTATCTTTCTTGAATTAGAGTGGTGTGACAATTTGAGTTAACTGATTTATTTTATCTCTTCTCTGTTGTAAATTGTTCTCATTGTTGTAGTACTAGTTCAGGATATAACATTATGATTTTAATTCCTATCTTATTGTTTTTTATATTTTGACTCATTCTTCTCGTGTGATTTGCCAAGTTATCCTTAATGTGTTCATTATATTCTTACCATAAATCGACATTTGTTTTTGCACCACTTATATAAAAATAAAAGGCAATTTCCCTTATTTCACGCAATCTAAAAAATTAATGTTTTTAGTGATGCTAAAAAGGTAATCCACAGTGCTGAAGAAAACCATCTAACTGATTTTAGCAACACAAATCAAAAATCAAAACAACGTAAATCGAACCGACGCAAATCGGACCCGAAACAACATGAAATTTCAAGGACGCAAATCGAATTTTTTTGTCTTTAAAAAGTGACGCAAATTTAAACAACGCAAGTAGGAGCACTAATGTATTAATAATTTCAATTACCTTAAGCCTTCCTAGGCAGCTCTTGATTGGAGGGCTGCCTCTTACCAAACTATCGTTACTAATCTAACCTATTTCCTATATACCTTAAATCATACGAAGATTCTAATTTAGAGCTGACACTATATTTAATTTTTTATCTGTGTTTTCTATACATCATTAATATCATATACACAAATGGACAACAGTCACCGTCATCTATTATGTACAATATTTAAAGGTTCCTATAATAAGGAAATAATTAGAATATAAAAATGTTCAACTTAAGTAAAAAGTATATTCAGTTTTTAATATTATTTTAGTTCTTTATCTGCTGAACAAAATTAACCGTCGGATAAAGTTAATTAAAACTTTTATTATTTTATATTTTAATTATTAATTATTTTATAATTTATTAATTTTTAATTTTTTATATGAGATATGTTTGCCATTAGTTCTTGAAAACTTTTCAGCATGGGCATAAAAAGTAGTAACTTGTTCGTCACTAACGAAACAATTTCCTCATATTCCTACATTAATTTCTCATTAAGCATATATTTGGAAGTAATGTGAAGTTCTCGAATCCGATTACCCAAGTGGTTCTATTAATGTTCTACTGGGTTGATGTCGGAAGACTAAGAAGTAGTTTTGAGACTGTGGGTGGTATCATATTGATATTGCTCTATAATACACAAATTTTCGGTTAGGGTTCATGTCTGTTAGAGAAAATAGTTAGATTCAATGCTAATTTTTTTAGCACTTTTATTTAAATTATTCTTAGGAATATTCAAACAAATATTTTTACCCATTACTTCGTCAATAAATACTAGTTCTCCAAACCCAGCCACAACATTTTACCACAATTATTATATTTTTACTTATATCCAGCTTAACTTAAGGATGGTCCCAATATATCCAAAATTAATATAAGCATATAACAAATTGCGTTATGTTCAGTGAGAGAAGTACTCCTAAGGAGAATTTTATAAAATGAATTTAAATTTATATTAATTGCGAATGAATATGATAGCTTTGATGTTTATATGAGAGCAATAAGATTTCATTCTAATTATGAAGGGAGCAGTTTACCAGACAAAAATGTGAACGGATAGTTATATAAAGTGAAAGTTAGCTCCCATACAAGGCAATTAATTATTATCGAAAATATAAAAATTGTTAAAGTAAGAGTATTAGGATTTCACCCAATTTACATTGTCATGGAACAGCATTAAGAAAAAAATAAGGATGAATAGGATCAGGGGGTATGTTATCCTAAAAGCAAAAACTAACAAGTAACATTGTATAGTCGATCAAGCCCGACTATCCAATACCCTAAGCCACATCCTCGGTATAAAAATGGTACTTTAATGAACGACCCACGTATTATTTGATTTTCTGATAAAATTATTAGGTGTTTAGCACGTTATTAAGACACTTAAGATTATGTTAAATGTATGCATTTTTAAATAAATTTACTGGGGGGCTTATATTATGAACCGACCCTCGTATAATTTGGCGTCTTGAATTTTGCTTATATTTATCTTTGAATTTAAATTTTGTATTTTTGAGTTTGAATTTTGTGACCTTAAAATTCCATTCAGAAAAAAGAACATTTGTATTGGAGGTACCTAATATATTAGACCGAACATGGCAAATTTCGATAGGCTTTGTGCTTAGAACTATGTAATAATACGTACCATATTTCATCGAGATATTTAAAAAATTGCGTCCTTTAGACTGTTCAAAAACATTTAAACGGTTCGATTCAGAAAATTGATTCTGAGTATACTTAAAGGCGGGTGTAACACCATTTTTCTGCATGTTACAAACATCAGCACAAACGCATAATATCCCAACCACCTTCGGAGGTGTAGTATATAGTCATCGAATATTTAAAAAATCCATTAAAGTAGGAGTACTATGACTTTATCTTAATTGAATTCTCATGGAAAAATTTAATTTGATGAAACGTGGCAAGGATGGGATCAGGGAAAGTGGGTTGCACCCATGAAGTACAAATGTGTAAAGAACTATTGAAATGAAGAATACAAATTTCATCTCAACCACTTTTTTAAGTAAATGTTTTACTGGACAGAATATAGGCCGGATAGGATCAGTAGATGGGGCGCCCGATACAAGGCAAATACTATTTATCGAATATCTTAAGAACTTTTACAACTAAAATACTTTAATTTATTGCCTATCAGTTTTATGTGAGAAGGTGTTTGATGGATAGGATTAAGGGAAAATGTACTTACAAAACAAATAAAAATACTTTAGATATACTTCAGAGCAACAATTAGTAATCGAATATCAACCAAATTTCATCTAGAATTTTTAAATTTTGTCACTTTCCTACAAAAAGGATTTAGAATACCAGAGACGTACTTTAGAGCTCTGTATGCAAAGAAATATAAGTAAGGGAATATCTGAAAAATAAAATAATCTAGACAGAAGATATTTTTTGCGAAGCAAAGATGGTACTATATACAATTTTATTATATTATATACATATATTGTATAAATTTTTATTTTCACTGAGAAACCTAGATATAAATATAGAATATTGCTTTTTTAAACTGTAGGAATATTAATCAATTAAGGATAATAATTACGTGGCCAATGTAAACTAGGGGCTTTTAATCTCATATAAAGTCCCTTAGTTCTATAGCCAGTGTGCGAGTTGCTAACTTATAGTTTTCGTGTGAACTGTTCGAAGATTCTTATATAATATCCTGAGAAAATGCAGGTGTAATAGATGTTATAGTTTAATATAAATTTATTCTGTTTAAAGATTTACTGCTTAGTGCGTGCTTGCGTATTGTGGACATTTATTTTCAAGAGGTTTCTTAATAAAGGTCAACATTAAAAGCTATGGGATGGAAATAAAACCCAGTTCAAGAGAATGGCCTGAGAATCCATGTTTCAGTCCCAACATACCACAAAAAAAAAACAGATTTAATTTCGAAGGTTTCTAAATTTATATTGAGCAGCCTATATAGGCATTTGTTCGCTTTACTTATATAACGTTACTTTAAATTTTTGCAAGTAATAGAAGGGTTGAAAGATCCCTATAAAAAATGTTGCTGTTCCAAGGAGAGTATTTAAAAGCGACTACCTAGTTAGCGAGTCAATGAAATTAGTGCACATTGATCAATGCTTTTTCATCGCACGCATTAATCGTTATATATTGGAGATCATGTCCCCAATTATATTGAATACAACAATCGGCACACTTTCATTTGCAACATTTTTTATCTGTGATAGAGGTTTGTTGCAAACATACAAAACACCTTAATACGATGAAGTAATATATAAATGTAGCAATAGTTTTAACACCAATTTATTACGATCCTTTAATTAAAATAAACATTTCAATTGAAAGAAAACATTTAACGTCTACTTATCTTGATCCAAGCAATTAATCATCTATTCAAGTAAACAGCGTTTAAATAACTTCACTTTAAAGATGGAATTTGCAACGTATAACTAAAATAATTAATTAGATTTTAGTTTTTTCACTCTTCACTCTTCTCTTAATTTAAGACTTTTCTTCATTTCTCAAAACTTTTTTAATCTTCTTCATTTTTCTCCGTATTTTTTTTTCTTTTTTTTTTTTTTTTTTGCAAAGTTTTCGTTTTTTCTTTCTTTATTTCTTAGAATTAATTTGCCACAGAATTGTTGCATTTTGAACCGCATGGACATGCTGTATAATGTACAAAAATAAATCAGCTTACAAAGGATTTTGGCTTAAAGGGTTTCCTAGAAACATTTTTTAGAATAATTTATCTTATTTTATTTCTGTTTTTTAGTATCATGTTCTGCAGTTTAATTTGTTCTATTTATATCTTTTATGAAATGGGAAATTTAAATAATTTTTTATCTGCACAAAGTGAATTTCACTAAAAAAAAGCAAAACAGAAAACATGAAAATCTTAATCGGTCAAGCCCGACTATGTTGTACCCTATCCTACAGTTAGGAAACATTAATCAACTACCCTGGTACAATTTAATTTGTTATTTATCCTAAAGTCAATTTTTAAGAAAATAAATTTTTCTCTGCGGTTATGTGGAACCGAGAAGAAATTATGGACCGACCCTCGTATAATTTTGCACATCGATTTTAATTTGACTGGCTATTATTTCAATACCAAAGTATATTTGAGATTATGACCTTCATTTTAAATTAGAAATGAAGCTTATATGGGACCTATGAGAAGTAACGAAAGAAGTAATGGCATAATTTGGCACATCATTTTAGAATATCTTAACAACTAGTTTTGTTAAATTTTGTTTATGTTATTAAAACCTCATTCAGTGTTCACAACATTTACATAGTCAGCTAGCCAGACAAAAGGACGGATGGAGGGACATCGTTAAATCGACTCAGAGAATGATTCTCAGTAGTATACTTAAAGATGGGTGTAACACTATTTGTTTTGTATATTACAAACATTAGCAAAATACCTAAATCACCTGTGGTGGTGTAGTGTATAAAAGTGTTAACAAAAATTACTATGGTTAAATATAATATTTTATTTTTCACATGCATCACTTTTCTTGACTTTAATTATAATAAACAAAAAATTATTACAGTGGTGCGAAAGCGATGTCTTGAGTGCAGCAAAAATATCCATGTACTACATTTTTAAAATATTGATATCATTCTATAAACAAAAAGAAATTTTAATAATTAATTAATTAATTTCTTAAATCAAAAAGAAATTTTAAAAAATTTTAAATGTATAAAAATGTTACAAGTACTGAAAGTAATGTCTGTAAAAAAAATATCGATATTTATATATCGAATATTTTTTACAATGTTAAAATTTCGCAACTTTTGTTGGGTAAGTAAAAACAAAAAAGATCGGTAAAACAGCATAACTTAGAATTGAATAAACTCAGTAGAATATAATAATAAAGTAATATAAAAGCCCCTTTTGTACGACTTTCGAAAAATCGCACAGTAACACTGGTCCGAATATTGCAAAAATGAAATCGAAATTGTTATAAATGGTCGAGTTCATTAGAATTTAAAAGAAAAGCACCGTATACATTTTTACATATATTTTGATATAATATGTGAGCATATGAGTAGAGTTTTAAAGGTTTCTCGCCCCCTACTTCATCCCATCATTAAAACTTTACAACTTTAAACTTTTGGTGTCGAGACAGGTGAAAATTCTACAGTTCTTTTTTTTAATATTTGACTTAGGGATCGTACTCAAAGTGGTCTCGAGGGAGAAAAGTTAAAGATAAAATATATTATATATTATTAAAAAAACTAATTGGCGCTGGTATACGAGAGATATGTTTGTAAAAAAATTCGGGTCTTGAAAAAAAGTGAACGTAACAACAGACAGACGGACAAAGATAAATCGACTCAGATTTGATCTGATGCAAGAATATATACATTATGGAGTCTTGGATGGCGTTACATACGGAATGACAATGTTTATCACTTGAAAATTATTTTCTTATATGGTACTAAGGACATCTGTGATGTAGCTGTGTTTTGTAAGATAGTAAAATGAAATCAAATGTACTAATCAAAAATATATCAAGGATAAATCAAACCAATTCGGACAACAACTTTGGAAAATATAAGCCTTTTTCAGGACATATGGGAGGTGGGCGTGTCCGTGGCCAATTTTTGCAAAACTTTATTCTTTTTTCATTTCAAATTATAGTTGAAATGTGTACCAATTTGTATTCTTTACAATAACACTTTCTATCTTTTCCGCTGTTATATGAAAACACAACACTGTGCGGCAGTACTAGAGGATTTTCCATATATTTGGATTTATTTTACTGGCATAGGCTTTTTTTAAACATTAATTATCTAAAATTGTTTGGATTTATTCCCTTTTTCAATTTAAGTCAATTTTTGTAATTTTATACAGGTATTTTTTGAAGATTTAATCATCGAATATCTAAACAACTATTAAGGTAGAGAATTCATCCTAATTAATTTCTTAAAGAAAAGTTTTGCTGGATCAAATGTATATCGAATAGGATCTGGGAAAGAGGTATCCCGCATACAAAAAAAGCAAATATTAGTTATCAAATATCTTAGCATAATTGAAGTGAGAATATTACGATTTACTTTCAATTATTATCTGCAGGTTCAACGAGAGAAGAAGCCTTCATACAATGCAGATATTTATAATAATTTTTTAGTAAGACTATTTCAGTATGAGTAAAAGTATTTAGTACCATTCATTTTCTCAAAGAATTGATAAAGTGAATAATATACTTACAATATATGTAATATACTTTCACTATACACTTTCTTGTTAAAGATTTCTATGTGAGAAAATAGATAAAATAAGAAACCAAAAAAAAAATATATTATCATAAACAAAAAATCTAGCAAAATTTTACTGAATTTGAATTATTGTAGCGGTGAGATATTTGTCAAAATTTTCTTTGAATTTACATGTAACATGCAATTATATGTATTTCATCATTGTACAAAAATCATAAAAATCGGACAAATTGTGAATAGATTTAGAGGATGAATTGTGCAACATTTAAATATTTTTTAAATTTTCACAAAAAACAATTAAAATGTTTAAAATTATATACGATCGCGCGATGTAAACCTAGACGAAAATATTTTTAACATCAATGCTCATTTACTAATATGCGACAAACTTGTATGAGTAAATTTGACTTCCATTTATATTCGACTTTGCTTTCGCACAAATGTATGCTTATTAAACACAAATGTAGTTTGACAGAACTCCAAAATGTTCGTTCAATTATTTAGTATAAATAATAAAGTTTTTTTTAAATTTCATATATTTATTTAGATGTCGTTGTTTTAATATATTGTGAATGGTGGTTAAAATCAATTTAATTTGAACATGTTTGTGTGATGGTTAATTTCAATGGTCATATGTGCGATAAGATTAAAAACCAGTAACATTGATGTTGCACAGCAATAATACACATAACTGTTCTAACATCAAACATATATCACGTGTTCGGTGTTGTGAATTAAATTTTGTTGATGAAATTATGTTGCAACCTGAAAGTTGCAATATTTATTTCCATACACAAGTGCAAGCAAATATAATAACTAATTCAAACGAATGTATTTAAGCAAATGAAATGTTTGTTTGAAAATAATTTCTATTTATATTAATTCACTGAACGAAGTTTTTGAAGTTCTACCAAACAACATTAATGTTTAATCAAAAAAATCAACATACAAAAGCAAACGGACCCTAAAATAAATATCCATATGTTAGTGGATTGTTAATGACAGAGCTTTTAATAGATGTTGTCGTTGCATTGCTAAAAATAAAAAAAAAACATCATTAGAATTGGATTAATGAAAAATATTAAAAAAATTTTAAATAAATTTTAGGTAGTTATTACAATTGTATTTATAGTACTAATACGGGAAAACCTAATAAGTTATTCTCAGGAATTAATTCTGAGTCTAATGGTATACTTTAAATTGAGTAAAGCCTCAATATTCCTATATGTTACAAACATCAGCACAAACGCATAAAAAATAAAATAAAATTCATTAAGAAATTTAACCAATAATGGTCCATCACCACCTAATTTCACAGATTTGATGATATATCGAAGCAAACGTATGTGATTTTGGATCAGTAGAAGTCTCCTTACAAGTAAGGAGTTAGATAAAAAGTTCTTAACACACGTTTTTCACTAAAAGCTTTTTTTAAATGTCGTACAAAAAGTTGGCGTAGCTTTAAAAGGTCTGCTGTCAAACTGTTTCCAATGTTATGAGAGAGAACTTCTCCATTGATAAAGAATTTTAACATCGAATCGAGGCAATTCCTTTGGATATACATATAATAAATATTAAAGAGATCGTTAGACAATTGTTTAAATTGAAAATTAATAATAAAACATTTTTAGTAATAAATGAAACAACAATTTTGAACACGGATTTAAAAACTGAATACATAACTGAAGGTACCCGAATTTTCCCCAATCTTTCAATGTTATATTTCTTCGCATTTCTGCTATCATTATGTTAAATTTTAATGAAGATCCAACCAATCAAACGTTTCAGATTCAGACACATTCAGACACCACAAGCGTTGATGAGGGTATAATAACTTTTTCACTCCGGGTGTAACGTCTATTATTAATTATATGGACCCCAGAAGGTATCAAATCAAAACTTTGAAATTGTTTGAAGCAATTTTAAAACTAACAATATCGCTTTATTGTTATTGGCAAAAAACTTATGGACCCATATCTGAGACAACTTTTTAATTCGGAAAAAGAAATTTTCTAATTTTAGCTTTAACATACAGCTTTTCGTACATAAAATCATCAAAATCTGATTAATAAAAAATAGTTATTTTCTGAAATATACAAATTACAAAAAATCTCATAAAAAGACCTTTCCCAGAATATGATATATATTACTTATAAAACTCTTAAACATAAAACGATTGTAATGAAATTTGCCACAATTTTCTAATCGCCTTGAATATATGTTTTTTATTTGACTAATATCGGTACATAATTCTCTATAGCTCCCGGAAAATGGGCTGGAGCATTTTAATCCAATTCCAATGAAAACCGGCACAATAATTTTCTAGATGTCTTTATAATAAGTTATTAATTTGAACAAATTCGATCCAATATTGCCCCCATACAAGGCCCCTTCCCGGAAAACACTTTTGAGCGTATAAAATTAAACCAATTCTATTGAAATTCGACACAAATAAATTGGTTCTTATTATGTTACAGCGATCATTTAAGTTTCGCTCCTGGAAAAAATTAAACTTTGCCAGGATACTGCCGTTATTATATGTTTCTATTAGTTATCGGGCCGTATTTATAATCCGACTTCCGGAATAATGTTTTAAAAGGCTTAAAGGATTATTAAATATGAATCATGTTCATTGAAAATGAAGACAACAAGATAATTGTCTTCAATATACTTATCTTATTTCTTTAACATTTTGTTAGAAAAATCAGTAATACAAATTTATAACTCGGTATTTTATATATTTATGGTTTATTTATGGGTTATTTAAGGAATATGAAGTTTTTATAGAAGCAAAAGTGTTTTTATTGCAATCTTCAACTCACGCAAATTTTAGTATAATGTAACTATTTAAGATGCGGTAGAGACGAATATAGCACTCTTATGCCGAAATATACATTTTATGAAAAATTAAGAATAAAAAGTCATTATGAAGTAGAAACACAAACATCTACATATTTTACATAACACAGTTCTTTTGCAGCAGGTTTCTAATTTAAAAATTGTATTGGAATTAAAGCACAATAATTGCAATTTCCCAGAATTTTTCTTCACAAAAATGGTAAAACCGTTACCTTCAGTATATATTATAAACCATGCATCTATTTTTTACCGTCATAGCATTTTATATTTTTACTATTTTAAAGTCCTGGATTATAAAATTGTCCCTGATTAAAATTTCTTTATTACCGTATTAAGATATCCTGACACAAATAAAAAAATCGACATTGAATTTTCAACATTTTTCGTAAGCATCCTTCAGTACATCTTAAATATAAATATTATAACTTAATTGTAGGTTTCATTGTTTGAATGTATAAGTACTGATTAGACTTGAATATTATTTTATTATTCTACTTACTTATGTAAGTGTATCTAGGTAATTTTTTATGGAATTATATTTCACATTATACAGACGAGGGTTAATTTCACAACTATAAACTCATTTTGTAGCATTTGAAATTCTTTCTGTCTTCTGCTCTGTAGTTTATGTTTAATTAGTTTTGTCTGTCTTTTGTGCCCTTAAAGTTACCAACCAATGATGTTTCATATAAACTCAAAATTTTATTGTTAGTAAGAATAGCAGTTAGGAATGCTGTAAAATTTAGTTACCTTAATAGTTAAAATCCTTTAATATTTTAAACCTTTACCTTTAGGTAAAGGCCTAGGACGAAATTGTGTTTTACGTATGGGTAAAAGAATTTGGAAAATAATGTTTTTCGTATAAAAATTAAATAGAAATAATGAAATTTCACACAGTGTTAGGTAAAGTGTAGTCGTTGTAGTTTCGGAATTGTGAACCTATCGGGGGACTTTCCACAGGGTTCCACAAATTGGTCATAAAAATATTTATTCAGATTTCGAACCTGCTAGTCATATAGCTGTATTTAGGAGATATATAGCTTCTTTTAAATGGTTAGAGCATTAAAATATTCAGTACAATTTTCTAGTATTGCTATTGAATTATCAGTGGTCAAATTGAGACCATGAACTAGTTCTTCGACTTTTTATGCCAAAAATTGGAATCTTAAGAATCTTTGTTACTCCGAAAGGTTATCTTCTAAGTCCCTGCAAAGCCATATATACTTTTGTGTTGAAAATTTCTAATTCTCTGAACTCAGAAATATCTGGCCAGATTATTTGTTATTATAATAAATAAATTTCTATATACCTGCAATATCTGTCATTATAATTCTGACCAAATGCTTTTTTAAATTTTCAATCAAATTAAATTGTATTTGAATAAAACTGATCCAAATTGGAAAGGAATTTATATGGAATAATTTTTTAATTTAAAGAACATAATTCCACATGTTGTTATATTGCCCATGTAAAGCCCCATTAAGAAATTGGCTTTTAAGATAATAAAACTTATTTTACATATCTATCTGTTCTACAACAATGTTTTTAAATGGTTTACTCTTTTGTATTATTCTTTTATCTTTTAATCTTTATATTATCAAGTGTATAAAGATGTTTTTACTCCTGATATACCAAGATGCGGCTATAATTGTCCTATGAACTTATAAGTGTATGGTCGATATTAGTGTGAAGTGCAATGACTCATAATTGTGCACCATACAATCACTCATTTATTTTGGTTGACTTCGTTTTCTTAGCTAAGTTTTGATCACAGTGAGGAAGATTGAGTGTAGTGTTGCTTGTTTGCTCTTCAGCTCTTTCACTCATAAATATCAGTCTTTTAAAGATACCTACATACTTCGTAAATAAGTGTTTCGTTGTTGGCCACACTCTATCAAAAACATGCGGAAGGTTTTCTTTAATTTAAAAGATCTTTTATCTTTTCATTTAAACGATTAAACTTTTCAATGGTTCAAAGTTTCCGTCATTTAACATTGTCACAATTATCATTTGGATTAATTTCTCAAAAATCTTTCGTAGGCAGGAAAGTACTCTTATTGGTCTACAGAATTACGTTAAAGTTAGATCACTTTTTTGTCTACGAATCATTATAATTATGGACTTTTTTCATTTTTAGAAAACTACCAAAATAAAGATCATATTAAGAATTATAGATGGAATATTATTTACATCGTCCGTCGAGTTTTTGATTATTGACGGTGAAGTTAAGTGAAAACCAGAAAGTTCATTAGATCGCTTATGATCTTTTCAATAATCTCCGAGATAAAGTTTATATTATTTTGGTCGAAAGCAGAATTTTTCATTGAATGATTTAGTTGAATAACTGTACTTATATTTTAGTTCCTAATATATAAGTACAGTTCCTTAGAGAAGAATTCTCTCACAAGCGGTCTTGAGCCTTGTTTATGATGATTATGATCCTTCATTCAAATTATTATTTATTGGAGGATTAGAACGTAAATATTTTTGGCTTTGATAAGAAATATTTGTCTACTTGTTATTAAACAAAACTTCAATGTGGTTTAACACCGCAGATCTGTTTCACTTAAAAGTCTCTTTCTAACATACATTCCCTAAACTTTCATATTTATGCCCTATACCACCGATGATGGTTGTGGTATTATGCTTTCTGAGTCTTTAACGATGTCTGACCGTCCGTTTACTATTATTACTTTGGCCTAAGGACGATGCCTATGAAATTGGCCATGATCGGTTCAATATTTCAGGTACCTTCCATACAAATGCTTTTCTCGGAATCTCTTAATACAAAGCGGCTTAACGGTATTGTAATAGTAATTGGTCAAATTAAGATAAAAATCGATGTGCAAAATTATACGAGGGTCAGTGCATAATTTCTTATAGCCCCCCATTATATAATCTCCTCCAGTAAAATCACATTAAAATGCATAAATTTTTTATAAATCTTTGTGTTACAATAAAGTACTACATACTTAAGAATAAATCAGAAATTCAAGTTATACGAGGGTCGTTCATTAATTTTTCGAAACCACCATTTTTTACCAACGATGTGGTATTACATAGTCAAGCTAGACCGACTATCTAAAGTTACTTACTTGTTTTGTCCATACATTTATTTCATAACTACTACAAACTTTGAGTGTAAATGTCTAAGTTATTTGTAGCAGAATAGAAATTGAAATTTTAATTATACTTACCTCCGTATTATACTAAAACAATTATAATCTCTGACACAGTTGTAAAGAAGTGCCATTAAAATACAACAACTATCTTTTACAGTTGCAATTCCCATTTTTGTGTTGAATAAAACGTGACGTAGGCTTTTTAAAGAGTAAAAACGAATTAATTAAATAAATTTTATAAATTCCTTTTTTATTTAAAAAATTAGGTATGCTTTTATAAGGGACAAAGACTGTATATAGAAATTACAAAAAATTTGTCCTAAAATACGTTTTATATTAGAGAGTTTGAA
Source organism: Cochliomyia hominivorax (assembly GCA_004302925.2). Classification (NCBI taxonomy): domain Eukaryota; kingdom Metazoa; phylum Arthropoda; class Insecta; order Diptera; family Calliphoridae; genus Cochliomyia; species Cochliomyia hominivorax. Next base: position 70,290,680 of record PYHX02000413.1, on the reverse strand, counting down.
TCAAAATGTTAAGTTGCAATTAGTATTTTGTATACTAAATTTTGAACGACCCTAATATATTCTGTTAAGAGACATAATGTAAATATTAATATTATCTGGGACCATAAGATTTTCTTTTTATACAATTTATTTTATTTTTTCACAAAAAATGATTAAATTTCTTACAATCATTTTATTCGAATGTAAACATATGTTTAATATTAAAGTTTTAATATTAAATTATTTAAATTATTTTATTTAGCACAATTTTTGGTTTTGTATTATTATCTCACAACTGTATACATATTTTATAAATTCAAAGAGTGTAACCGAATCATAAATACCTTCTACTTAGTCTGTAAATGTTACAGATTTAACAAGTAAGAATGATATAATCGGCTGTGAAAAACTTCAACGAATTAATGACAAATATAAAAGGTTATCATTAATCCATTCGTAGAGATATGCCTTAATACGTTCCTAAAATCTGGAAGCTCATTACTAGAATAATTGGTAGCGTCAAATTTGTTTGAAATATTGCAACATTTTTGAATTTTATGAACTCAAAACTTACATGGAGGCTAAAGCAAAAGAATGGCAAATTACAAAATATTTTTTCCGAATTTGAAAGGAATAAGTTAGGTAAGGTCATCTGACTGACACAAAATATCGAAGAAGTAATATCACATTTAGTTCTTGAAGGTCCCTTTGTACTAGAGGTAAAAACAATAGGTTAGTTTGAAGAAAAAGCTTGACTCACCATTCACATCACAGAGATTTTGAATAAATCTAAAGGGCGACCACGTCGGTAGGCCATACTCAATTGCGGATAATGCCACATATATTCTCTATACCAGTTTTCGCCAATTCCACATGACATTGCAGCGAATAACTGCCAAAAAAAGGGAAAGAAGCATTTCCTTCATTTCGGCAACTCCTGAAATACCTTTAGAAGAAAAGCCCATATTCGTTGCTTGTACTTTAAAGCGACAGTGCCCAGATATTGCAGCAAATTTTTACTTCAAGGAAGTGATGTTGAGTAAAAATAACCCTATTCAATTTGGTCTATATCTTTCTGGTTATCAAACATAACAATTCGTGAGCACATCTTCTACACGTGCATACAAGCAGTGAGTAAATCACACAGATGATCAGTGTCCTCGCCGTGAGGTTTGTCCCTCTTTTCTTCTGGGCATCAGCCTTCAGGTCACCCTAGTAAGCACGTTTAAAGGATTGAATTGCGGTCTTGCTATTGGCGAATCGCTGCAAATTTCAACTTACAAAACATTACATTCATCGGAAGTTCGGAAGCCATTCTGATGTTGAATTCTTCCAACATCTTTGTCTTAATTTGTCAAGCTATCAGTGTAGATGCCCAGTAGTGAATAATTTCTTATTCAAAGTTGAGGTTTTTCGAAAAGTCACACAAAAAACGGATTTTGGAAAATAAAGTGGTATCTAAAAGGTGATTTGCGGAAAAAAAAATCGGCATAAATTTAATTCACCAAAATTTAACATCTTTTGAATAGTTTCAAAAAATAATTTGCACTCTTTCCCTTTAAATGTTGGAATATTGTGGAATACTAACCAACATTTAGATATTTCTTAAAATTTTCACTAATTTTATTTCCGATTTGATTTCGCAGAAGTATCGTTTATTAATTTTTATCATTTTATCGTTCTTAATTTTAATTTTTTTATCCATAATTTATATTAAATTTATTAATATGTCCTTTGTTAAGCCAAATTAATGAAATTTCCTTAAGTAATATGTCGAAAATCTAAACTAAAAAAAGGGTACAAGAAAGGTAAATTTAAAAAAGTACACAAAAAGTCAAAAGTAGTTCAAAAAGTCGCAATTTGCGACTAAAGTCGCAAACCATATCCTCTGTATTTTCAGTTTGAAGAGCAAATTTATTAGTAATCAAATCAACTGGCAGACCTTGAGGATAACAAATATAGTCTTAGTCGACGTGGACTTAATTGCAGCGATCAGCAGCCCTACCCCACGAAGGTCTGAGTCATTAATGGATTTGATCAATACATATAACTTTTATACACTTCAAACATTTCATATGTGATATCTAGTAGAATGAGGTCTGATAGTCATAAAAATCACCACAAATAAATAACTAATCAAGGGTATGACCTCACCTCTGGGAGCTATAACGAAATATGTATTGATTTGAAATATTATTAGTTATAATGTTTTAAAACAGTGCGGGATTTCAATCGATTTTGTTAATATTTAAGAGTTTATAAGATTAAAACACTATTCTGGAAAGGGGCTTTATATGGGACTTATAACCAAATATGGACCCATCTTTGTCAAATTTGTTACATAAATTTAATATAGTAAAAAATATGCTTGTACCAATAGAATTAGATGATTTTAAAACGTATACCAAATATGGGGGCTACATCCAGGTATAGACCGATATACGTCACATTAGTTAAGGGTCAATCTTTGGACTTATTAGGTCATTTGAGATAACGGTCTATATCTATTTATTGTACAAATATAGATCGTTTTAAAACGGAATGTTTCCAACATACATACAGACTAACATATCTAAATCGATTTAGATTAAGACCCTTAAAAGATTTTACTTATGGGGTCTTAAGTGATTCGGAATGTTGATATACCATGAATGTTAACTTTCGGCGGTGAAAAATGAGAAATAATATAATTTTAACCGAAAAGAAATTATGCAAAAATATATATCCAATAAGTTTAGATGTTATTGTTTGTATTATATACTTTAAGGTGCATATCCAACATCTCTATAAATGCATAATACCCCACCCACTAGTGGTGTAGTGCATAAACATCTTTATATTATTCGTTTCTGTTGCATAATCCTAATGTAACAACAAATCTTCTGATCCATCTTAATGCATCTATTATAAATACGAATAATTTTAAATCTGTTTTCCTTATTGCAACCACAAAACCATTACCACTTTATGGTTGGCAGCACAAGAAATTCAATTTTAAGTGCATAAGTAATAATGAAAAGGAAGAAGTAAGAAATTGTTTTTAAAAATACATTTGGGAGAAGAAATTAAAATTAATTATTTTATTGACCTTGTTATAGCATCTGATGCATAATGATATTTTTAAAATAAGACTTTAGGAAGGATTTGCATTTTAATATTTATACGAACAAAGTCATTAAGAATTTCGATAGTCTGATTAAATTAATCCAAGAATTTAGGTTAATATTACACAGAAAAAATTAAAGCCAAATTTAATTACGCAATTGCTTATATTAATTAATTTATTGTTTGATTTTACTCTAATCAACAAAATGACATTATTAATTAAATTATTATCTTTAATAATTATATTACTGAGTATTCATAGTTATTAGAATTAGTCGTTTTAATTATTTTAATTAATTTTATAATAAATACAATGAAGGTTCTTATAAGAATTTTCACAATAATAATTAAAGTTTCTATAGAATCGATAAAGGTTTATATATAATTTTTATAGCATTTTATACCTTTTTATATTGAATTCTCAATTTGGCATTTTAAAGCCATAACTCGGCATTGCGGTCTAACAAAATGTTTACCTGTAAAATTCACAAAACAAAGAGGTCATATGTTATTAATACCATGAAATGTACATAACACAATTAAAATATATTTACCTGTTAATGTTGGGGTAATAGAGGAAACCTTATTGGTTTGTATTTTTTGGAAATTATAATTGAATGCAGCAAACGCTTTTGAAAATTTAATGAAGCGTTATTATAAATCCACTGTGCTTCTACGTGACTTGCAATTATTTGACTACAAGAAATCAAGATGTTAAAAGGAATTGACCAAATAAACACCTGGACAGATAATTTGGAAGGAGAACGGACCTGGAATTGACATTGCAAGTAAGCCAATTTTTAACAACAAATAACGGAAATTTTTATAACCTTTCTACCGCAAATAAAAAACTAAAGCAAGAGCAAGCGACTAATAGACGAAGATTGACAATAATTTATTATGTAGTTGCATAGACAAATCTATGCAGATTATCGGAAAAGATTCAAAAGTGAGAAAAGTGTATACATATTAATCTAGACAAAATAACAGAGCAAATCCATAAATACAAGAAGTTGTTATATATATGATCAGAAGGTTATTTTATATTAGGAGTAATAATTATACCAAAGATTTTATGTTCGCTTATGCAGAATGCACTGTGTACTAATTGAAGTTTTTCTTAGAAAGAATTATGTAAGTTTGACATATCTGAGCGAAATTTCATATAATCGCACTGAACCAAACGTCGTAGGTAATATTAATGAAAAAATTACGTAGAATATGAACGAAAAAAGGGTGTTGAAAAACTGATTTTTATTCTAATTAACAGAATTTTTCTTCAAATTGAAGAATTGTCTTCAAATATATTAAATTTAATCAACATTGACATTGCACTATATTTAGTTGTCTTTTACGTTTTATACACTATTTAATTATTATCTTAAACTAATATAAAATTTTACAAATCACAAATCGTACATCAAAAATGTAAGTTTGACCAAACTCTATATATGTATTTATTTATTACAATAATTTAACATATTTCTTACCTCAATTCAACTTAAATTTCGTAAAAGAATATATTTTTGTCAATTTAAATAATGTATTATTCAAATTGAATTATATTAATTCTAATTAACCGCATTTTTTAACTAATTCAAATAGTCATATTACGAAAAATTAACGAAAATTTTTGCTATGGTGAATAAAGGTTTCTTTGGCTGATATTTAACCTACTTTCTTTCAATTCTACACCTTTTTTCGTTATATTTACTACCGTTTTTGATTCAGCGCAGAGCTGAAATACTTTTTTGCTTGCGGTTGATTTTATTTTTTTCCAAATTCGCCGAAAATCAATTAATTAATTGAGAGGAAAGAAATTTTGCATATAGATAAAAATATTACATGTGACTCAAAAAATATGCTTACATGTTTGGGTTATATTTTATTGTTTCGGAGAAATTCAAGTCCAAATAATTGCATAACCCATTTTTAAGCCTGTTTGTTTTTAGTCTTTTTTTTTAATATCAGGCTTAACTAAGGTCCTAATTTTTTTTAAATATGCCTGATTCCCTTTGAAATAATGAAAAATATTGATGCAATAACTATATAAATATATCAATCCATTTAAAGGTTACATTAATTTGAAGTTGAAATTTTAAACAAATTTATATATTTTTGGCATTTTTTTCAAAAATGTGTCAACATTTATTCAGTTATAAAATCATTTCTCTGTTATGTTGTTTATAATGTTTTTTGTTGTATAAAAAATCTTACTGGGAATACGCGTCAACTAAATTCGGATGCAATTGAAGCACTATCAAAATTGGTCAATTTTGAAAAAAATAAAAATATATTTTTTGGTTAAGATCTTAAATCGAAGATGTCAGATGGCATTTTTAATGACAAGGGGATCAATGAGGTAAAAAAGTAAAAAATTAAAACATATTTTATACGGATTGAACTATATTTTGTTATAAATAGTACCAATTTACTTTTACCCGAATTAACTCTCAAGTAGATCTGGTCATGATATCGCTCATCACGTCCAGATATTGACTTAAAGCAAGTACCACACCTATTAACTTAAAAAAAGATGTTAATTAGATTCGCCGTAACTAGTTGGAAATTTGGCATCGAGGTCAGTATGTTGCATCCTTATCTACCTACTTTTTCCCAATAACCACGTCTATAGCAATTTCCATAGATCAACTTTTTAAATAGATAATTTGTTCTATAGAGACTGTGTCTCATGTGTACATCGATAAGTCTTTCAACCCTCATCAACTGGAAATATGAAAAACTTTTTGATCTGAAGTCCTTTGCATTCTAAATTCCGGTTGTATTTCCTAGAATATGCAGAGTTTCAGCCGTAGATCCCATTATCAACAGTGGTTGGTTTGGAGTGACCCTTATATTTATAATATTCACATTTATATGAGAGATTTATGTAATTTAAGGTAATTTTGGAATAGGTGGTTATATGGGGACTATAGGAAATTATAGGCCCGCGGAAATTTGTATCAGAACCCTTATATTGGAACAATAAATGCTAACATGACAGGGTTCGTCCTTAGCCAATTTCATCAATAAATCACAAAAATCGCAGCTTAGAATGTTCACAATATTTGCATAGACCTTAGCCAGACAGACGGAAGGATGAATATCTTTGAGTCGACTCAGGATTGATACTATATCGATTGGTACACTTAAATTGGGTGTAGTATGCGATATATAAATTTAAGTATTTTGATATTCTTTTTTTCTCTATGCTATGTGAATATAGTACTGTGACTACAGTACTGTTTATATTAGCAACAGATGTATCAGTTCAAAGTATAAAGATTAATCAAACATATTTTGAATGTACCATAAAAATACAAATGATGCACTAGAAAAAAATTGAATCTAAAAAACCGTTGTGTCATAAATTGTTTTTTTACTCCTTTGCTACTCGAAACTGTACTAAATCATTTACAGTATTGAGGACACAGCACCTAAAATTAACAATGAAAGAAAACTAAAAAAAAATATCTATCATGTTTTCTATGCGTTTTCGGGCTCAAGTGGCAATCAACCGTTCTTTCAGCAAAAAAAATTAAGACAACAAAAAATGACCGGAAAGCATAAACTACGTCAAGCTACGAAGGCTACTGAAAATTTTTAAATGAATGACTAATTCAAAGGAGGAAAATGAACCTAAAGGTATGAAGAAAAAACATTTTCTGACGAAAACAATTTTTGTTACATTGAACCAAACTGCAAAAGAACGAAAAATAATAAATAAAAATTGTAAAAGATACTTTGCTTTCTGTTGTCAGGCACCTTCTGTTCAACTTCTTTCTTTCTATATTTTCATTTCACGTTTTTTTCGGTTATTCGCTGCCGGCTATGGAAATGTACATTTCTATAGAATTTCTTTTCAAAAAAAAATATATATTTTAAGGTGTAAGGTTCATGGTTTTCATTTTATTAGCCAGTTTTCATTATTCTTCCACTTTTACTGTCTCCCCCTTCTTTATTTTTCGTTTTTTTATTTTCATTATTATCGGGGAAACACAGCAATTTATTTTGACCAAAGGCATTTCTTCTCCTAAATTAGCTTTAAATATATTATCCTTTTTTTAAATTTCAGCCTAAATGATACAAGTCAAGGTTTAACGTGTTTTTTAGTAATTAGTTACAGAAAAAATGAGGAAACAGCTGCAAATATAAATGGATTTCACTATTTTTTCTTAATGGTTCATTAATGGTTTTTTGAATTAAATGAAATATAACATCTGCATTGTAATTTGTGCTGCAGATATCAATTAAATTTTTGAAAATAACACTTTTGTCCAGAAGAGATTTCTTTAAATGACTGTTATTGTAAGTGTCACAGTTGGAATTTTATGGTTAAATGAATTTAAAGTTTAGATAATTTGATTTTTGTGCACAAAAGTTTTTGCAAAATACTGGATTTATCTACAGAGACTTTTATTATTGATTGAAATTTATTGGAATAAATTAAGATAAAAGGAGGGTAATTTAAATTTGTTAAGTTTTCAAATAAATTCTATATTGCATCAATATTGTTATTAAGTGTAGAAATTAATAACTTTAGATCTTTGCTTGTAGAATACATCTTCATATATAGCAAGAGACAAGTTAAAATGTATAGTCGATCAAGACCGACTATCTTATACCCTACAACACATTGTCAGTTAAACATGGTAGTTACCAAAAACTAATGAACGACCCTCTTATAATTTGATTTTCTGATTTATTCTGAAGTGTGTATTACATTATTGTGACATTTGTGTGAAATTTATTCATTTTGAAATCAATTTTCTGGAAGATCTTATTAAGGCAACAACAAGTAATGAACCGACCCTTGTATGATTTTGCACATCGATTTTTTATTATGTTTGTCTTAATTTAACCAATTATTATTACAATACCAACATATATGTGAGATTTTTGCCCTTAAAAGTGATATTTGGTAGAGGTTTTTATAGAATCTATGAGAAATAATAGACCGACCATCGCATATTCTCCGCATCGTTTAGTAATATTATAAGACTTACTTGTGCCAATTTTCTTTAAAACGCTTTATATTTATGACTTCCGTGATCTTAAAACCCCATTCCGGGTAGATCCTTTGTATGGGAGGCACCTAAAATATTGGTCAATTTCAATAGTCTAGGGACGAAGACTGTAACATGTACCAAATTTTTTCGAGATATTCCAAAAACTACGACTTGTAGACTGTTCAAACGTTTACATGTACAGCCAGCCGGACAGACAAACAGACGGATGGAAATCGTTAGATCGATTCAGAAAGTGATTCTGATTAAAACGATATATTTAAAGAAGTTTGTAGCACCTTTTTTTGCATGTTGCAAACATCAGTACAAACGCATAATATCCCAACCGGTCAATACCGATTATGTAATAATTAACACCACATTGTTGGTTGTAAATAACAAATACAAAAAAAAATTATTTCGGATTTATGCTTTAGTATGCAGTACATTGTTCTGACACATATTTAAATAAAATTTAGAAGATTTAAAATGATTTTTTTGGTGAATTATATAGCTAAAAGAAATCGACCCTCGTAAAATTAACATTTTTGCTTATATTTGTCTTAGTTTAAACAAATGATATTACAATATAACGTATATGAATGAATTAAGATCCCTTCAAGGTGATATTTGCAAATATTTTTAGAGGGCTAGATGAAATAATAGGCCCATCATCACTAATTACAATAGTTATCGTCTAAAGGCCAAAGATTACAAGGAATTCTTCAAAAATTTCTGTAGTGGAATTAGGGCAGTTGTGATCATGGAGAGAGGTACGGTCCATACAACGCGAATATTATTTGGCGAATTTTAAAAGAACTTTAACAGCAAGAATTCTTAAATTCATTCCCAATAATTTTTCTGTGAAACAGTTTTAAGTAAGAAAATGAATGATATATTGCACCCAGTTAGAAATTATTTCAGTTAGAATCTTCCAACTTTGTCACTTTCCTATGAAACGGCTTTATTAAAAAATTAAAACGGACACGATTAGGGACATATCTATTCTTTACTCAAGGCATATATAAATAGTCGAATATCTGAAGAACTATCACTGCGAAAGTCTTTCAATTTAGTCAAAACTCTGTTCCATGAATTTATTAATAGAGTACAGGATTCTCGATTTTTTCCTGAATCGAAGACGTTGGAGATCCATGTTTGGCAAATAAATTATATCTTCCTGATAGCATATGTAATTAACGCCAAAAGAACTGTTCCAATTTTTAGCAAAATATCGATGGAATCAAAAAATATTAATTCGAAGAGGCAAACTCTATGTTTTAATGCAAATGTGCCAAAAATCGAATAATTTTTCTGATATGTATCAACAAGTAAGTGTTATAATAGAAAATTATGGAATACGATACATCAATTTTATAACCTCCAACATCACAGAAATTTTTTGACTGAATATCACATACAAACTTATGTGAACCTGAAAATTTCTTTAAGTGATTTTTCTGTATCATAGTAAGAAATAGATATGTTAAATTCGTCATTCCGTTCGTAACGTTAAGAAAAATCAAATCAAAGTTAAAGGTATACAGCTTTCGAAAACTGAAACACTAGAATGCTGTTCGATTTAAAAGAAATTTGGTACACTGTTGGAGGAAACGAAGTTCGAGTATCCCATAACTCTGATTCTAATGAGCTACTTCAATGAAGTTTTCCTCATGGATCATATATTAAAAGTACTACAGATCATAGAATTTTTTGAAAGATTGCAAAAAATTATATTTTCCTTACAAATTCTTATGTGCGCATTACACAACAACTAATATTGTAAATTTAATGAAATTCGGAATTGAAGTAATCAATTCAAAGGATTATATACTAGGATTATGAAACTTTTGAATAGTGCTAGAAGGCGCAGTATCTTCCATACAATTTTTAATGCAAAGTGTTTCATAGGAAATGCTATGGGATATACATTTTTAAAAACGAAATTTATCTCTGTAAATATTAAAGAAAACTGTTGAGATTTATCATATAGTGAGACTATTCAATATAAGGCGCAGAATTTGTATTTCAGTTCCTGTTCAGTTCTATATTCTTAATATCGCTTTTCTCTGAAAATATTATTTGGAATTCAATGTCATTTCGAGTATCATATGTTATCGGAACTATTTTAAGAAGATTTTGACTAGAAACTATTTAATCTGATATTTATCATACAACATAGATTTGTATACTTTTCTTAAAATTACACTTAAACTTAAATAGGTTGTCAAAAATATGCCGAATATGGCTTCTTTGCTGTGTTGTTCACACTTCAGTATGCAAAAAAAACCTTATGTACCCTACACCATCATAAATTTGACGCAGAGAAACATCATTTCGCAAAATGTTCGTCGCAAGCACCCCGTTATAAAATATTATTGTTATTGAATGAAATATTATTTTCATATTACTGACAACTGAATTCGAACAAATATTTTTTTACAATTTGTGATAACATGAAAAATAAAGCAAAATTGAATTAATATTCTCATTTTTTAAATAAAAACTTAGATAATTAAAATAAATAAAAAAATAAATATATCAAACAAAATTTAATATACTTTCCAAAGGTATATCTTAAATGATAAATTTGTTAAAATATTTCATAAAAAAATCATTTTATTCAACAACAAATAGTGCGAATGAACAATTTTATTAAACTAACAATATTTTTTATTGGAATTACAAAACTTTAAGTGACGATAACAATAATTATATTGGCGATAACAATAATTTGTGCCGTTAACAATAACTATTATAATCATTAATGTAAAATTAAAATGTGAATAAAGTTTTTAGTTTTTAGTTTTTAGAAACAATATCTAATAATAATAGTATGTTGCTTCTCTTTTATGGTTATCGCAAACATAACATAAAATGTTGTTAACTTACTTTTTAAGTTCGCCTCATAATCATTCGATTTAGCGATATCTGCCTGTCCGGCGGGCCATTTAGGCGGGCTCGTTTAAACTCAATTTTAAATTTATTTTAATAAAATTTGAACATTGTATTTTGTTTCCTTAATCCGAAGATTAAGGTTGTTGAAGTTGAACATATGTAGCGCAATATTTCAGGTAGGTCCCATAAAAATATTTTTCCGGAATGGGTTTTTAATTATAAAACACAGATATATGAAGTCGTTTTAATTAAATGTGGCGCAAATATATTTTGAATGACACTAACATAACATTAGCTCCCATACCGACTAAGTATTATGGTAAAAAACCGAATGTTTTAAAACTTTTTAACTAAAACACCCAAACAAATTTTGCGAGGATCATTGCTTTCTATACATCATATGACCTTCACATCAGAAAGAACTTAAATTATTTAGTTCTCCTATAATGATATAAATCTCCCATATATCAATATATGAAAAATATGATGTGTGTATGTAAGTAAGTATCTATGTTTGTATATATTTACATATAAATGTATGTATGTATATATGTATGTATGTATGTATGTATGTATGTATGTATGTATGTATGTATGTATGTATGTAACATATGGACAACAAAAATGCTGGGCCAAATTTAATGAAATTTTCACAGAATTAAAGTAAATATAAAAGTACGATAAGATCAGGAAGAGGGATACACTCCTTACAAAGCGAATAGTTATATCGAATATCTAAAATACCAAAACCAAAAATACCAATACCAAATGGACATTTTTTTTATTAAAATAACATATTTAAGCAACTGGAATGAAGGAGAAAAACATTTTTCACATTCCTTCCTTCCAATGGAATTTTTTATATTCAACATTAAAAGCGAATGCGTGGGACAATCTTATGTTGTATTTTATAAATGTCTTAATCATCAAACATAATCATCTTTTTTATAACTTTATTGTCGGAGACTTAAAGATAAAAATGCTTAGACTATTTAAAGTATGCAAATTCCTTTTAAAAGAAAGGATAACACCAACAACTTAATATTGAAGAAGTTTATTATAAGATGTGTAAATGTAAAGTACAGACATGGACTTATTTATTCATACTGTATGCAAATTCCAAATAGTGGAAAAGTGCTCCATTGACAACAAGCATTAAATTGTAGTAAATGGGATTTAAGTATCGTCGTCAACTACGTCAACATCATTACCAACATTTTCCTTACAAAGAACTGCAATAACGCTATAAATGCTTTTTTTTGTTCTAAATAAACAAAAGAGACCATTAAAGATAAATTATTTGAATTTTTATGAAAGCCAATACGATAATTTTATAGAACATTAAATATTAGATACTTGTAGGAGTATTGACTTATATCAATATTGTAAAACTGAAAGATTGTGGAAATTGAAGAAGAAAATAGAGAAAAAATTAGTTCATAAAATTATTAGATAATAAGCATAATAGCAATACCATTATAAACGTTAGAAAACTGAAACTATTGACAGAACTTATCTATATAATGTATGCGCAAAAATTCTCTCATACGATAACCAAAAAACAATTTTTATTTCTAAACAGAAAACATAACTGAACACGTAGCAGTAAATAAAGAGATTTTCTGCTAAATGCGCATTAAGAGATATCGTCACTAGAATATTTGACGAAAACTAGCAAACTACAGAGCTAGAGAAACAATACTCGTATACGCAGTATCAGGGGAATTTTGACAGCGAGCTTAATGAACGTTGTTTTTGACATATATGAACGGATGGATTGTGAAATATTTGTCATATGTTGATCAGATTAATCAGTCAGATCATAGATCAAAATCTCGTGTTTAACTTCTTGTTTAACTTCTACCTCTTGTTTAAACTTGATTATTTTTACGGCCTGGTAAATGATTATCTGAACGATTCTTGAATGAGAATGTTTCCTCCAATTTTATCCCCATTTTTGTAGCGTAAGTGTAGATGCATGTTACGACTCCATAAGGAAAATCAATGACTGAGTTCTCTCTATGCGATGAGGAAATTACCTTTCAGAATTGGGGAAGTGAAGCAGTAGTGCAATAATTCTGGAATAGCATTAGTGGTTCTGAAGACAATCGCGTAACCATATCTATCTGGACTTATTCGTGCAGTTTTCGTGGTGTGAACTTAAGTACTCCAGTTATCAACAGTCCATTCAATGGACTGATTCAAATTTTGTGCGGTTTGAAGAAATTTCGAGTGATGTGCAGAATTGGACTTACTATAAATTCAATTTAAATTCCTGGGATTCGGTTCAGATAGACGTCATTGTCTTGGGTAAATTAGCATGTGTGTTCGAATTCCACATCAATTTGCCTTCGAAAATCATACAAAGATAGAGCCAAAGTTGTTCCGTAATTTGAAGTCAGGTATATTATATCACCTAATGATAATACCAGCTCTTTTTTAGTAGAGTCTGAATGGTGCAACATGTAAGAAAGAAAATACCTAGTGAACGACCGTTTCTATGTGATATCTAAGTAGATCATTTAATCTGACCTGTGATACTATACAAGACATTTTAATTTCCAAGCCCAATCATTTACATGGAAGATGACAACATTTTCCTTTATCTGAAAATTATTACATCTACGACAATGTTCTTTAATGAGAAATACTAAACCGCAACGACCTGCAATTACCAGAAAAACAACCTTGACACAGGTTGAAAACAGACGGACCATATATTTTTGTCCTGTTTGAGAAAGAATTTGAAAATACTGTTTTTAATAAATGTCATTGCCAGTTCTGTACTCTCTATGCGGATGGATCAGCATCGGCCGACAAAAGTTTTCAATGATAGAATTATTTCTGTCACACAATAGCTCGCAATCTACGTAGATAGCGCATTTATCAGGAAGTCAATATAAAATACATATTTCGAGATCTTCTTAAAAAAAAAGACTTTTTATCGGGATTCGTAAATGGCAGCATTGAACGACATTCTCGAAAACGCCACAAATTCCGCTATTTGAAATTAACGTATGAATATCATACTTAAATCGCACCCATTGCTGACACAGAAAATATTCTGTCAGCCTACAAGAATAGTTCTGGCAGAACTGAGATTGAGATGGAGCAATAGACCCAATGATAACAATATTAATTTCATTGATTACTGTATCCTACCAATCTTAACCCAGAAGACAAATCGACTTATATTATAGAAGAGGGACTAATTATCTACCTATAGTTAAACCGGAATAAGAACAACTGTTGCTGTTCCAACAACAATTAAGAGAGAGATAAGAATTGTTAAACCTTTATATTTGATAATGGTCATAAATGCAGACATCGCCAAAAATTATATAGACCGAAACTCACAAGAATACCAAACTGAGGTCGATTTGAGGGAAGTGTGAACGTTCCGCCAGTAGAGATATTTTAGAAATTCTATGAAACCGTATTCTCATTTTGGGAACATTGGAACCTGTCAAGTGGCATGTGTTGTTCCAGATCAAATAGTTATATTTTTGTTACTTTTAAACCTTTTTCATAAAAATTAATAAAAACTCTTTAACACGATAGAGTCTGCAATTGTTTATTTTTACATTCACGCTTATTAAATTGCGACAGCAAAGACTAAAAATGTGCCTTCTAGACTGAAATTCAGATAATGATCTTAACGACAAAAGAATGCTGCTATAATTATGCGAACGTGTAAATGTTTTATGTTTGAATGTATGTATTTTTAATTAGAGCTCCATTTATACTTAAGGCATTTTATGTATAATAAGTTTAATTTTACATGTCCTTATATTTTACATGATATCATGATTTTCCTCATGTATACATAGTTAAGTATTTAATATCGCAAAAAATTACGTTCATAACATGTGAGGAAAAAATCTATAAATGTAAATAAAGAGCAGCATTTTATTTATAAAAATGCCAAAAATCTTAAATAGTCATCAATACTTTATTTTGAAAACTTCAATTTAAGAATTCTTAAATTTTTTAAAATATTTTAATCCTGTAGAACGATTTCTTCAATTAAGTTTTGAGTTATTAAGAAAGTGTTAAATTTAAAACATGTAGAGTACAAATACTTCTACTTATATTTCACTTTTAAACAATCAAAGTCTTGACACTTTTATCGTCTATCGTTATTTGCATCTACATACACATATGTAAGATTGTTTTTTAAAGTCTCAATGACATGCAGGATAATAACTTTTTTCCTCTCACATTTACTGGAGTACATGCAATATTATAACGCACACACTCACACGATATATTACATGTGGCAAAAATATGTTCTTGGTTAAATATTTTACTTTTATTTATTGTTTATATGCATAGCAAAGTTGCAACAACATGCCTGCGTGCAACATTCTTGTTTGTGTAAATTACTATATCACCTTCAGCGTAGTTGAGCTCTCTTTCTCTTTATGCCAAAGTGCATGTAAACAATTCAACAGAAGTCATTTGTTAGATGGAAATTTTTAGAAGGAACGAAAAGGATAGATGACTGGTTGAATAAAAAAATATTTTTATGTTTTCGCTTTGACGTTACTTGAGATTATAAAACAGAGGTGAGGCGAACATTGATTTAAAAAATTTAGAATATTAAAAATGGTATGACATAATTTTTTATTTTTTATGTTAAGCAAATTCTATTTGTCATACAGTTGAGAAGACAAAACGTTCTTATAACTGTAAAGGACACACACATACATTCAGTTGCAAAAATTTTTAAGATAACGGATTAAAGTTAAACAAGAAATAATGATAAATTCTACTCTCAACACCTTTTACCACATACAAAAACCTTTCACTACACACAAAAATCTTTCACCACATACGAAAATCCACCTCATACAACAAGTTCCATTATCAAAATGTTTCCAATAGCTAACAGACTTATGTTGGAAGTCATAAAATATGCCATACAAGACATAAATTCAAATGCGGGTGCATGATCTTATAGTTTCTACCACATTTTAATGCCTTTCTCAAAATAAGACTACTCTGGGGCTCACAGTAGTTCCATAACGATTGAAAAAGAAATTCTGTATATGAGATAAAACAAAGTCAATAATATTTAACATGATTGTATGTGAAAAAACTTCTAGGGCTGTTGACTTGGAGGATAAGTTGATAAGGTAAAAACCTAATGCCCATCCAATTTTACCCACGCTGATTTTTTGAAAATTTGTTAAAAAAATAATTTATGTTATGAGACAAAAAAAATTGTAACTAGATTGTCTCTATAAATCCATACAAAAACTATGCTTACTAGATTAGACTATTTTTTATATTTCATAGATGTTGAAGCCGAATAAGATTTTTAAACCAGTTTGGGTCATGTATTTTTTCTAAAAACTGTGATCGAAAAATTCTTAACACATGTTTCCATTAAAACTTTTAAGTCAAGTATTATTCGGTTTTTGATAAATTGATAAGAAAAAGTTACTTTTGTAAATCCGATTACCAGAAAAAAGTTGGTACTACAATTATCAGTTATTTAATAAATTGGTCACATAAAAAGAAGGCCAAGCATTCAAAGGTTTGCCTACATTTTATGGAACAAAATTGTTCCATAAAATGTATGTATATGTTATCCAATGATCAGCATGGTTTCATTCAAAAAGAGTTACAGTGAACTTTCTTCCAAAAATCAGCTATTCAATAGTTCCAAAGTTATAGAATTATTTACAAAAAATCATTTTGGGACCACCGTGCAATGTGAGTTAACACAAGTCAAGAAATTATTTTACCCTTATTACAACCACACTAAATTACAAAAATCTTTGTATTATTTATACAATTTTGTGTAACATTCGATGAGATTCGATAGTAAATTCCTGATTTAACTATTTGCTTTTTACTTTTCTTAACATTTTATTTACCAACAAGATTTTACTTAAATTCAACTCTGAAACTGATTCGTTACAAATAAAATATTTTCACTCAAAAAAATATATATTAAAGTTCACATGTAAGTATTTCAACAAAATCCTTATGCGTGTATATAGAGATTAAAGAATATCTTGAAATACTTTAGTTATATATTACACTTTATGTATCTTGAAACCATCTATCTCATTCACTTACTGGCTGTGGAGAAATTTCTACTTAACTATTCCCTTTAACAGTTGAGCATTTTTACAACTTTAAAGTGCATGAAGGTAAATAAATAAATATGCTTTGCAATTTTTCCATGTCTTATATATTTTCTTTTATTGTAAAGTATTTCGTTGAAATATTTGTTTATGGCGTTAAAACGGCGTGAAATAGTAAATAAGAGCAAAAACAGTTGATGCTAGAGTTGGCAAACAAATAGTCTTGGAGAAAATTTGTACATAACTACGAACAACTATTTATGTATTGTATTCTTATATAAGAGATGCGAATGAGGGAAGTTATACGGAGGAATTTTAAAGAAGTAGGAAGGGCTTTTTGAAAAAAGTTCCAAATACTTTTGAAAATATTTCAAATTCATTTCTGTAAAGGGCTTTTTTATTCCAGAAGCATTTATCAGACATTATTTGTTCGTTCTTTTAGATGTCAACGGTACAAATGTGTTATAAAAGCATTTGGTATCTATTAAAAATGCTGAAAATTGAAGATTCAAAGGTTTTAATGAAAAAATTCAATTAAATGCCGTTTAATGTCAAAACATCTATGAGAAACTTAAAAATTCGAGTTTTGCTGCCCTCCTTTACACATATGTATTTCTTTCTCATACAAAAAAAATCAAAATTAGTTAAATAGAAAAAGTTATAGGCAAAAATCGATTGAATATAATTTTGTGAAATTTGCTATTTAATTTATTTTAATATAATAAACAACGCAAAAACACTTGATGACGCAGCTCCCTTATAAGTCAACTTTCCGGAAAACTGTTTTAAGCTTAAACAACTAATGACCGATTCTATTGAATTTGACTAAGTTGACGGATATCGGCCCACATTTTTCTATAGCTTTCTGGAAACGGTTTAGAGCTAAAGAGAGTCTCAAATGTAGACCAATTTTATAGATTTTTTTTAATTTATGTATCTTATTTGACAGTTATCTGGCCTTGTCCTTTTATAGCTTCCAGGAACAATGTTTGTGGCTTATAAGGTTCTAAAATTTGGACCAATTACATTGAAAATATGGATCAATAACTTATTATATTTTATATTAATGTTAGGGGTAGAGGAAATTCAAAAATCAACACAATCGAATAAAGCATTCTTGTTTGTTTTAATTAAAGTTGGTATTTCAATATTAATGTCACATAAATCAAATTGGAACAACAAAATATAGACACGGTAAAACAAAATATGCTTATCAAACAATTATGACAATGTCACATCCATGCAGTTGACAATAACATGGCTGTGGAACAAGCGGAATATTATTGTGTTACAACAAAGTACAATTTGAAAACGGAAAATTTCTACATGCATCAATATTTTTTATAAATATTTTATAGGAAATGGATGCATATTTAAAAAGGAGGATCTATTTTAAGCCCTCTAACTTAAAAAATCTGAAAAAAACTTATTTCGATTTGGGAATCTCAAAATCTTAAAGAGATAGTCATCTTTACGCATTTGAAATTTCATAAAAGATGAAAGATTTATGCCATTTAAAGAGCTTTTGCGAAATCGTGTTTATATAAGATTTATAGGAAATTGCTAACCGATCCTTACTAAATTTGATAAACTTATATCAGGATGTATAAATTTTTAATTCTCGAACTGTTATCACAATTACAAACATTTTTGTTCTTAAGTTGTTTGTTCTTATTAGAAGTTTCTGCTTATCCAATGGAAACGCATCTTTCTAATTAGCTATTTTGAAATGGGGATAAACTTAGAAATATAAAAAAACTAAGCCAAAAACTTGTGGGTCAAGTAATATATCTTGCTCTATTTGTTAGGCATTTTGATCACCACTTTGTGTGTTATATTTCCCGTTGAATGCAGTACAAAGAATAAACAACCACAATATAAAAGCATCTACAAATATACTAGAATAAGTCCACATGCATTCGAGTATAACAATAATAACGTGTTTATCCCCAGAATATTATTCAAAATGTCGTTTTTTTAAATCTCTAGAGGCAATGAGCTGAAAAATATAAATTTCTTTTTATAATCTTGCAATTTATATATTTAAATTGTGTACTATCTTCAGGTGAGTGCATAGAAATAAGAATTTTATTTTTTTGCATTTTCTAAATAATGCAACTAAAGGATTATTATGTAAAAGCTAAAGATTTGAAAAATATAAATTCTATCCAATTAACACTTCTTACAAAAATTAGGACTTTGTTAAACCACACACATTAGTTTTGAAGAATCATATAAATTAGTGTGTGTTAAATCCTTCAATTTAATGTAAGATTTACGAAATGATTATTTTTTGCAAAGTATGCGAAATGGTTTCAAATTATAAAAATATCATGACAAACACTGTAATTGATTAAAAATAGAGTAAAAGCCAGTAGGATATCGAAATAAAAACGAATACAGTTTAAATTAGAAATTTTTGATCAGTAGAAGTCCAAAAGTCGCTATTCAAAATCAGTCATAATAATTTATGTAACCGTACAATCACAATCCAGGAAAAATTTTGCTGAACGCATAAATCTCACACAAATGTGGGTATCATGATAATTTTAAACTCTTAAGTAGAAATCTCAAAATCACATTATATGAATGTCGTTACATAATTGGTAATATTTATAACCAACAATATTTCATTGCCATGCTTGATCGACTATAATTATCTTACTAGTAAAAATATAAGTTATTCGATACACTGAACGTATACTTAATATAAGTAATCGATATACCACATGCGCATTTACAATCCTGACTTATGTTTTATAATAAAATTATTTATTGTATTTTGAAAAATTGTACATATTTTCGAGATTTCCAGGTATGATACCGAAAAAGATATATACAGAGAATATTTAATATTCGATTGCTGGGGTATTACGTATTCTATTTCATCCAGATGGAAATTCCAGATACTTTCTAAGGACTGCATGTGTTTCAATAAAGTAGTATCATACGTAAACGTTGATATGTTCAATTGTTTATTGGAATGTTGGATACATAAATTGAGTACAATCGGGACCCAGTAGTATGCTTATTGTAAAAGGCTGTGATGAGCTTAAAAATCTCATTCTCTAAACAAATCAAATCTTCGAAAGCTTTCCTTCATCTTTTTTAAGTAGAAAAAAGAGTTCTAATTATAACATATATACTAAGCTTAATTATTGCTTTCAATAGTCAGTATTCTTGCATTCTTCTTTTTCTATTTGAAGTTTTTACACTCTTCAGAGACGTTTGACATCTACAGTCAAAATTCTATTATGTCTAATTTGTCAGGGGATAGTCGATTACAATGTTAATAGTAAGTTTTATATAAAATATTTCTTCTGATAATCAATGTAAAATGTAATCTGATCACTGTGCCTGATTTCACTAAGTTTGGAATGAGTGGATTAATAGTCTAATAATATTTGAAAATTGTTTGAATTTCAATTAAGTTCATTGGAATACTTTTAATACTGCGGAATTTATATAACATCTCATATTTTGTGGGATCAGTGGTCCATCAATGACCCATTTTAGAAATAGTACCAAACAAAATGCAATGTTTTCTGATAATCAGTCATGATGCCCCGAATGAATGCTTAGCATAAGGAGTGACATTGAAAATTTCATAATACACGTTTTTCGTTAAAACTTTTAACTCATATATTATTATTAGTTTTATTTTTTATTTTCCATTATATTTAATGTAATACAAATGAATATATTGTTATTCTGGTAAAATTGGGTTACCAGAAAAGAGTGCGTATTAAAATTAGTAAATAATTTTAACAAAATCCAACCTGGTTCCACAAAAAGTTGGCCTAGCTTTTAAATGTCTGCCGACAAACTGTTTCCAAAATTAATAAACAGTATCAGGAGAAGTTTGGTCCATCTGTTTTTAAAATAAAAAAAGAATAGAAAGTATTTTTAAAAGACATCAGAACACATGCGGAAGAAAAGCAGACCGGTTAGCTTAGAGCTCGGATTATTTGGTATGATTAGAAATTTAAGTCAAATTTTCAAAATTGCTGCATAATTGATCATGAATGGTTTAGTAGGTTTTTCGCAACTTTCTGGTCAAAAATTTTATTTTGCTAATGCTCTGGGAAATGTTTCAGTCTTTATGAATACCGAAATTTACTCATGAAATGTTTATGTTTCCATTCCTACGATTTCCTAATGTGTCCACTCTTTTAAACCTGACGTGACATGGACAATAATGTGGTATTCGATCTGCGAGTGGCAAGTGATTTAAACTGCGCAGAGATAAGGCCAGTGGAGGGATATCTGGCTCTTGTTAAAAAGGAATTAAGGAGCACAAAGATGTGGTCCAAAAGTGTGGAAAACTTTAACAGAGATAGACTACCTGTTCGAAAAAAATGAGAGAAAGCTCTGTAAAAACCTTAATGGTTTTGAGTTTCCGAAAAGATTAAAAATTTCATCACCAGTGATTAAAGATATAAAATTGTATTGTAAATTGTCATAATAATTTTAATTGAATAAAATAATTAAAACTTTAAGTTCAATGAAGTAATCTATTTGTTAGTTTTATTAAATTGAAAATCAATGCTCCATTATCTTCGGATTTCGCTCCTGATTTTGATTATTCCGTAGAGCATAATTATCTGATTAGAAAGGGTTAAATTTGAAGTAATTTTTCTTTAGAAAATATCCACATATCGCAATAAGTAAACTCTATATCTTTGACCTAAAGTTATTTTGACAATCAGAGAAACTCCAAAAATGTGTAATTTCTACATTTAATACACTTTTTTAAAACCAAAATTTAAAGCCTCAAAATTTTTATTTATTTTTGCACTTCATTCTATAAAACAAGCTTTTCATAATATTTAATATCATTTTTATCCTAATTTTTCAGTTATATATTTTCAAAAAACACGCTTAGTGAGCAATTCTTGATCACTTTTAGCATAAAAAGGGGATTGAAAAAGCGTATTTTTTTAATTTTATCTAGAATTTCAAAGCCATTATTTGCGGTAAATCATTTGAAATAATCTTTTGTTCATGTTTTTATTTTATATTCTCTATACCAAAAGCAGTAAATGAGGATATGTTAAGTTTTTCATTCAAAATGTAAAACCAAGAAAATGTTATGTAAAAATTCATACAAAAATGATGTTTATCTATTTTGATAACTTTGATTCTGAGGTATTCGTGGACTGGTTTGAAACATCACAAGTTTCTAGCTTCTCTCGAGGCAAGAGTCCTTCTCCGAAACCTCTTCAAAAGTTAGCATATTCTTCTTCAAGGACATATTTTCTTGGAGAAAGACATGTACAATTTAGCTCAAAAGTATAACTAAGCTCCAAAGTTGCAGAATTATTTTCAAAAAATGGGTTTTGGGACTACTGTGCTTCGTGAATTGGGATAAATTCTGTTATTATAGAGAGCTGATACATTATTGTATATATAGAATAGTACAAACAGTTATAATGTAATGTAGCGTTTCCCATATTCGTTCAAATCAAATATATTCCATCTAACTTGTTTTTGTTCTATATTTTGTTTTCAATTTACTCTCGTTTATAAATTCGATACTGACACTCTTACACTCCCACAGTCATATATTCACTGACAAATAGATATTCGTAATGATAGAGGAAAAAAAATATAAAATAAAAAACAAACAAATATAAACAACATTTGTTTGTATTCCTATCATTCATAGTGTTTGCGTTTTAAAAGGAACGTTCAAATAATGTAGTAACTATATGTAGTATTCGTGTCTCCAAAAACATTTGCTATGCTATTCGAGATAGATAGATAAATGTCATGTTTTGCAATGTTTCACTAGCAATTTTGTAATGCGTTTTTTTTTCTCATATATGTTTGTATTTGTATGTTACATTTGTTAAAAAATTGCATGTGTATAAATATAGTGAATAATTTATAAAAATATACCAGCGTAGTTTTTTAGAAATGGTAGCTGTCGCATAAATTTCATAAATAAAATTATAATCAATAAGCTCCAGTTTAAGAAACTAGGAAACAGATTCATTTGATTCTACGTCGAACGGTTTAAGTATACCGTTCGACGCAGAATCTCTTTCTGAGACGATTTAACGGTGTCCGTCCGGCAGGCTATTCACGTAAACATTGTGAACGCTCTACAAGTCTCAATTTTAAGATGTCTTAATAAGCCCCCTTTCAAATATCACTTTAAAATGGCATAATTCTAATATATATGTTGGTATTGTAATAAAATTAAGATAAATATAGACAAAAATCGATGTGCAAAACTATACTGTCAGTTCATAATTTCAAGTAGATCCAATCTAATCCCATTTTAAAACGCATAAATTATCGGCACTGTCCACGAGCCCTATTTTAAGTTGGTAAATTTAAGCAAAAATTTTGAAATACTTTTGTTAGTACCTCAAATCGCAAAGCTGGAATCATCATAAAATTATCCTTAATATATACCTACACATATTGAGTAAACACCCAAACAGCAATTCCACCGGAAAACTCTATAATGACAGAGGATATTTTTTAATGAAAAATTCAATGAAATTTTTAAATATAATGTAAACAGATTAAGATTTGGCGGTTTCCATCTAGAAAATTTCTTTTTCATAGAAAACTTCATTTAAATAACAAATAAATATCATTTTTGAAAACTTCTCAGTTCCAACCATTTTGAACGGTTTTTAATTTATAGTATTATTTAAGAAAATTTATTTCTACACACTACAATTTGGCTGAAGGCTCTTTAATTATAAATTTAATTGAACATTCCATATATGGATGATATCTGTAATTCGAGCAAGGTCGACGAATACTTCCAATTATAAATTACACATTCCGAATAAAATATAAATAACTTAATATAATAATATTTGTATGCATTTTTCTCCTGGTGTCACTTGAATCTATACAAGTTAAAAGTTCTTTTAATTATATAAGACAAAATTTGTATATTCTTAAAATTCATAGATGTGAAAATAACTTTAACGAATTAGACAGCAATAAATGATATTTCTCTGGAATATAGAAACAATAAGGCCGCAAATTTGAAAAAAAAAATATTAAAATTTATGCAATTTGAATTCTCTCTCATATAATCGCCACTTTCGAAAATTACATTAAACATCGCAAATCTCTCATAAATGTGAATATTATGATATGTTGGACTTATATAACTCTCTTGAAACATTAAAGGTTAAATATATATAATACTTTAGAGGAATATCATAATATTATTTAAAGTAAAATATCATAATGATTAAATGGAAAAGTTAACATTCTTTAAAAATTTCTCTTATAATTGGATTCTTTAATCCGGCTTGAACAGATATCACACGCAGAGAAAATTCAGTTTAAAAATATATTCGTGGCAACACTTATATATTTGCGGTAAACATTTATTGTTATCTCCTACATGTTTACTTTTTCAATTAAAATTATTTTGCCAACAATTTTGTTGTTGTAATGAAATTAATTTTATTAATTAAAAATTATTCTGGCCTCAATATGTTAGGAAAAATATCTGGCTGATCATAATTTTGTTGCTATTAAACAGACCATTATTAGAAAACTACAACAATGCGAAGAAATATTTTTCAAAATAAATATCAATTCATGAGAATCGAGTTTTACTGGTGAAGGTTGTGTTAGCAAAAAAAAAAAATATTGTCAATAATTCTAATTAAAAA
Organism: Cochliomyia hominivorax; assembly: GCA_004302925.2. Classification (NCBI taxonomy): domain Eukaryota; kingdom Metazoa; phylum Arthropoda; class Insecta; order Diptera; family Calliphoridae; genus Cochliomyia; species Cochliomyia hominivorax. The sequence continues at coordinate 70,265,939 of PYHX02000413.1, read as the reverse complement.
TAGAAAACTAAGTAACACTAAAAAATTATATGATAGAAATATAATTAATGTTGTTTACTTTTTCTTAAAGTGTAAAATAATTCAGCATAATTAATAATTCATTCATAGCATATTTTATTCAATAAGAAAATAATTCATATAAAAATTGTGTTTATTAAAAAATATATTTATTGGAATAACAATATATTTAGTGGCGTTAAAAATAATTCAATACTATTAGTAGCGTTTGCAATAACTACTGTTATCAGTATAAAATTATTAAGCGTATAAACACACATTTTAGTACAAGAATAATATTAATTTAACACAATTGTGATAACAACAACTTTTGTTATTAATGCAAACAACATTTAATGCTAAACAACAAGTTTTTTAGTTGGCAGTAACAATACCTAGTAACAATAGTATGTTGTTTTTGATTTGTGGTTAATGTAAACATATTATTTTCTCAGAAAAAAATCGCAACGAAACCCATCTCATCTCACCGAACATAATATGGTCATCGGCTCTAGATAAATATTCCTATATATTACAATATATTAAATGGTAAGATTTTTATATACGGAAAATCACTATAGATCATTAGATACGTATGAATCGGCTTAGGAGTTTTTTTCACATTGATAAAATCAGCAATGAATCTTAGTAGCCTAATGGAGCTTAGTATTAAGATCAAAGTTACGAATCATGTTGAACAGCACTTAATATTTGAAGTATCGGGATTTCTACTTAATTCCCCAATTCCCGAAATTCCCCCAATCCCATGTTATGGTGAAGTTTGTTCCAAAAGAATGTGAAAATATGTTTGTTCCAGAAAATTTGAATATAATACTGCTGTTAGAATACTTTTACTTTTCTAAGTTATAACATCCTTTTTGGCGACTAAAACGCATGAGAGAATAATATTTTATGAATGCCAAAGAAATAATAAAAGAAAATTCTGTTACCTCACGAATGTAACCTCATGAACGTAAAACGTAAACATCTTGCAGAACACGACAAGTGCACTGCATCACTGGCAAATCACAATACATGGTATTGAATCCTAAAATATATAATCTGAAAATTAAGTTTATTCAAGTTTTAATATATTTTTAGCTGAAATACAATATGGTTCAATTGTTCTTATTTATTTTCATCGCTTCGTCTAATTAAGATCTTTATTTCTGATGAACCTACCGATACGTTTCTTAAGTATGACCCCTGATTCCAAGTGTTATACACTGTTCCAAATATTCCAGAAATAATTTTGCTGGTAAGAAAAATACTTACCACTTGTTAATGCAAACATACACATTGACAAACTACTACATATGTATGTATGGAAAAAAACTAACATGAGATCATATATAAAAGCAATCGAACAAAGATACAAACAACTCCGTGCAAATACGATACCAGTTGTATTTAAATTGAAAAACAAAAAAGTTTGAAAAATTGTATTTCGTACAAATTGCGTAAAACGATACAGAACGATATTTTGTTTTCAATTTCTCTGTTTTAACCGATTTTCATATTTAAGTTTTATTTTGTTGATTTTGTAAAAACAATAATGGAAATTAGATGCGGTAGATAACGGCTTTAAAGGGGTCACTGCAAAAAAATTCTTATTTAGTTCATACTAATGAAAAAGAAATTAAGATTTAAAATCTTTATTCTATACGAATAACACTTTTTTTCAAACTACTTTATGTGGAAAATTAAAAACTCGTTTTTAGTTTCAACTTGAAAACCTAAGCAAAAGGACTTAAGTTTAAGGAATTTGTAGGGTATATAGGGAGTGGAAACCAAACGTTATCGCAAAATTTGGTGGCATAAAGAATTCCATAGTATATAAACAACAACAAGGCTAATACAAACAACAACCAGAACGAGTTGAGCAGAAATAAAACAAAAGAAAAAAGGAAAATAGAATGAAAACAAACAACATTTGACAAATTAAGGATGTACGACAATACACCTACAAGTCACTAGAAAATGTATGAACATAAAAGCAACACATACACCCATAATTACATACACACATGTGCAAAAGAAGGATTCCCATTAAATAGTTTTTTTTTATATATCAAGCATAAAATTGTGTGCGTTTTCCAATTTGAATTAATTTTCATAATTGATTTAATATCATAAAAAAAGTATAGATAATAGGGAATTTATACTCTTTATCATCAAAAATAAGTTATAAAGTATTTAGGATTTATTGTTCCTAACTTGCCTTTATTTTGTGATGTGATGAATGGAAATATATCAATTATATCACTTCATGTGTAAGGTCTAGTACAAAGTCCTCGAAAGTGCATACATACTTTTTAATCAACTGAAAATTTTATACGATTTATAATGTGCAAGGCTCAAGCTCAAAATGTTTGTTAGACCTCAGTGAAATAAGACCAATTATTTGTTAATGTCCTGAGAAATGTTGTACCAGGAAATTTGATGAAATATATGAAACGACATTTCAGCGCATCATCTCCTGGTAAAGAATTTTTGGCAAGTATCTAATAAAGCTAATGGATTTTAATAAACAGATTTATGAACTTCACCATTATTTAAGAAAACAGTCAAAATTGGTTAAGAAAAAAAGGAGGCAAAAAATGACGAAATGAATTCTACTTCTTTGAGTTTGTACGGTTATATATTCAAATATATAAATATACATATATATAATGTATAAATATCTTATCTAAGCAGGATCGGTGCTGTCACATTACTAAGCCCCCGATTAGTAATTTTATCATGTGTTTGTGTAGGTGGCGAACTTTTGTATCTTCATGACACAAAACTGCCTTTGGTACACATGGGGAGAGGGGTTAAGAAATTAAGCAAAATGTCACTTTTTGAATGCAATGTATCTTATCACCGTAAAACCTATTTTATGTTTTCGGCGGACGATTGCTTGCTTAAATCAAATACTTACTTTCTTCGCGCAATACACTTGTTGGCGATTTACAGAGCAATAATTTAAAGTCACCGGTAATTTCTATGTAATGCTTAAAAAAATGTTAAATTTTTTTTCGACTTGTGAAGTGAGAAAGAAAATTATTGTGCACAATTTTGAATTTGCCACATGTCAGTAGTTTTTTCATGAAAAATTCTGACTTAAGATCTTTGAAAATTTTGAATGTTAAAGTTTGAAATGCAAATATTTAAAAACCATAAGTAAAACATATGTTTATATGTATGTAAATATATATGTAAATATATTTTTATGTCTTATAAGGGTCTAGTGTAGAAGAAGAGATTGCAAGGAGAAACACAAATTTAACGAGAATTTGAAAAAATTGTGTCTAATTTTGGGGCTATTACCCGCCTATTGAGTTCCTATTGCGTCCAAGCTCCCAATCCTATATACAATTTTTATAGTTTATAGTTTTGGCTAAAGTTTACGTTAAAGGTACTTCACCGTTTGTAAGCTAATTAATATACCTATAATTAGGTTCGAAGGATATCAGTTCACATTTAATTATACACTCTAAAAGATGAATGTAAAATTACTGTAATAAAATGAGTAAGATTTCATGTAAAATATTTAATGTGCATAAAAATGAGCATAAAATGTTTGATATAATATCCACATACTATTGACTACAAAAATACATACAAAATGTAGTAATATGTTTGTTGGTAGACGTGTATATAAAAATTATGAACATTTTAATTTAAAATTACTTATATTGTACGTAAAACTTTTAAATGTTGCTATATAATGAAAATAATAGGAAATTTGAATATATTGTCTCATTTTTTTTCCAAAAAAATTTAATTATGCAATACAAAATATTAATGATTGATATGTGCAAAATAAAATATTCCGATACCTTTTAAAAAATTATGTATAAATGTGAGTGAATTTCAAATCTATGGGTACACTAATTTCTATAGATCTAAAAATTATTAAACATTCAAATTGCCGGTACATGCTATTTTGGTTTCATAGTTCCCAATTTAGGTAGCTCTATTGTGAGAGCGAAATCGTACCATATGACTCGGGATTTATAACAATAAAAATTCATTTAAATATGTTGTTATCAATACAAATAGGTGAAAACTAACGGTATATTATAAGCTATCAATTTTTGAAACTTTCTGTTTCATTGGAAACGGCTTAAACACTTTTTAAAATACAAAAACAGGTTAATAAACTCATTTAATGCTTATTTATGCATATAAAATGCGTAAAATTTGAAACAAAAAGCAATGTGTAATTTTACCCTATTTATGGTAGGAGTCCTTCTACCTACTTTAAATTGAGTAAATGTACACGAGTGTAAGTAAAGTCTCCTAACCCAATGCAATTACTCTTCTTTAACGGCAAATCTAGCATTAATAATATATCACTAATCGCGTTGCGCGATCTTCAAGATCGTTGCACTTAAAACTCTTTAATATTCAAGTAGTTTAGTTTCAACATTTTTAAAGAATTTCAATATAAGACCAAAATTGTAACTCTCATTAGATGAAAAAATAACCCATAATCTAATTTTTGTATTGACAAAATCTTCAATTCCTTTAAATATTTCTAAGATGTAGAAGGAGGAGGAATGTAAATTTCGGCAAAAATTTTCTGATAAATAAGTCCAGAAATTATATTTCTATGCCCCATATTCTTAATATACGTATGAGTTATATTAATCAATTACATCAATAATCGCTGTTAACTAATGTCGTGGTACTAAAAATTGGTTAATAAAAACACTGAAGTTTTATTAACTGAAATCGCAAACAATTGACACTGAGAAGAAATTTGTTATAACGACTATGTAGTAAACGAGAAACACAAAAATCCAATTTGGAGCCGATTTTTTCTTTTGATAAATTATAAACATATTCAATGCTCTTTCCTTGTTACTTACGTAACAATACTAGGACACCCTATACACATAAGAATTACCATCCATATGTAGTTTATGTATATTTTTGCCTGAATATACAAACATTTGAGAATTCGCTGTTAATGAAATATAACCACGATTCTAGTGCATTTTTCTTTTCATTCTTGTGAATTTTTTTCGAGTATTCGAAATAAACAAATGATAGCAAACGCCCATACAGATTACATACATGCAATGCCAAACACATATATACAGTTATGCCATAATATTCCCACATGATGGTAATACGAATTGACTAAAAATGGCTTAAAAAATCTTTTTAAAGAATTTAAACAAATTTTATATATATAACAAATTTATAATTTGACAGTTTATATGGAAAGAGAAATTATAAATTTATTCTATTGACCTCTGGTCAGGAACTGGGGCATATCAGTAATATATAGTATTTTTGTGCAAACGTTTCTTTTTCATAATTTTTCGCTAAATTTTTTTTTTGCAGGGAAGTGCGATAACCTTTATTTGATGGAAACGGTTCCTGAAAAAGCTTGATGTTTCGAGCAGCTTTTGGTTAACATACGCTGACTTAGAAAACTATTTGTGGATTTAGATAGGAGGTAAAAGAAGACCTGTTCTGAAGCAAATATATTTATTTTGTAGATAATAATTAATTACAACAGCCTGACGATTCCACAGACATCACAGTATAAATTTATATTGCAGTAAATAATTTAGCTGAGCGAAACATGATGTTAGGTTGGTCAAAACCATTGGAAAACCAGTGAATGGGACA
>PYHX02000413.1:70012354-70260211 GCA_004302925.2 Cochliomyia hominivorax | reverse complement strand
ATTTTATTTTGTATGGAAAATCTAATAGAAATCAATCAGATTCTGCTCGAACTCTCAAAAGTGTTAGATTTAGTTATAGTGTAAATAGACAATTTATTATATTATAAACAGTGTATGTATGAAACGAGAGGGTATCTAAGATTCGGTACTTATCTTTACTTTAAATTGATGCCATTATTAACGTGCTTAACTGCAGTTATAATTGTTATTAGCAGTTTTTTTTGATGCAAAATATTGCTCTTGGCAATTCTCTACTGTTAAGTTGTCTCTCATTTGTTTAAAGTGACTGCATTCGTATGTCATTTCATTCCACTATTTGCTAAATAAATACTAAGTTTTATATAACACTGTAAAAAAATGAATGTAAAATTACTCTAATATAATAAATAAGATTTCATGTAAAATTACTAAAAATGAGCATAAAATGATATATTTTACTACAAAAACACACACAAAATCTAGTAGTTCGAATGTTTTAGAATGAATTATGAATATTTTCATTTAAAATTACTTAAATTGTATATACAAATTTTAAATTTTTGAATATAAAATGCATAAAATTGAAAACAAAAGTCAATGTGTAATTTTACCATATTTATAGTTCAATTACCTACTATAAATAGAGTAAATTTACATGAAATTTTTTAGAGTGTAAGGAATATATATTTTATCCACTCAGTCTCAGAAATTATTTTTATTTATCAGCAATTAAGACACAAATACAAGAAGAGATGAAAAACTACAAGAGGAAAAGTTAAGTACTTGGTTTTACAAACGATTGTTTTTTATCTCTAAGGACTTGTTTATATAAAAAAACTAAAGTTATAAAAATATAGAATGATGGAAACTAAGTTTTTACTCAATATTGTAGACTGCATTTTAACTGGAGCATATAAAAACGAACATATTAAATGTTTATTTGATGTCATTTAGATTAAAATAACATTAAAAAGAATTTCTGATGTTGTATGTATAAAATTACTTAGATTAAAATAAAAATATGTTTACGTAATTAGGTTTTTCTTAAATTGCAGAAACAGAAAACAAAACAATTTCTAATAATTTCAATGGGAATTTTATAATAACACGATGGTAAAAATAAATTCTTGACATTAATTTAAATGTTATCTTTCTTAGTATTCTTTCTGCACCTTCCACTTCGATGGGAACTTAAATTATCATTTTTAATGGTCATGTGCCATTTCAAAAGATAATTTCAAAACAATTGTACACATGTTTTGTTCATCAATCATTTGAAATGAAAGCTATTAAAACAAGTTATATTTCTATATTCGGATATGCCGGATTTTCGACATCCTTCACCACAAATGAGTATGAAGTAAACACATTCATTATGTTTCATACATATACAATGTTGGTACATACACGCTCACATATGCTCTCACAAACGCATACAATATAAAACAGTATTTCAAAAATGTAACACAGGAATACTTTATGAGTTATCAAATTAAATGCTATAATTTTTTTATACTAAATCGATTTTGAACATTTTTAAAAAGTAATGAGGTGCATATATCTACACACCCGGTTCCAAATTTCGTTGAGGTCTGTAAATTATTGGGTATGTATGCATGCCGTCAACAGACATATATACTAAATCGATTCTAATTTGATGCAAGGATATATACATTATGGAGTATAAGATGATTCCTTTAAAGCGATACACACGAAATGACAAAGTTATTATACACTCTTTACTACTTGTGATGCTGGGTATACAAATGAAGTTACTATTGACAGATTTTTTCGTTAACATATGACATGTCGGAAATTTAAATGAAGCCGCTCAATTTGGTTTTCTGAGTTCTTTCTAAGAGTTCAATTAATTTTTATGGTACTAATATTTGTGTGAGATTTTTACGTTTTAAAAAGTTTTTCTAGTAGATAATGTTTCTATGGAAACTATGAGAACATGTAGATAGAGAACTATCATAACTAATTTCAAAATGCTCCATCCGTAAAAGATAATTACTATGCGCAACTTATCACAAAGATATCTTAAGAACTTCAACCTGTACCTTCATCACAATCTTTATATGGAAGTGAGTTGACGGTATATTTAAAACTGTAATGGATATTTAAGTCCAAATTTATAAATTTGTTGCAATGATCTTCGGTCACAAAGATAATATAGTTGATGGTTTGAATATGTATGATTCTACATATCCCAAAATGAGCAGCCTTAAAAGTGAAAAGCAGGGAATTCTCTGGATAGTATTGAGACTTACCTACATACTTTAGAGAAAGTAGTTACTACGTATTGTTACATTGATTGCTAAAGTGATGCTCAGGAGTATCGACTATTCAATAACAATTAACCCATTTTACACAAAATTAAATCATAACATACATTTTACACATACAAGTAATTCCATTTTTCGAACAAAACTATTTTGAAATTAACAATAATTAGTACATATAAAAGCGAGTTCGTTTAAAATCTACCAAATTTTGTACACCTTATTTGAGCTCTTCAATTTTCTTCTATCAATATCTCTCCATTGGTCTTAACACCACATTATTGTTTTTTTACCACTCAAGGTCTTGTCTACTATACTGATGTGATATTCAGTTTTGCCAAAATAAGTGGATATTATTATGAAGTAACAGAAAATGTCATAGAATAAATATGCAAAATGTGTGCACATATTGAAATCAATGTGTCTAAACAGTATTTAAATTTTAAAATACTTTTCTAAAATATTTCATATTTGTTTACTTTGATATTAGAATTAACCCGCAAATTATTGGATTATCTTTGAACCATTACTTGACCTGGCTCCTATATAAAACGCTTCACAGTACAGAGTTTAAAATTTATAAAACTTTTTTACTGTCTTTAATATATGTAACAAGTTTGATGAATAGAGGTCCATATTTGGTCATATCTCCCACAAAGGCTCATAAATATGTAACTATTGAAATTACATTTCTGATTTTCTTTAGTGTATGTAACTGTCCACGCTTGGTTATAGGACTTTTCCGGATTAGTGCTTTAAGCTTGCAAGACTAATTTGATAAATAAAGATTCTATAGTAAACCATTTCTCTTAATTGGAATTTAAACTTAAAAACCTCTTAAATATATAAGTTATTAACATTTTCTAATTACTAATGTCGGCCACTCTTGAGTATTGAAATATTTTAATGAATTTTGCAACAGTTATTTAATAATTTGAAAATCAGTCCTCATTTTACTATTACTTTCATATGAGAGCCCAGGAGCTAATAAGCATACTACTTTATGTATTGATATATTTCATCAATATGGAAAATGTCAAAAAAGGATTTTCTTAAGCTCTTCAATTAAATTTAAATTTGCTTTTCTTAAATGTAGGTGGTGTTATAGGGTATATAAGATGCAGCACAACCAAATGTTACATTATTAATTGTTTTTAAACAAGTATGCTATATTCGGCTATGCCGAATCTTGAATACCCTCCACCATAAATTCGCGTGAAATACGTATTATTTTGTACATACACATTTACACATACACTTACTACATTACACAAATGTTTTTTTTTAAATACAGATATCGGTCTCTATCTTTTAATATACTGAACTTCTCAGGACTTAAAAAAATATTTTCAAAAGGAGAATTCTCAGGACTATAACAAATACTCTGTCCCAGTCAATTTTTGTGGATGTCACATGTCAACAACAACAGACAGACTGACGGATAAAGTTAAATCGACTCAGATTTTGATTTGATATAATAATATATATACATTGAAGGGTCTCAGATGATTGTTTTTTAGCGTTGTACATGAAATGACGAAATTAATATACCCTCATCACCACTGGTAGTGAAGGGTATAACAAAAGTGTTTTAAACTAAATGAACTCATTACAGGACACGTAACCAGAGCACACATAATTGTGTTTCATGTTAATTTTTAATTAAATAAAATAAAATCTACTTGTGTATTAGATCTCTTTTGAATTCATATGTACATATTTAAATAGTTCTTGGAAGTGTTTGTATTAAATTGCATGTAGTGGTGTTTACTTTTTAGTTTATTTGATAAAAAATGTTTTTTTAATTAATATTCAAAAGTTATCTTGAAAAAAATATAAAAAAAAATTCTGAATTTAATAAAATTCAACAGTTTCTTACTTTAAACCAGCTACATGGGTTTATCAGCAAAAAGTTATAGACTGTATGATAAATGGTCGAAATTTGTCATATACATATTGAATTTGATACAATAATAAACAAAAAGAAGAAAGTTTGCACTGGAGTCATTGTTTGGACTAACGTCCCTTCCTGGAATAGGGTTTATAGCTTATTAAACTCGTAGATGTGAACCAATTCTTTATTATAATTTGATACAATTAATTTCTGGCTAGTTTAAATAAATGTTTTTAATTTTATTAATATCGGCCCATATTTTGCTATAGCTTCCATATAACATCATTTAAAGTAAAACAGTATTAACAGCTTAAATAAAGACTGATTCATTTTTAGTTCGTCGCGATGATTTTTCTACCTTTTCTACCTTTTTTAGTTCGGCGCGATGATTATCCTACCTTTAATTTATATTGTTAATATGGGCAATATCGGACCACATTTTGCTAAAGCTCCCACATAAGAATCCTTCCCGAAAACCCATTTTGAGCATATGAAAGTAGTAAATTAAGATCAGTTCTATTGAAATCCGATGCAATTATTTTTCTAGCTGTATATAATATATATTTTGAATTTGGACCTTTTTGATCTTATAAGACTAGTAAATAATAACAATTCTTTGAAATTTGGATCAACTATTTCTCTAATCTAACCAATATCGGTCTATATTTAACTTTCAATTTCACACAATTATTGTAGAGGTTTAACTTTTAAGTTTGGACTTTATGGAGCTAAACGTTGACGGTTCATTGGTACTCTAAGTTACACATCTTCTAACACGAATTTAAATAGTTTCAAGAAATTTCAACGTGTTAATCCTCATTTGTGATACATACACATATATGGTTATATATTTTTAAAATTTTATGTGTTTTTCAAAAATGAATAACATTAATTGTAATAAAAGTGTTGTTGGATATTAACAGTTTATAATATTTTGTTTATCTGAAAGTAAAATTTTAAAAAATCCAAAAATTAGTTTTTACTTTTTTCGCTATATTTTTCTAACCGACACTGAAGTTTAGAATTTTTTATTACATCTACTATAATTTATAATTGAATGATGAAGAAAATATTATGATCCATGTTCAACTTTGGGAACTAATGGACCCCATTATCAACACAAAATCCAAAATTAAAACCTTAACTCTCCTTCACCCCTACTTTAATTATATGAAATAAAACAGTCCTTTTTCGTTTTGTTATCTATAAAAGGACCTAATACGCTTATACATTAACGATAGTTATCGTAGGTTGTTGGGGTATTATGCGCTTTTGCTGATGTTCGTAACATACAAAAAATTTGTTATATCCACATTTAAGTATATCGTTCATTTCTGATACAAATTCAGATTTCGATTTATTTCAGTATATATTATTATTTTACCCAAGGACAAAACCTTTTAAATTTTACGTTAGGTAGCTCCCATACAAATGTCCTTTCGAAACGACGTTTCAGTCTCATAAAATCCTAAATATAAAGTCATTTTTCATAATTTGGCAAAGTAAGTCTTATGATATTCTAAACGTGCCATATTATACGAGGATAGGTCCATTATTTCTCATATTTCCCATACGAACCCCCTTCCAAATATAACATGGAGGAATATAAATCTCACACCCCTACCCTCTCACAATATTAAGAGGGTGGGATTGTTCTAATTTTTAACTGTTTTCCTTTTGTAGAAATCTCGACAGAAATGGATCATTTTATTTTCGGGGACATTTCGGCCCATGAATAAAGGCTCAATATACAAGACAAATTTCTGCCAAGAATTATATCATAGCAGTAAAGATTTAGACTCGAAGGTCAAAGCTTTGATTTTAAATTTATATATATATATATATATATATATATATATATATATATATATATATATATATATATATATATATATATATATATATATATATATATATATATATATATATATATATATATATATATATATATATATATATATATGTATATATATATATATATATATATATATATATATATATATATATATATATATATATATATATATATATATATATATATATATATATATATATATATATATTATTTATATTATTTATATTATTATTTTTAATATACAATTATTCTCCCACGAAACATTCTTTTCATAGTTTCACTTCCCCATATAAAATTCTTTTTTCTGCTCTTCTTATAAATTTTATGAAATAAATAAATAAATAAATAAATAAATAAAATTATCTTCATAAATCAGGTTAACACCTGCATAAAAAGTATATATAGATTTATTTTATCCCCTGCTGTAATCATGTTGAATTTATTGAATTCTACTTAAATGCAAATAACATTCTGTATTAAATAAAGTATCACAGAATTATCTTGGAGACACGTGCACATGCAGAAAGTGAATAAAACATTATTTTAAAATGAATTATTAATTCAGTTCCAAAAAAAGTTATCAAATGTAAAACAAATTTTTAAATAAATGCATTTTTAGTGAAAAGCTTTTATTATTAATCTTGAAATAACAACAATTTAACTTTAAGTAAAAAATTATTATGGGGAAATGTGGAATTAAATACTATTTTGAGTATACAAAATAATTGGATAAAATATTTCGAACTGATTTAAAGGTTTATAATTCAGGGAAGTAGTCGGTGAACCTTAAAAGTTGTACACCTTGATTTTGACAATTTATTAAAAATTTGCCAAAACTTCATATCATATAAATTGTCATTATAATTTTCTGCTAATTAAGTAATTAAGTAATTTTTTGTTCTGAACTTTTGTAATTGTTTATAAAGAAATTTTAATGAGAATGAGTGATAATTAAATCTGAATGAGCTAGAGCAGACTTCTGCTCCAATACAAACATAGTAAATTTTATTATATCCCCCACCACCACAAGTGCTGATTATATTAACTTTGTTATTCCATATGTAACGCCAAAAAAGAATAATCAGACCCGATAAAGTATATATATTCCTGCATCAAATCAAACTGAGTCGATTTAGCTATGTCTTCCTGCTCGTCTGTCTGTTGTAAACATTCTCACGCCGCGTTGTTCTTATTGGCCACGTTGTTCCTTATTGTCCTAAGAAGAAAAAAGAGACAACCTGAAAACCTCGAAAAAGAACTTTTCTAATTTCTCACCAAAAGATTACTAGATTTAAAAAAAGATTTAGCAGAAATACACAGTTATATATATTTTTTATCATTGCACAAAAAATCATCAAAATCGGTTCAATAGAAAGTTCCGTATAAGGTCCCTTCGCAAAAACAATTTTAAGCCCATAAAACAAGTATAAAAAAGAGCAATTTTATTGAAATTCACAACAATTATGTTTCTTACTATCTTTATTATATATTATTTATTTAATCAATCTTGGTTTGCTCTTGCTCCCATATAACGCCCCTTCCCGAAAATAAACCCCAATTATATTGAAATTCTCATAAATTATTTTTCTAACTATCTCTAAAATATATCATTTATTGGCCGACTTGAGTCCATATCTTCCCGGAAAAAATCGGTCCATATATTGCTTAAGCTCCCACATACGTATCTAATTTATTTTCCTTAATCTTTTTTTTAATAAAATGGGCCATTGTAAACTATAGCTCGGTACCAATATATGTAAATAAGAATGTGTTGCATATTTGACTGTAGTTTTTATAAGGTCACACTAAGTGTTCCTGTGTTAAATAAAGTGCTATGTTCATATGTGTCAAGTCTTTCATACTCTCCATATTTCATGTTCCTGAAAAGGGCCTTATATAGGAGCTAGGTCAAATAATTACCCCATTACAGTCTTGTTTATTCGAGTTTATTATTGCATAAAAATACATATTTGTGATGAATTTAAGAACATTATCTTTAAAATTGCCACTTATAGGACACACAAATTTTTGGGGTGTATTAAAATTTTACATATTTTAGCCTATAACTTGATCCGATTTCTATGATTTTCTTTAGAGTAATGAAGCACACATAGCTGTATGTTACAGTCAAATTCTTCTTTAAATCAACTAGTTGAAAAATTAGAAAAGTTTTATTTTTCGGTTACCGATCTATAAGTTTTTGGTAATGATCCGATATAGCTGTTTTCAAATATGAAAACAAATACTCGGGAAAATTTTCATTGATTTTGGACAATTATTCTAGCCGTGAGAATGTTTTTAACAGCCAGACAGGCTTGGATAAATAGATTAAAATTTTGATATGGTGCAATAATATATATACTTTGTAGGGTCCTAGATGATTTCTTTTTGGAGACATAAACCGAATTGTAAAGTTGTATAAAGGATTAAAAACTTGTTTACTGTTACCATTGTAAAATATCTTGCATTTACTTCTAATTTTGTTTGGAGATTTTGTGTGGAATTCTTAATTATTTCATTTAATAACAAAACAACAAACAAAATACCATTAATTTTTAATATATTTTAAAAATAGTTCTTTGTAACATTTATTATATACTAAAATTTTAATATCAAAAATATAAATTTTACAAAATTGCTTTTAAATATCATAAAATATCAAAAAGGCAAAAAAATAAAAATAAAAATTTTCTTTGTTTGTCAAAGATAATTGGATGTTTTGCCTGTTATACACTTTAATACCATTTCTTGATAACCCAAAAATAGAAATGACATTATAATCCTTTTTAACGAATTTTATAAATTACATTTCCATTAAAGACATTAAATTCTAACTTTTAACAACTTGATAGGTTGATGCTTTTTCTTTTGGTTTATATGCTCATCATTCGGATTGTGAAAGAATATCTCGGCTCTTTTAGTATTCAAAACATTATTCAAATAATTTTTTTTGTAAAACTAATGTCTAAAATGAGAAGTAAAGGTAAACAAATTAATTTTTCATTCTTCTAATTTTGGAAATTTTATAAGATACAATTTATATTTAAAGAAATGGTGTGTTAAATGTATTTTATTTACTGAAGGCTTGCTAAGGACATGAAAAAGCAATTGGGAAGGAAAATTATGGTTAAATTTTACGAGGTTGTAGTTACACATTTAACATATTACATTACAATTTTATTTTGAGTACAACTTATTAACCAGTCTAAATTTCAACCGGGTGCCGGCAGGAGCTTTTGATAGCTACTCACTAAGGGGGATGTGATTTCCAAATTTATTTTTTTCAATATTGAAATTAAAATATTTTTCTTTTTTTGCCAAAAAAGTATCTTCACTTATTTCTAATAAAATATTTTTTTGGAAAAACACAAAAATTTATGTTTTGTATATATAGAAAATTCTAAAGTTTTAAATTTGCATCGGAAACCCTTACAAGGACTAAGTCCCGACCCTCTCTAATTTGAACAATTTTTTAATCAAAAATTTTTAATTTTAACCTCAATTTTATAAAAAGCCCAAATCGTGAAATTTTAAAAAAGAAATGTAGTTTTAAATATCACAAAATATTTATAATTGTTTTAGTAATGGCTTTTTTAGACCTCCAATAAATGTGGGATCCAAAACCAAAAAATTCTCGTTTTTGGGCTTTTTTCTCAAAAATCAAAGAAATTCTTTTATTCAATAAATCTTTTTCATCGATTTTTATTTATATCCGAAAATACAATCTTTATCTTTAAATTTTTTATTGCAATTCTCTCTTCTCCTTGGTTCTCCAGCTCTTCATTCCTATTTCTTGATTTAATATTATTTCCGGGTACACTTCAATACTTCAAGTCATATGCCTGATGAAAAAAAACAATTCCAATTAGATGATGATCCTCATCTATCTTTCATTGTGAGCTTCATATCGAACGGTTCTAGGCTTTTTATCTCTATTTTAATACTGTATACCAATGACTGTGTTGCAGACGCCGATTTATTTGTGTATTACGCGGAGATGGTTTATAAAAGTATTTTGACTCAGGTGTTGAATTTATATAAAAGCCAATGGAACAGGTAAACGGGAAATCACACTCAGTGTATAAACGAATTCTTAATGGGACCAGTAAATACTTCTATAATCTGTAGATCCTTCACAACTAATATTCAGAGAGTAATGACGAGTTATCACATCCCCATTGATATTAGATAGATTAGTTGAAGATTTGAAACATTTATCTGTTTAAGCAGATCATCGGAAAAATCAAAAACAAACAAAGACGCAGTATTTTCTATTAATTGAGAAACTCCAATTATGGCTTTGTGATCATTAGTTTCTATCTTTCTTTTTTTGATGGCTACATAATAGTTGCAATATGTCTGCTGAAAATGTTGGTGTTGTTGCGTTGCGGACAGTCGCTGTTTTTTTGTACGTTAAAATTTATGCACAAACGCATAATACCCCAAACACTTATGGACGTGTAGGGTATAAAAAATATTGTGCTTTGACCTATGAGCGTCTTGCAAGAGGTCTTAAGCTTATTAAATTCAGACAAATTCATAAAAAATCATCACAATTATTTTCCCAACTGTGCCCAAAAATTGCATTGAATTTGTGTAACTATTGTAATATAGGATGATTGTAAGTTCATATTTGGTTATAGTTCCTTCCAAAAATTTGCCACAACTAATAAATAGATTATCATTGTTTTAATGTAGTCTGGTCACATTTTTTGGCTTTTGTGGAATAGACCAGTGGCAAATTTGTAAATGTAGACATAAGACGTAGGAGTCGCTTTAGGTATAGCTAAGAAAGAATTATTGTGCAAAAGGTGATTACATTCCCAATAAAACTATGTTTGCCCCACGTTTGAAACTAGATTCGCTCATGCGAAAACCAACGGAGGAGGATAATTAAAATTAATTAACGAAACTACGAATTATAACGTTTGGTAAAAAACCTACGTGTGTTTTTTTATACAAACTGATCCTGAGCACCGCAGAATTTACCCCAGAGGCCGTGGCTTTACAAAAGTTATTCAAGAAACTTTCAATAACTTCTGTTAATTTCTGTCAATGATCTCAATATTATATTTGCAAAATATTTATTCAATCTTTTTTCTTAATAAAACATAATTAAGGTATAATATGTATCTTATAACTTTAATATTATGATAGAACTTAACAATTATAATACAAACATTTTACAATAACGAATAAATTGTTTACCTTTAACTTTTATTCCTGCAATAATTTTTATTGTACTTTTGTTAAAAAAGTCAACCAAAAACTCATAAAATCAAAAAGTTTATTTCTAATTAAACTATAACCCAGAAAAAAAGGACAATGATCTCTTTTTTTATAACTTCAGATACTCTTTGCAATACAATGAAATCTACAAAAACCATAGAAAACGGCAATAAAATCTAAATAAATAAAATCATCCACTTATATTCACAAATATTTACGTAGAAAACTCTTTTAAATTTACAACCGAGTGGTCTAGATTATTTTACCAAGAAAAAAGGAGCCCCTGATGGCAACAACAATAAACAGCACAAAAGTTTGAAATAGGATTTATGTAAAAGTAGCAACACAGACTTGAGTTTTGTCATAAAACAAATGCTAAATATTAAGAAGAAAAACAACAAGAAAAATTTGAACTACGTAAATGAAACTTAAACGACAATAACAAAATAAAGTTAAAATTGGTCTAGTCCCATGGTTGTACATCCTACAACACTGAGAGTAGTTTCACGTTTCTGATAACATGTAACATGGTAAAACAAGTCAAGATGTTATAGTTACTGAAGCTCGACTATGTAATACCCTACTCCACAATATTGGTTATAAATAGTAGTAACGAAAAATTAATAAATGACCCTCGTATAATTCATTTTCTGATTTATCCTTTACTGTGCAGTACGTTATTGAGACTTTAACAAATATGTTAAACTTATGCGTTTTAAAATTCCCCTGCAAGGTTATATGGGAGCTAGAAGAAATAATGGATCGGACCTCGTATAATTTCGCAAATAGATTTTTGCTTATATTTGTCTTAATTTAAACAGTTATTATTACAATACCAACGCATGTGTGAGATTTTTGCAATTAAAAGTAATAATTGGAAGATAACCGACCCTCGCATATTTTGGTACATTATTTAAGTATATCTTAAGACTAATTCGTTCGAAATTTCATTGCAATGTTTTTTATATAGGACTTTTATGATCTAAAAACTCAATTCTGGGAGGAATATTTGTGTGAGAGGTACCTGAAATATTAGACCGAATATGACCAGTTTCAACAGGTTTCATTTTTAGGCAAAAATAATAATATGTATCAAAATTCATCTAGATATCTCAAAAATTGCGACCTGTAGACTGGTCAAAACATTTACGTGGAAAGCCAGTGGTGTAGGGTATATTTAAAAGTTGAAAGGTTGGGCTTTACTGAATTTGTTACTTTGAATGTAACACTCAGAAATTTTATTAGCATTGGCAGGAACTCTCCTAAAAATTTAGAGACCATTTATTAATGGAAAAATGGCAGATTTTTCGTAACTTCCTGGTCAAAAATTTTTTGTTGCTGATGCTCTAAGTAATGTAGAAGAAGCGCTAAGGACCCAAAAGCGATCAAGATTTCTCTTAAATTTCTTGATATGGCCAGCAATATGCTGTTGCTGCAAAATAAGAAGTATCGAAATTTACACCAAAAAAACTGCTTCTATTCATAAGACTTCATAATGGTTCCACTTAATTTTACCTAACTTAAGCTGTTCAAGAAGAATAATGTGTTATTTGTACCCAGGGAAGAAATATTGGGCTCTTGAAGCGAACTATACCGATGTTAGTGACTTAATGACTTTAAACTACTTTAAAAATTACGTTGCTTTTAAATAAAATAAATAAGTGAAACTTTGATGAAGGGTATTTTAAATTCGGAATAACCGACAGCATCATTCTCATTTGTTTTTGCTGGAAAAATTGCCAACTCCATTAACAGCCACCATATGTATCTGGGGAATTAAAATCATTATATATTTTGTCTTTATTTTTCTTTTCTCGCTTCATCGTTAGTATTTTTCGTATTTATGAATAAAATATGAACATAAGAACATTCGCACAGTGATTTCTTTATATTCACTTAAATATTGAATTAGATTGACAAAATAAATTAATGTTCACAGAAGATTTTTTCCTCTTCAAGATAACAAAAATCGTGTCAAATCACAAATAAATATAATTTTTGGTGATCGAAGCAATTTTTTCAAAATTATTGATTTGTTATTTTTATATTCATTTCCATGACGACCTTTAATTGAATTAAATTCTTTTAAAGGTGTGGACCAACACCTTCTTTTTATTTAAGAAATTTTATAATATTGTTTACACATTTTCGTATTACTTTTCAAGATGTCATTATAGCATGAAGGTAATTTGTGTGACAGATCTTGTCTTGTCGTTGGATTTATGTATATTTCCCATATTTCGTTATTATTTTTATACCCTCCGCTACCTCAAGTAGTGATGAGGTAAATTAACATTGTTCCGTGTGCAACGCCAAGAAGGAGGAGCCGACTTCAATGAAAGTTAGTCAGATTGTTTTCCTAATTAGCTTCCTATTAAAGATTAACTATATCGGTTCATAGTTAAAAGATCTCTTCTAAAATCTTCAATAAAACAAGTGACTGGATTTAGACAGTCATAAAAAGTAATGGTCTAAATATGCAAAATTTTGATATACCTAAAATCAACCAAAAAAAAAAAAACTAGATTGTTCTTGGACCATTACTTGGCCTAGCTCTCATATGAGTTACCTTCCAGGAATATGGCTTTAAGTTTATAAAACTCATAAATATGGAACAATTCTGAAATTAAAAACAATCATTTTTATAACTTTCTCGAATATATAATACTAATTTGATCAAATATCGCTCAATATTTTGCTTTAGCTCCCATACAAGGCCCCTTCCGGGAGAGCTTTTTTGAGCTTACGCAAGTCTTAAATAAATATTGATATTTTTCTAGCTGTCTTCTATGCACGAAGAACATCAATGCATTGAAGAACATCCGTCTATATTTCTCCCATAAAAGTCCTCTTCTCCAGTTTTATTGATAATTATTTTTGTTACTGTTTTCAATGCACGTAACAGACTTGAAAAATATTGGTTTATATCCTCTTTAGCTCCCATATAAGGCTCCTTCCCGGAAAATGGTTCTAAGTTTCTAGAGATCCTAAATAGAGACTTATTTTATTCAAATTCAGCAATAAATTCAGTAATTTTTGTAACTGTCACGAATATATGTTATTAATTTGATCAATACCACATATGTAAAGCTCGTTCCCGGAAAAAACGGTTTAAGCTTATAAAGCTCTTAAATATGAAAAAATGTTTATTGAAAATCGACACTATTTTCCCATAGTATTTTATATATGTTACTAATTTGATAAATATCGGTCCATACTTTGGCTATATATTTCATTTAAGGGTTTTTAACTTATAAACCTGTAAAATTTTAACTTATTATATTGAAATATTTACAATTATTTTTTTAACTGTCTTTAATATAAGTGTCTAATTTAACAGTCATTAGGCTGGTTTATATATAAAGCCTTTTTCAACATACCTAAATGTTTGGTTAATGTGAGTGGTGGAGGGTGTATAATATTCGTCACAATTATAGTATTCTCAATTGTTATTTTCCTTAAATATTTGTTCCATATTTAATTTCCATAGTTACTCTTGTTTCTGATTTTACACACACGTACATATATACGACAATTTGTACCACCAACATCAATACTAAAAACGCACGAGGCCCCTGGGCTGAGCTTTAACAAGGGACCTACTAGCTAACAAGCATAATGGCTTTGATTATGTAGAAGAAAACAAGTGATGAATAAAAAGAGTGAGGAAGTAAATGGGAATGATGATGGCGGTAGCTTTAGAGAATAATGGGCCTCATTCATCATTTTGTATAAGTTACGTTTTTTGTTTCAGCCAGAAAGCTGAGATAGAGGACAGAATAAATATTTTGTTTACACAATGAATTTAAAAATTTTCTCCTCGCGTTTAAGTTTTGTTATCGTTTGTCTTAAGGATGTTATTTTAAAGTTTAGTAAATATTTATTCCATTTTCTTTAGTAGGCGATGAGACCTGTTAAATTAAGAAATATTTTACAAGAAAATTAATTTTTTATTATAATCCATTCCTGGTTTTAAATTAAAATGGCTAAAACACATTCTACGGCGGTTGCGGATTCGATTACTTTTGTAAAAGAACTTACTTTTGTAAAATAACTTGTGTATAGCCATGTTGGCATCGCACCTTTTTACTTTTTGGTTTGATAAAGCTGATTTTTTATACTCTGGAAAATATCGATCCATATTCCATTAAATTTTTTAAATAATTTTCAAAAAACTGACGGACATAGCTAAATCAATTCAAAATTTTATTTGTTCGAAGAATATACATATGACTGTTTTCATCAGTATTACACATCGAAAAACATCATCACCCCTGTTATTGTTGTATTATAATAATTTTACCAACTCTACATTTCTTCCTCACACAAGACGACTTAATTGTCTCACTGAATTGGGGTATTAATATAACATATTAATTAAGCCAAATGTATGATTCAATAAATTTCCAAAAGCATCGCCCTTGAAGTTATGCAACCATTCATGCCAATTTTCAAGAAGATATCAAAAAAATTAAAACTTGTACTTTCTTCATGATGGTTATATGGACTGTCAGACATCCAGGTCATTAAATCTATACAGAAAAGTCTTTGTGCTTAAAAAAGAGTGCAGCAAATAGATCACATCTCTTACCAAAAGTAGGTTATCATTAAAAAAAAGAACATTAACTAAAAATTACAGGATGTAGAGAATCTTTTTCTATAGAAATCAATTAAGAATAACGAATTTTGACATAAATAAAGTTTCTTTTCCTAATTCTGAATAAATGTAGATAATTTAGATGACAGCCATTCGTCGTTTCATTTACCTTGAGATAACTCTAAAAGTCTGTAGCATTTAAAAGAAAATCAATCTTTTAATATGTTCGTATTTTTAAACGAGTCCTAAAGTCATTTAAATTTTCAATAGCTTGTGACTACTTCAGCAAGTTTTTCTTTTTTATAAATTCATTTAAAAATAAGGATTCTCAAGAATATTTTTAATTAAATTAATACAAACCTGAACCTGAATGCTTTAGGATATTTTAAAAATGACTCCATACTAAATTATAAAAAAAGTTTTCTTCTTACGTTTTTTTATTCTATTTTTTATCTTATATTTCTTTAAAATTCAATTAAATGAAAGCCTAAAACCATAAAGACTTACAGATTTACTTTTACCAAAAAAAAAAGAAAATGCTTTTATTTTTAATTTAGCAATTTGAATTAAAAAAGGTTCTTTATGGCCTCTTTAACTTTTGACTAAACGTATTCAATTTAGTTTGCTATTTAGTGTATTTAATAGCGGCATTCATTCTAGTATTCTTTGGGGATCTGTTACAACAAGTGTCAATATTTGATGTACGTTAAACTACGTTCATAGTTGGTTCTTATTCTGCGTGTTGGTGTATTTAATTTCCCCAGTTTCTATTAGCTATTTTTTGCTATCTTTCTTATTTTCTTTTACCACGTTTATCTCTATTTTTGAATCACGTTTTCTTTGGCGTTTACTTTTGTTTCCTATATATCCCATTTGGTCTTTAACAAGTTGGTAAAACGCATTTTATGTGTCACAAAGGAATTGAGATTTATTCATAGCAGCCATCATTTGGTGTTACTAAATTGAATTATTTAGTTAAATGAGAATATATATATTATTTTCAATGATTAACTATATTTCTACAATTTTCGGTCATCAACTATTTGTAGTTCAAAGTAATTTTAAATTTTTTGTAAAGAATTATGTATATATATATAGCTCCATGGACTTCATTAATATCCCGATATCAAATTATAATTTTAACAGAACTAGAACGGTTGTATTCTTCAAGTTAGAAATGCAATATATGGTGAATCTTAAAAACCCTCCACCACTAACATCATGTAAAAATTAGCACGAGTTGAAGATAGAAAAAAAATAGAAATGATTTTGGTTCATATTCATATTAACGTTTTCGACTTTAACAAAGATGGTCAAATTAATAAGAATTTAAACGGGAGCTAAACCAAAATTTTCCGGGAAGAAGCGTTATGTGGGAACTACAGCAAAATTAATAGTGCCAAATCCCAATGGAATTGGTTCATATTAAAGAGTTTATAAGCCTTAAACTGTATTCCGGTATATAGCGTTATATTCGAGCTAGATCAAATAATAATGCTATCACAATCTAGTGTCTTTGAGATTACAATTGTGTCAAAATAAATATATATGGCGAATTTTAGAAAAATATCTTTAAAATTGGGACGTATATGGCGCACAAAGATTGGGGTTTTCCAAAAATAATATTATTCTATTGCTCCGATTTTAATAATTTAATTTTCAAAATAATGATATAAAATAAATAATAAAAATATAACGGTATTCTATGATGCATTACTACTTAATGCAGTTACTTTTTAACAAATTAGGAAAGTCCTTTTTCGGAATTTTGAGGTTGTCTCAGATATCTTTTTTGCTATTGAACCGATATAACTGATTTTGGAAAAAAAGGTGCTCAGTACAATAGCAAATATATTGGCTAAATTAATTTGAATTCAGACATTTATTCTAGTTGTGGGAATGTTTCCAACAAATAGACAGAGAGACGGCCATAGTTCAATCGACTCAGAATTTTACAATAAAAAAAATATTTATCTATATATATACATATAGTAAGGGTTATCTTCCTGCAGACCTTTTCGAATTTTCACAGCGTCCTTTTACATCCTATGTTACTTTCGGTTTTAAAAGGATTTTGTTAAAATTTCAACAAAATCTTTCAAGTATGCTATATAAAGATAACCATATAAGTACATGATTCCATTAAAAAAATATTAATCTGAAGCTATAACTCTAAAAACCAAAACGATGGTAATTTTAATTCACTAATAAACCTATTTTTGTTGTTTTGTAAAGAAATCTGAATGGAATTTTAAAACGGCACAATAAATTTTTCAAATATTTTCGAAACACTTCAGGAAATCAAATATATTTAAATTATCAATTAAATATATTTTAATAGAATTAAATGGACAAATATATATGTAAAAATAAATAAATTATTTTAATGAGCTCCATTAGAATTTATTTTCCAGAACTTTAGATTGCTAATTATGGCGTAAATAATCTTATTTATAAATAAACTGCTTTTGATATTGAGCACCTTTTATATAAATGTTTATGTGAAGCTTTTAACTTTCAATTAATTCTACCCTACACCACCACAAGTGGTGATGAGGGTATATTAACTTTGTCCTTGTTCCGTGTGTAACGCCAAGATGGTAAATCTCAGATACCATAAAGTATATATGTTCTTGCATCAAATCAAAATCTGAATCGAGTTAGATACGTCCATTTCTTGTTTGTCCGTTTGCTTGTTTGAAATTCATTGAAATTTGGCCACATTATTTGCTATTGTCCTAGGCAGTTTTCTAAATAATTCGGTAGTGCTATATCGATTCATTAGCAAAAAAATTATAGACCGATATCTGAGATAACCTCAAAATTCTTAAAAAGTACTTTACTAATTTTTTTGAACAAAAGTTACTAGACTTAAACAAAAATTCATCTATAACATGTAGTTACATATTCTTCACCATCGTGAAAAAAATCGTCAAAATTGGATCAAAAAAAGTATATAAGGATCCTTCCCATAAAACAGTTTTAACCCCTGACTTTAATATATTATATATTATTAATTTGATATATACTTTGCTGTAGCTACCATTTAAGGTCCCTTCCCGGAAAACAGTTTTGAGCTTATAAAACTAGTAAAAAATGACAAATACTGTCGAAATTGGGCACATTTATTTTCCTAAATATCTTGATTAAATGACTTTGATTTGATCAATATCGATCTATATTTTGCTATAGTTTCCATATAATACACTCGAAGAACTAGTTTAAGCTTATCAAACTATCATTAAAATATGGACCAATTAAATTTAAAGCCATCGTGATTATTTGTCTAACTCTCTAGAATATGTGATATTTCCTTGCCGAATATCGGACCATATTTTGCTACAGTTGGCATTTAATTCTCTTTCATGGGAGAAACATTTTTACGCTTATTAGACTTTTAAACCTGAAACAAATCTATGGGAAATCGGCACAATTGTTGCTTTAATTATCTTAAATATACTATTTGATATATCGCACAAAATGGTTTACATTTGATCCATTTGTTAAACTGTCTAAAAAATATGATACAAGTTTGACAATCATCATTTTGTTATAATCCCAATTCACGTAATAAAATATTAACAAATTCCATCGAAATTCAGACAACTAGATAATTATCTTCAATGTAAAGGTGGAGGGTATTTAAGATTCGGCAATGCCGATTATAGCATTTGTACTTGTTTTCTTTAATGTTACGTACAAAAGAGAAAAGCAATAACGAACTTAATGTTTTCCTTGTGTTTAATAATAAATATAAATATAAATATATTCTTTGGTTACTAAATATTATGAATATCATAATTTCTTTTTTCAACTGAATTTTCATCCTGTTGAATCATAATTAACTCTTAATTAACATAAATTGAAAGGCGGCAAAAGAGGCAAGTATTTGTGCTCAAATAGAGAGTAAAGCTGAGAAACTCAAATATTTTCTTAATGTTTTTCGTAAACAATGAAAATTAAAATGAAATGGATTATGAGATACAAGTGAAAATAATTATAATTGGATTTGAAGCTCATTAACAGGCTGTAAAATTAAATTTCTAGTTGTAGGAATTTTACGTAATTGAGTATTTTTTTAAATTTCTACTTTAACTAAATGTAGCATATAATTGATAAATAAAGAAAAAAGTAAGAGTGCTATATTTAACAAAAAATTCTCCCTGTCGAAAACATTATTTCTTAACCTTTGCCTGTAATTGGACATTAGAAGTATCATTCATATGAGGGTTACCACTCTCTACTTTTATGTAACAGTTTCAAAAGTATGCTTTTTTAAAAAATTTCACTGTGCTCTTTCACATTTCGTGCATTTTTCTGCAACAGTTTCAGAGAAATACAGTGTTCTATAGAAAACTTGTCAGAACTATAAAAAAGTCAAGGCAAATTTCACTGAGCTCTATCAATTATTGTATATGTGAGCATGCTAATAACAGACAGACGGACATGGCAAAATCCTCTTAGCCTTTGATTTGATACATGAATATGTATCATTATAGGGTCTTAGAAGTTTCCTTTTTGGCGTTAATAACGAAAAGTCCAAGCACTTTAAGTGGTGGAGGATATAATATGTGATATTTTCTTCTGTTTCTTTGTAACAAGGATTTATTGGATTATATGGTAATTAAAAGAATAACTGCTAGGATGATTTTAATACGTACCATTATTGAGATGATTAAGTTAATCACATTTTTTTTCTACAAAAAATGGTGTGATACGTTGTTATATTATAAGGCCTCATTAAGTATATATATTCAAAGATCAATTCTAAGTCGTTATATCTGTCAATCTATCTTTTTCGTACTCACACGTAAGGTTAGATTGCAGCTGTGCTTAAACTGTTAATTGTGATCCAAATGACCTGCTTTGATAAACCAATTCAACTACCACATAAGAGTTCATATGTTACCCGCTGTCACTATTTATTTTGAACTAGATACATCCTAGTTATTACTGCTGTCTGTTCGAGCAGAAAAACTGATTCTGTCTCCTTGTTTACCTAATATGCCATAACTGGTAAGAAAGCAATTTATATAGGAAGCGACTTTCGAAAAATTCTTAACATATTATTCGGAAACCTTTCCATTAACCTTTTGCAGTGCTTTGTGTTACTTTGATGAGCAGATAGTCCATCTACATTTTAAATCTACAACACTTTTCTGCACTTTAATTATTTTTAACGAGAGAATATTATCTCTCCACTCGTCTATCTACGGGAGGATTTGCCTCTCTTGGTATATGTATATGTATATTATAGCTCTTCTACCAAAAGAGCTATAACGTGGTAAAAATCTTGACTGCTTTTGCTAAACTTGTCGTAAACATCGCAATCAATTTTTTGCCAAGAAAATACGAAAGTTTTGCCAGAGCATGCTTTTCATAATACATTATCCAGAAAAAATATCTTTTTGAAAAGTCTACTTCAATTTCCGTGATAAATTTTTAGCAGCGTTTTGGTACCAAATACTCCAAGCACTGAGCTATCCGGGTTGCTTTCCTAATGGGTGTGTTGGAAACTCTTTCGAAAATGCTTTCTAGTTTTGGCTTGTGAAACAACATATGGACCATTCCATTCCATTCTTTTGGTACTGCTTAATAACTGTACTAACTTTTTGTATATAAAAGTCCCTGGTCTTAAGTACACATTAACTGACAATAACTTGATAAAAAACAATACTTGAGTTGAAAGTTTTAATGAAAATCGTGTTTAAGAATTTTTCGATCTCACTCCTTATATCTCTGGTCCGTTGTTGTCAAAGTATGACACGACGCAAACAACTTCGCATGTGTAAAGTGGTCCATCTCAGCACGGTTATCTTTTGGAAGTTCTTAAAAATTTTATCACTGGTATTTAAATTAGATGTTCCTATATTAACGATAAAAAGGCAGTTTTGTCATCTATTTTCTGCATTTACAGACCAAAAGTTCTGCAAATAGTATAAGCCTCCCGAAGAAAGCATTACAAAAAAATAATCTATATATGTCTGGTTGTTGACTTAATCATCAAAGTTCCCTTGACGGTCAATATGTGATGCACTTATCCGGAAATCTACTTTAAATACCTAAAGAGTAATGACGGTATAAATTGTGAGGTTTTGACCCTCTGTGCCTGTTCCTGTTTCACTAGCTCCTTGAGCAAATTAGAATTTTGATGTTTATGTTGTATGTATTGTAACATAAACCTGGGTCCTGCAGACATTTCTTAACAGTGTGTTCAAAGTCTTTCCACTGCAATCTATTCTCGATTTACCTCTCTGGGACTGACAATACACCCGAAGTTTTAATACGTTAGTTTTAGTAGTTTGTGTAATTGATACACGTTTCCTGTCTGTTGACGTCCTTCATGAAAAAGACGTATAACTTACATCGTGTCAAGTATTATGTCCAGATATTTCTTGTTTCCCGAGTGGGTAGTGAACGAACACTTATTGAGATTATATGTTTTATATTATTTGCTATTAGTTCCATTGTTCTAGTCATATAATCGCTTACCAGGGCTAGAATATAATCCGAACATGCCAACTATTTTTATGACTCATTTCCAAACAAACAATTGTTCCACCTTACAATTCGCTACCAGAAAAATTCAATGAAAACTGTTGTGTTAGAAGAGATTAAACATAAATGTCAATTTTAATATAAATCTAATGATTTAATTAAAAATCTTACTGAAATGTCTTAGTATTGGTGTTGAAAGGCAAATGTTTTTTTATGACCAATGTAGTATTCCAAATAGTAATATCATTAACACAATAATATTCAATAGTGCTCTTCAATACCCAGAATTAACCTCATAATCTCTTATGATACTCACATAATTAATCTCTAAGATCTTTAATAACTTTCAAATATTTTCTGATTTTAATTTAGTTTCCATGAGCATCATAATGTATTTTCTTATAATAATTTCAAAGGAATTACAGTTCTTATGAAACTGACCTTAATATAGAATTTAATAGGAAAAAAACTTGAGGTGAAACTGGCCAATAAAATAATGAATACATAATTAGTTACTAAATCTTGTTTAATTGAGAAACAAATTACAAAAGAGAAGAAATAATCTTATTAAGGAAAATGAAATATGAATATTAATACTAAAGTAAAAAGTTGGACAGACCCATAAAAAAATTTTAACGAAATTATTACATTTTCTTTTTCCAGGCAATTTATTATGAATGAAAAATAATGACCTAAAATAAATTAAACTTCTTTACCGAAAGATGTAAATGAGGTTATAATACGTTTATTAATAGTAAAGTAAAAGTTACATTATGTTATCAACAGACTTAACTATGTCTCTTCAACCAGTGTTTACGTTATCATGTAAACATTTTTGGAAAGTGTGAGAAAAAGAATCTTATTTAGTTAACAATTTAAAAAAAAACTAGTTTTTAAATTTTTGTTAATTTAAATGTTTAAGACTAATTAATTCCATATCAGAATACTTATTTCATTGAAATTCTTTAATATGTTATTCATCCATGTAAGCTAAGAGAGTATTATCAAAACAGAATAAAAATTTACTTTGAGGACATATGGTATATCTCTGCTCCGATATCTTTTAAAAGTGCATTATAGTTTTTCTTCTGATATTGGAATTTAGATATTGCTTACTAAGTTGATGGTAAAAAGTTGAGATCGCCTTGTCAATTCTTTCCTGCATTTAGAGACCAGTAGTGATGTAATGGTACAAGCTTTCGGTTTAAAAAGCGCCTCCTCATTGTTGGCTGATTTGATAACATTTCCTTGAATGTTACTATCTTTATACGTGCTTTGTTAATGACAAATAATTTAGCTCAGAATATGCTGCAATTATCCGTAAGTCAACAGGAAATACCTGCTCCTGTATTCAGCTATGTAAACTGAATACAAGAGAATTGGAAGTGTATCTAAGCAAATATATATCTATTACTGATCATAATACGAAATATATACCCAATGATTCAAAAAGACAAGTTTATGGAAAATAATTGTTTCATGGAATTAATTAAGTTTCACTAACTTAATTAAGTAAGTTTCTTATTTTGATATAGCACCCATATAAGGCCCCTTCCCGAAATATGATTTATGGCTTATAAAACTCTTAAATTTGAACCAATTCTATTGAAATTTGGCACAATTAATTTTTTGGCTATTTTAAATATTTGTTATAAATTTTATTAACATGGGTCCATATTTTAATATAGCTTCCATATAACGCCCCTTCCAAGAAAACCGGTTTGAGCTTATAAAACAATCAAATAAAGACTAATTCCATTGGAACTCGTTACAATGCATTTTTTAATTATTTTTAATGTATATTTTTAATTAGAACAATCTCGGTCCATACTTTGATGTAGCTCCCATATCAGGTCCCTCACCAAAAACAGTAAAGACCAATTCTATTGAATTTTTTTGGCTAACTCTTCTGAAGATATTATATTAATTTGCCCTACATCGGTCCAAATTTTCCTATAGCTCCCTTAAAACGAGATTTCACGGAAAACGGGTTTGAGTTTATAAAACATTTAAATAAAGATCAATTCCATTAAAATTTATCACAATGATTTTTCTAACTATAATCAAAGTATTTTATAAATATGAACAATCATGGTCCAAATTTTGCTGTAACTCCCATATAAGACCCCTTCCCGGAAAACAGTTTTGAGCTTATAACAAGCATATTTTTTGTTTTTATACGATCCAGAATACAAGTGTAAAAGAGAGAATATTAACTTTGTCATTCTGTGTGTAACGCTAAGAATGAAGAATTTTATTTTATGACTCATTAAGTGTTTCTGTGTTATATACTATATATATTTGTGAGTGTATATGTATCTATGGAATATATGTATATCTATGGAACCTAACGTATTAACTTCACACAAATTTGTGGTGGAGGGTATTGAAGATTTGACATAGCCGAATATATCATTCTTACTTGTTTTACTAGTAGTTTTCTAATTAAAATTATAATGGTAAATTAGCAAAAAAAAAAATAAAGACAATTTAAAACAACCTCTAAATTCCGAGGAAGAAATTTCAAGAAGAAATAACTGGATTTAAATAGAATTTAACCACAACATGCAGTAATATGTACTTTATCACCGTACAAATAATCATTTAAATCGGATCAATATAAAAATGTTAAAACTAACATATGCAAAATTTTGATAACCACTTAGATATATGTAGTTTTTATAGGTTGCTATTTCGAATAAAATTTCTGAAATTTTCCCCATATATTTATTTTAATATAATAATAAACCCAAAAGAAGTAAATTGACCTGGCCCATTTTTTGACCTAGCTGCTATATAAGATTCATTCCCGGAATAGGACCTTAAGCTTATAAAAATATATGAAACTAATTTGGCGAATATCGGTCCACACTTTTCTGTAGCTGCTCTTCCGAAACAAAAAGAACTTGAACTTATTCTGTCGAAATTCGGTAGAATTATTCATTTAGCCATTCGGTAATCAACATTTGCTTTTTATGTTTGGAAAACCAACCCGTGGTTCTAGCCGTCCTACATTTTGTCCAGTAAAACAGATCCTTGAAAAAATATTTGTGGCTAAATTTGAGAACTTTCGCAGTTATTGTTCTTTAAATATACAATAATTGGACCAATTGGAATCTTGTATAGCCAATGTTTCTTATGGTTGTGTTGGCATTATCTTCTGAATATTTTTGTATACGGCGAATAGCAGATATATTTGCAGTCCCTGATTTCTACATGTAAATGTATTATAAGTTATTTATGAAAACAATTTTAAACGCAATTTTAAACAATTTTAAAAAATTTGACAAAAAAACTCATCTTATAGCCCTTAACGAGTCCTTTAAAAAATATGCTTAGATATTTTTGCATATAAACTTTCAACTTTGCCAATTTATAAGTCTGTTTTTTGTTTGAGAAAAAATTCAATGAAATTCAAAAGAAATATCGCTTCTTCACTAAACTAAATAGATAACATTTTTGAAGCAAAATAGCTACATGAAATTTTAAGTCGATTGGCATTTTTAAAATTTCTATTAAGTTTTTATTAAATTCTGGTATAATATTTATGTTTAAAAAATAAATCTAAACATATAAATAACAAACTTATTTTCTTTCAAATGTATTTGCACATACATACATATATTAGATATATCTTCCGTTTTATACTTCCGGAAAAGATTTAAAAATATTTTTAAATGATTTTTATGGTTATTATTTTGCATATTTTATCAATAAAATAAAATCAAACTTACACATATCACATACTTTATGGACATACGTATATATAGAAAGGTGTGTCTGCTCTATGCACATACAACTTTATGTGCTGATATTCATTCTTTTATTCTCATCTTATAAAAGAAGAAGAACTAACAACAGAAAGGTGTTTTAAATATTTTATATTCTTTTTAATATTAAACAAACAAAAGTAAATATTCAACCCATTTAATGAAAACACAAAAGATATCGAACTGACTATATGTAGTTTGAATCGGTAGCCTTTCAATAGCAATATGTAAAGAACATAAATTGAAATATGTGGAAGTATATAATACGCTTAACGTTTGTATACATCTGTTGCAATAATAAAAGCTGAGTGAGTGAGAACAGTGAGTAGCTCATGTTATAAAAGTTATTGAAAACTTTTGAATACATTTTCTATTTAGATCATGGTGTCGTATGATTAATATATGCTTGTTATATTAATTATGATAAAATACAGTAATATTTAAAATTAAATAGTAGAAATGTATAATTAACATTTTTATGAAATTATTGTATGAAAACGAAACACTGTGATTTTAATTTTTATAGAATTTTTTCGATATATTTATTTCCTATACAACAAAAGTATGCATGACCACGTAAAACCTATAAATTGTTATTTTAATCTTTTGTCTATACATAAGGCATTAAAGCAAGGTAAAAATGAAATAGTAAAGGTCAGAAGGAAAAGGCATATATATGAGCCTGTATATTTATAGCAGCATCATATATTACATATTTGGTACAATAGCTAGTTAAATGGCCTAAAAATTTCATTCTGCTCTCATATAAACCTCAGTAAAATTGAGTTATAGCTTAAAAACAATTTTAGCCATTATTGCAAAAATCAAATAAAATAAAAATAATAATAATAAACAAAATTAATTTTGGTGAAAAGTGCTAAATTATTCACTGTGATGCTTTAACCATATATTGCCATTTTTAACATAATAATGGTAGGAATTTCCCAGATGAAATACAATATTTTATTCGAATTTCTGGATTCACCATAGGCTTAACCAAAGTTCATTCTCAAGAAATTAAAACATTTTTTTAATGATTCTATTTAAAATTTTTACTTCACAAATTTTAAAGCATTATACTAATATTTTTTAAATACTGTTTAAAGTGCAAAACAATCCACTTTAATTAAACTGTTCACATCGTGCTTATTTTAAGAATTAACTGCAAATATATACTCTCACCTTCAGTATAGTTTATTAGGGTAATTCAAAGAAATATAATCCACTTTTTACTTTATAGATATAATTCTCCTATCACACTCTCGAATTAGTAATTAAGTTTTTAATCAAAATTTAATCGGTTGTAAAATATGTATATTATCTAGCAAGATTGTTAGGGATGAAAGAACAAACAATCTAATCAACTGATATAGGGTGGTTTATATAGAATCGTGGTTTGCGAGGTATCACACGGGTAGTCTACAATTCTTCTAGGGACATAACATCAAACTGTAGTAGTAGTTCCAATTGTTTTCAAAACTAGCCAAAGTCATCATTCTAAGGAAAGTGACCTGGATTATCCTTAAGGATCTTCTAGTACACTTTCAACAGCTTTGAAATAGACTCACGTTATGGCCAATAGCTACACGTTCAAGTGAGTTTTTTCGAACTCACTAAATTGCCTATAGAGCACTCAACGCATTGAACTGTACCTTGCGATTAGAGATGCCTACACATAGAGCTATTTTTACCATATACAATATCCGTATGTAATCTCATATGACTCATTAGACATCAACCAGTGTTACCGTTGGTGCGACTTTAGTCGCAAATTTGCTACTTTTTCAACTGCTTGCGACGTTTTAAGTATTTCTTCAAATTTCCCCTTTTTGACCCCTTTTTATAATTTGGATTTTTCGGCATAAAACTGTACAAAATTTCATTAATTTGGCTTAAGGAAAACATATCAATAAATTTTACATAAATTATAGATGAAATAAATTAAAGTTAATAATCTCTGTCTGAGTCGATTTAAGAACGACCGTTCATCCGGCAGTCCAGCTAGCTGTCCATGTAAACGTTCAGAACACTCCACAGGTCGCAATTTTTGAAATATCTCGATCAAATTTGGTCCATATTATTATTTTGGCCCAAAGACGATGCTTATAGCAATTGGCCATGTTTGGTCCAATATTTATGGCACTTATCATACAAAATTTTTCCCAGAATCGGATTTTAAGGTCATAATAATACTAAATACAAAGCAATTTTAAGTAAATTAGGTTCCTAAAATATTCTCATAGATCCCATAAAAACCATCTTCCAAATACCACGTTTAAGGGCAAATATCTCACACATATGATTGTATTGTAATAATAATTGGTCAAATTAATATAATACAATTAAAAATCGATGTGCAAAATTATACGAGGGTTGGTTCATAATTTCTGCTCTCTCCAAAAAAAAAAAAACATTTTAAAACGCATTAATTTAACATAAATCGTAGTGTCACAGTAATGTACTACACATATAAATCTGAAAATCAAATTATACGAGGGTTGTTCATTTATTATTTATTTCCTGTAACTACGATTTTAACTGACGATGTGTACTAGGGTTTTATATAGACGGGCTAAACTGACTATACATTCTATCTTGTTTTCCTATATAGCAGACCCGCAAACTTCGTTTTGAAAAAAATCAGGACATTGCAAACATGAGTGTTGAATACGATTTATATAGATTATTAGTGTGTTAAATTTGACTTGTATGGTGGGTACCTCCCCATGTTTTTATTCGTTCTACGTTTAGTCTTGTTTTATTATTTAAGACTAATCTGAATAATTTAAGAATACTAAATTATCTATAACTATTTTCCCTTTTTTAGAGTTTCCCTAATGTACATATATATTTCCTATGGCATATCATTATAGGTGTGTATGTATATATTTATAAATATATAAAGTTTGTAAACATTGTTACAGTTTTCCATTCATATCATCTCTAGTGTTTTAAAAATCTCTATAGTAAAACTTTGTTCATGTGTTATTGTAGAATTTATTCAAAAAAAATAACATAATAAAAAAAGTTTTGCATTGTTTCGTTATTCTTTGTTTTACTTCTTTACTTTTCAGATTCCTGTATCCTGTTACTTGCTTGAAGGATGTCACAATACATGAACGTTAAATTATTTTTTTCAGTTCAGATTTTTAGTAAATAAACGTGTAAAGGAGAGAATATAAAAAACAAATGGTTGTATAAGTGACTGTGGTTTGACAAGCTTTGGCAATAACAATCTGATGTTGGATGAGAATGATGATGAAACAAATTGGATTGGAAAATGTAGTTGAATTATAAAAGGACTCTCGTATAGTTAACATACATACCTACCTACGAATGTAATTTAAAAAATTTAATTAAAATAATGATAACAGATATCCGTGTTCTATATTATGGGATTGAAATGGAATTACTTTTTTTAATATAAATTTAATCGTTGAATGAAAATATTTAATGTGATTTTGTGGATTTTAATTTAGATTGCTTATTAAAATTAATTTTAGAAAATTGAAATCAATAAAAAAAGAAAAAATGTTATAGTCAGTCAAGCCCGAATATTCAATACCCTACACCACATTATTATGACTCTTGTATTATTTGATTTTCTTATTTATGCTTATGTGTACAAACGATTGTTATGATTCTAATATTTATGTGAAATTTGTGCGTTTTAAAATGATTTTTTCTGGGAGTTAGAAAAATTTTTTAACTGATCCTCGTATAATTTCGCACAGCGGGATTAGCTTATATTAATCTTAATTTTATTAAATATTTTCAAAATACCCACGAATATGTGCGATTTATAAATTTCAATGAGAAATAATGGTAAGATCCTCGTATAATTTAGCACATCGTTGTAAAATGCAATAAAACTTATTTTTGCCTAAATTGGTTAACACCACTTTATATTTATTTAGGAATTTTATGGACTTAAAATGCAGCTGAATATTTGTATGGGCCTATATGAAATATGGAACGATCATACCCAATTTCAATATGCATCGTCCTTGTGTCATATTTCATTAATATATCTTCAAAACTGCTACCTGTACTTTGTGAACAACCTTTGGACAGCCAACCGGATGAATCGACGGTCTCAGAAAGTGATTCTGAGTCGGACGGTATACTTAAAAGTGATGGTAGGACTACTTTTTTCTGTCCGTTACAAACATCTGCATAAACGCATAATACTTATGGTGATGTAGGTTAAAATAAAGATTTTTATTTTATCAATAAATTTTATTTACTTTATTTGCAATGAACTATTTCTTTCCATATAAAAAATGTTGCATAATTTTTAAAAAGCTCACAATAGAATTTTATAACATATAAAATTAAGTATGTGTATGTATGAAATTCCCAAATGAAATTAAG
Organism: Cochliomyia hominivorax; assembly: GCA_004302925.2. Taxonomy (NCBI): domain Eukaryota; kingdom Metazoa; phylum Arthropoda; class Insecta; order Diptera; family Calliphoridae; genus Cochliomyia; species Cochliomyia hominivorax. The sequence goes on along the minus strand of PYHX02000413.1, from coordinate 70,229,730 downwards.
TTTTGTCATTATGAGACAAAAGCATATTATTTATTTTAATGGTTATTTAAACCTAAAATGAAAGAGAATTATATATTCAAAGTTCTCTTTGTGAGTAATAACGTACGATGCTGTACACTATTTTATCTTTTGCCTATAAACGATATTTCATTCAAAATTATGATGAAGGATTTATGTTAGAATAGACTGATCTTAATCATTAAACTACTTTAAGTAAATAATTTATGGTTTTAATATGATTTTATATGGCATTAGAAAATTACGGACCGAACGATTTTGATCAATTTCAACTTATATTTATTATAATAATGTTTTAATTTGTTGACCGATATTCGTTGCCCATAATCGAATTATGGGTACACAGAAGAAAATACTCTGGGAAATCTTTCAATTATTCTTGCAAAAAAATGTATTTAATAATAAAAATATGTATTTTAAAAATAAATTCATAAAATGTTGCCTTTAAACTTAGTGGAAGACATTTTTAAGGGAATAGCTTTGTAAGAATATTTTATAAACATCTATGAAGAATCCGTTATTGTTTTCCATAATTTTAAGGTCAATCCTTACGGTTCTAAAATATAACTGATTTGGCGAATAGTAGCGGCATTGAGCTTTTAAGATAATTTACTAAAACTCTTAAATATGAAAAAATTCTATTATAATTTGGCATAATTAATTTTCTGATGGACTTAACTTATTATACTGGTTCATATTTTGATATAGCTTCCATATCAGACCTTTTCCCAGAAAACAGTTTTAAGCTTATAAAACTGTTATAGCATTTTTTTAAGTATAAACATAACATGTCCTTATATATGAAACTAGTTTGACAATCATAGGCCATATTTGGATATTATTCCTTTATAATCCCATTTCCTGGAATAAAATATTAACCAAACCCATAGATATTCTGAAAGAAAGATAATTGTCTCTAATGTAGTTATGGAGGGCATTTGAGATTCATCACAATCGAATATAGCATTCTTATTGGTTCTAACTTATTTTAATATATATTATTAATTGGCCACCCTGGCTTTCACTTGAGCCGCCTCACTCGAAAAACAGTTTCGAGCTGAGATAACTAGTAAACAATGAACAATTCTGTTGAAATATGACACAATTATCTTAATCTAATAAATGGTTTAAATTTGATCCATTTTTGAAAGTGTTCTTAATATATGAAACTCCTTTATTACTCCTTTACAATCCTACTTCTCAAAACTTGAAAGGTCCTTAAATATGAACCAATTTTATTGAAATTCAGACAACTAAATAATTATTTTCACTATACGTATCTAATTTGTTGAATGTTGCTTCTCATGTGGGAAAATTCTTCCCTTAACATTATTTTTAATTAAATCATTAAAATCCACAGTTCGGTACCAATATTTATAAGTAATTTCACCGCATGAGTTTTTTGGCAGAACCCATGCTAATTATGGAGGGTATTCAAAATTCGTCACAGCTGAATGTAGCAGTCTTACTTGTTTTCATTTCAAATATTTGTTTTTCCACTTAAACAATGTCGTTGGTTTTAAATCACTGAAAAATAGAAAGGGTATTTAAATAGTTGTTCGTCTAACTCGTTTTTTACACATTTTATTGTTTACTTGAGGGAATATTATATAACAAGGACATGTATGATTTCATATAAAATTATTCTCTGTAATATTGTACAAATATAATTTAGTTTATTTTATATAAAATATATATATATACTTTTATACACAATAAAGAATGATTACAATTTCTGCATTATGCAGTCTAGTGAGATTTGATAGAAGTTTAAATAAAATTCTATAGTTATAATATAACTATTTTGATTTGAAAAAGGTCAGTGTTTTTTTAAATCAAAACTATTTAAATATTATGTGTTATGTATTTAATTAGATGTGGGAACTATTTTACAATGTAAATATATAATATCAAAATATTCGCAATGGGATTTAAACTTATATTTTAATTTATGTGAAAATTTAAAAATTAAAAAAAATATTAATTATATATTTTGTAAATTTTTACACCATAATTATAATAAAAAGTAATAGCTATGTTGGCCAAGTCCGACTATTTAATACCCTACACCACATTGTTGGTTATTAATGGGAGCTATCGTAAATTAATGATCGACCCACGTATAAATATATTATATACTTTGTATTGAAAAGTGCTCTATATTATAAAACTAATATTTACGTAGAATTTGTGTGCTTTTAAACGACCTTTTCTGGGGGAAATTATTGAATGTTTCTCGTAAAATTTCCTATTTATAGAGGCTAAATTAAACTATTAACCGATTGTCATTAATTGGCATCGACCTTAGGCGTAAATAATGACACGTGCCAAGAATCATCAAGATATTTCTTAAATTGCGACCAGCATTTTTCCACAAATTTTACATGGAGAGCCAGACGGACGGATGGATATCGTTAAATCGACTAAAAAAGTGATTCTGAGTAGGACGGTTTTGCTGGAGGATAATATGAGAGCCAGAAGAAATTATCGTGTAATTTTGTACATAAATTTCTATTTATATTTATCTTAATTTTACTAGTTATTATTACAATACCAACGTATATGTGAGATTTATACCCATAAACATGATATTTAGTAAGTGGTTTGTGTAGGACCTATAAGAAATAATAGACCGGCCTTTGTATATTTTTGTACATCGTTTTAGAATATTACAGACTTATTTGTGCCAAATTTCGTTTAAATCGCTTTATATTTAGAACTGCTATGATCTTAAAATCCAATTCCGTGTGGAACATTTATGTGGGAGATACCTGAAATTTTAGACCGAATATGACTAACTTTATCATCCTGAATTAAAAAAGGCTCGGTCCTCAGGTCAAAATAATAATATGTACTAAACTTCATCGAGAAATCTAAACAAACTGCGACCTGTGAACTCTTCACAACGTTTACATGGACAGTCAGATAGACAAATAGACGGACATCGTTAAATCGACTCATAAAATGGTTCTAAGTCGAACGGTATACTAAAAATGGGTTTGCAGACTACGAACTGTTACCTAATATATCATTATGTATATTTGTAACACTGGAAGGGCATTTTGTCTATATTTTCGGTAGAATGACTTGTAAAAACATTCCCATATAGAATAAATATTGATTATTAAATATTGTCATTCTATGACAAGAGTCTTACGTTTTTATTTCCTCCACCCCTACAAGTGGAAAAAAGGTATTCGTCAAATAGCAAAAAAAAGTTATAAACCGATATGTAAGACAACATAAAAATTTCGACGAAAAACTTTCCTACATTTTCCAACAAAAAGTTATTGAATTTAAAGAGTATTAAATCATAACATACAGATATACGTTCTTCACTATCTAATCATCAAAATCGGATAAGCAGAATATTGTATACCATACACCAGGATCAAGTTTGAAATGTTTGTAGGAACAATATCATATATATACTTGGGTTGGCAAAATTATTCATTTTAAATTTTCTAGCAAAGCTTTTAGAGTGATCTGCGATATAACGTAAATATTTTTGTAAAGGAATATCATTTCCCAATGTTTCATCTGAAATTCTTGAAATAATGCGTTATCGCTCTATTTTTGTGTTGATTTTGGTGAAATTTGCTATTGTACTTATAAGGAAGATTTCTTTCCGCAGTGCAAATCCGAAAGCTCTTAAGTCTAAAATATTTCTTTATTATGGCTTTTTTAATATGATCAATTTCGTCTAAATTTTGAATTTTTCTTAGTCATCGATCTCCAACTTTTTTCTTATTAAGTGGATAATACTGGTTTTAGTAAGGAAATTACTTACGGTAATAATAAACAAGTAAGGATATTATAGTCGGTGAAGCCCTTCTATGCAATACCCTACACCACCACGTTAATTATAAATAGTAGTTATGAAAAATAAAAAACTCTCTCATATTTTAATTTTCTTATTTAATTTTTACTGTGCAGTACATTATTAGGACACTTACATTTATGTTAAATTTATGCATTTCAAAATAAATTTTGCTGGAAGGAAATATGATAGCTAGAAGAAATTATGGACAGACCCTCGTAAAATATTGCACATCGATTTTCGCTTATGTTTAACTTAATTAGACCAGTAACTATTATAGTACCAACGTGTATGTGAGATTTATGATATTTGGAAGAGGATTTGTATGGGACCCATGAGAAATATTGGACAGACCCTCGCATTTTTCGGTACATTTAAGAATATTATTAAACTTATTCGTTCCAAATTTCGTTGAAATCGCTTTATATGATCCGGGAGGCATATTTTTGTGGGAGATACTTAAAATATTACACCGAATATAGCCAGTAATAAGCTTCGTTCTTAGACCAAAATAAAAATATGTATCAAAATTCGAGATATCTTAAAAATTGCGATCTGTAGACTGTTTACAACATTTACATGGACAATCAGCGGGACAGACAGACGGATATCGCTAAATCGACTTAGAAAATGATTCTAAGTCGAACGATATACTAAAAGGTGAGGTAAAAGCATAATACCCCACCCACCAACTATACTACTAATTGGGTATGAGAATGTTCCGAACAGACAGACGGACTAAGTTTTGATTTTGTGTAAGAAAGTATGTTTTATGTGGTCTAAGGTCATTCCTTTACGGCGCTATAATCAAAGTATATTTCAAAATTTTTCATTAAAATGGGTTTATGCTTAATTCAGAAAAAGAAAATCACTATCGCGACGTGTATTAAAAAAACTTTATGCAACGGATATTTGTCCACATTGGAAGAATTTCGCCGACATATTATTTCAGATATTCGATTATTTATTTCTGCTTTGAGAATTCATTTCCCTTCTAACCCAGTCCGTTCTAAATTTTTACAGTAAAACCATTTCTTTAAAAAGGTCGTTAAGACTGAAATTTCTAACTTTCGGAGTAATAATTTTGTAAATTATCTATAATAAATATTTATTAAATATCAATTCAGTAGTACTTTAGATATTCAATAATAAAGAATTGCCTGTAATGCCGCCCATCTCTTTTATGATATTATGTGTTCTACAGTAAAATCGTATCTTGAGAAAATAATTGAGAAGAAATATCTTTTTCCGATAAAATAATTTCTTTAGAAATTTGTTGGTAACATATTGTAAAGCTATCGCTATAAAAGTTCATTAGGTATTCGATAATTAAAATTGTTTTCGTAAGGGGCCACCTCTTCCCTTGATCCCATCCGCCCTTTATTTTACGATGACACTATGTCATAACATCATGACTGTTACAAAAATGTTAAGACTATTGCTGCAATAGTTTCTAAGATATTCATAAATTTATATTTGATTTGTATGTGGCTACCTCTTCCCTGATTCTATCAGCCCTATATTATTCTCATTGAAGTTATGAAAAAAAATGAAGAAAATTTGAGACCTTTGATGTTAAAGTTATATAGACTTTTACATATTTGCTTTCTTTGTACACGCACAGAAACGTTATTTCGCAATATGTTCATCGCAAACACTTATATATTCGCGGCAAACATTTATTGTTACCAACATGTTTATTGTTGAGTTCATTTTATTTTGATAACAATTTCATTGCTGTAATAACGTTTTTCATTTTAAAAAATATTGTGGTTGCAATATGTTTGGAAATATGTTTTACTTATAAAAAAGTATAGTTATTAGGAAAAAATATAATTTTCAGTTTACTGGCAACTAAATATGAACAAATATTTTTTTATTTTTAACAATTTGTGTTAACATGGAAAATAATACATATTTGAATTAATATTTTCAATATTTATAAATAAAAAATTAAAATAAAATTAAATGACAAAAATATTTCAAATAATATTTATATATTTTCCAAAGGTATAATACATATATAAAATGAGAAATGTATTAAAAGATATTTCATACGAAAATATTTTTATTCAGTAACAAAATAACAATATTTTGGGATAACAATATTTTAAGTGGCTATAGCAATATTTTTAGTGACGATAACAACATTTCAGTGCCGATAAGAATAACATTGTTATCGATACAAACATTTTTTGAATAACAATGAATTTAGTGGCGATAACAAAATCTATTTTTATTTATCACAATGCGAATAAATCAACTTTTTATTTATTTTTATAGAAATAACAACATTTTTATTTGAGTTAACAAAAACTTTTTTTATTAAAGCATAATCACAATATGAAAAACAAATATTTTAGTTACGGCAACAATATCTAATAACAATAGTATGCTGCTTTTCGTATATGGTTACCGCACATATATATTTTCCCACCATGTGGGTCCAGCTGTTAGCCGTCTATTAAGTACAAACAAACATATATATACTAACATGCAAACAAACATACATTGATTGTTATATAGATATATTCAAGAATTTACTTTAAGTTCAAGTTTATAGGAATCAGATCATTATTTCCTGCAGCATTTGGGTCCCTGCTTAATATGCTTATACATTTGATAAAATCTTAGAATTTGGTTATGATTATAATATTTAATTCTTAAGTAGCAATTGTATTAAATTCACAATATTATGTAAATAATTATAAAGCTAAACTAAAGTTTTTTTCACTTACAAATATCAGAAAGAAAATCTATTTCAACAACTATTTTTTTGTCTTCTTTTGCATTTAAGTTTTCTTTATGCATTTGTTAAGTAAATTACTTGTAATTTAGTTACAAAAGTAATATTAAAAGAAATCTCTTAGTGTTGAATTTATTTTTTTGAAAAGTTTTTCTTACTATCAATTACAAGTAAGTTTTTCAAAAAAAATTACCTCAACAGAAAAGTTTTATTTAAATGTGATTTAAAAAAATATTTAAAACAAGTAAGAATTCTATATTCGGCTATGCCGAATCTTAAATACCCTTCACTATTATATTGAAAGCAATTATCTAGTTGCCTGAATTTCGAAGGAATTTGTTCATATTTTTTTTTCGGGATGTAGGGTAATTTAGGTATAATAATCAAATATGTCCTGATGGTTGTCAAATTAGTTTTATATATAAAAACAGTTTAAAAAACGTATTGAATTGAAACTGTTTTTCGTGAAGCAACTTCAAATGTAAAAAAGTATGACTCATATTTATCAAATTAGTATCATATATTTAAAATAGTTAGAGCAAATAATGCTACGAATTTCAATAAAATTTTAAAAATTTTCATGTTTCGAGAACGAGACATAAATGGCAGCTGTAGGAAAATAAGGACCGATATTCGCAAAGAAATACAACGTAGAAATAATCATGACAATTTTAATGTAAGTTGTTGCATATTCATTTAATAGTTTTATAAGGTCAAACCCGTTTTCCAAGAAGGAGAATTAATAACATTTACTCAAGATGGACAAAAAAATAATTAAGCCGAATTTTAACAGATTTCGTCAGTATTTATTAGCTTTATAAGTTGAAAATTTTTTCTGGGAAGGAGCCTAATATGAGAGCTATATATAATAATGTAAAATAAATCATAATCAAGTTAAAATTGTTTTTCGGAAAAGTGCGTTATAAGACCCTTCAAAAAATATGGACAGAGTTTGCTCTAATTAACTTTATATATTCAAGATGGTTAGAAAATAATTGTGCCGAATTTCAGTGAAATTGATCTTCATTTAGGTGTTCTATAAGCTCAAACCCGTTTTCAGAGAAGGGAAGTTATATGGGAGATATATCAAAATATAGACCGATATATTTCCAAGACAATTTTGAAAAATAAACTTTTCAATAGAATTGGTAAATATTTAAGAGTTATAAAAGCTATAAACCAAATTCCGGGAAGGAACGTTGTTTGATAGCTAAGTCAAAGAATGACTTCAGCATAATCTTGTTTCTTTGCAAATTTCAGTAAATTATCTTAAAAATTGCAATCCATATGACACAAATTTTGAGGTGAATTAAATTTTTTCATATTGCAGCCTATAACTTATTTTCTATTGACCCGAATTTGATTACGATGAAGAACATATAATTTTATGTTATGGATGAATTCTTGTTTGCGTTCAGTTACCTTGAAAAATTAGAAAATTCCTTTTTATATCGGTCTTTACCTGATGAAATTTTAAAACTGGTTCTCAATAGGAAACTGCTTAGGACAATAGCAAGAATATATATACTTTATTGGGTCTGAGATAATTTCCTTTTGAGTTACACATGGAATGACTAAGTTAATATACCCTCTTTACACTTATGGTGCTGGAGGTATAAAAATACATAACACCATCGTAGTGTGCAACTAATAGTGTTGGTTTTATATGAAAACTTCGAATAAAAAATATATATATAAAGAGGTAAAAAATATATAATATACGAATTTATATATGTATTTGAATGTAAACGCACGTTTTTGAGCCCATTTCCCAAGACTTTTCTTACAATCCCTTTTTGTTTCGTTAGTGTACCTTTGTGCACATGTATTAAACTTTATGAATACTATCATCAAAAGTTTCTGAACATGAAATGAAGCATGATGGGGAAAAAAGTTGACATAATGAAACAAAATAGTATAAAATAAAAGTACATATTGTCGGAATGAATAAAAGAGTGTATGTTGATTAAATGTTATAACTTTAGCATGAATTGACATAAAAAGGAAAACTTTTTATCACGTCTGAAAATATGTAAAACAAAAAAAAAATTACATAATAAAATATAAATAGGTTCTATACAAAGACATATGTACATACATGTGTATGTAGAGTAGAATGCAACACAGGAAATTCCGGTAGATACCAGATAGTTACATGAGTGACAATACAACGAAAGAATGTAAATAAATATTCCGACCACAATCTAATATTACTTACTTTTTACAGAAATATCAATGAAGCTAAATTAAGTATTTTTTAGCATTTAAAGCACAAATTATTTTTTAACATATTTATATTTAAAAAACATTTTCAAATCTTAATAATATTTCGCTCAATTAAAATTAAAGCAAATAATTGCCAATATTAACAATTACAGAAAGATGAGTCACATAATATCACACGGCTATTATATAAGACACTATTTTATAAAGGTACATACCTCAGAATACTGGAGCCTTATATTGAATCCGGAAACGATACTGAGTGGATTGTTGCGACTACTTTAAGTGACCGCATTAGTGACTGTGTAAACGCACAATATGATTTTATCGTCTTAAACGCCGATCTCAGGAAATGTTTTTTTTTATAGATGATTCAGCAAAATGTAATCCCATATTTTTAAAAATTCCTCCCATGTTGTGGTGTCATTTACTTAAATTTTCAGGAGTTATATGAGCTCAGAAGACTATATTTTGGGAAGAATCAAACTGTTGTAGAGCGATGATTTTTCAGTTTGTCGCACTAATTAATCCTTAGCCAAAATCCATGTTGCCTGAGGATCTGTAATCAGTATTACTACTTAAGAGAATTTTGGAACGACCATCGGAAAATCTTTTGGGATATTTTTCTTGCATGAATCCTAATCATTCGATCGAAAACAAAGCAACGGTCTTCTGGTTATATTTCTGGTAGAAATTTGACATATCGATTTGGACCAATTCAGAATTTATTTGTGGTAATAATAATTAAAATATCTTTATATATGTGTTTAACACTGAGTTCAAACTATCTTGTACGGGAACAATGTAACACTAAATGGAGTTTCACTCGAGACCTCAGATTATGTTAAATATATTTTGTTAAATATATTTTGCTGCGATTTAAATTTATGTCATAAATACTATGCAATAAAATTAAATTAAAGCATAAAATATGAGGCTGATAAGAACTTGAGAAGTGTAGCCACCACATCAAAGGAACGTTCATTAACAAATTCCATAAAATAATTGAGGTAAAATTAAATCGTGACTTCTTATTCATTAAACTAAAGTATTGGAAAAAGATATCGTTTGTTAGTTACATCCAAAACGACAGTGGAAGACGCATAACGAATTTTAACTTGTTTGATTTAAATTCGCTTATTTCTATGTCCGTCTAATCGTCTGTTTATCACGTCTGGAATAATTCTCCAAACTCATTAAGCAACTCCTCATATAAAAGTATTGCTTTTTTTGTCAAAAAAGATATATAAACCGATATCTCAGACAACTTCAAAATTCCGAAGAAGAAATTTCTACATTTTTCAACAAAAAGTTATTGTATATCAACAAGAATTAACTATGACATACGGTTATACGTAATTCATCATCATACAAAGATCATCAAAGTGGACTTAAGAGAAAAAAGACTAAAATATGCAATATGTAATTTTCTGATACTTTTCATATATATATTTTTTTGACGCAATAATAATCCACAAGAAACCAGATTGTGTTGGGACCATTATTTGACCCAGCTTGCACTAAAAAACCCTTTACGGACAGCTGTTTTGAACTTTTAAAACTCTGAAATGTTGTCAAATTCTATTTGGAACTATTGTCGTTTTAGCTGTCTTAGCTTATAAATATGTGATATGAATATAAATATTTTTTTGAATTTTATGAATAGTTTTCTAAACTAAATAAAAAGGTAGTAAATGTAAAGAAAAAGTGTGTTGAATTGAACAAAAATAGGTTAAATACAAATAATGAAACATTTATTAATCACAACGAAAATGTTCGTTAATTTTTCGTAAATTCTTTAAATTGAATAAAATATTATTCAATTTGAATAATATATTATTTAAATTGACAAAAAATTTGTTATATTGATGAATATTATTCAAATTTAATATCATTTATAAGTTAAATTTACGAAATTTCAGTTGAACTGAGGAATGAATTACTTCAAATTGTTGTAATGAAGGAGTACTTCCCATACAAAGCAAATATTGATTACGGAATATCTAAAGAACTGTAACAGCGAGAATTTTCAAATTTGGTCAAAATTACTTCTTCAAGAAACGGTATTACTTGACAAAATATAAGATGGATAGGATCAGGGGAGATGTGCTTCCATATAAAACAAATATTGCTATCGAATATCTACAGATCTACTATAACGAGAATTTGGTGCCAATTACATTTTCTAATACACGTCGATTTGTGATAGTTCTTGCGAGATCTTGGACTAAGGCGAATTTTTAGGCAGCAAAGCGCATTGGGTCAAACTAGTTTTAAATAATAATTAAATAGTGTAGAAAAGTAAAAATAGTGCAATGTTAAGGAACGTATATGAAGAAAATTCTTCAATTTAAAGAAAAATTATGTGAATTTGAATAAAAATCTGTTTATTTAACACTTTTATACCCCCCACCACCACAAGTGCTAAAGAAGGTATTTTAATTTTGACATTCCGTGTATAACGCTAAGGAGGAATCATCTAAGACCCCATATTGTATATATATTATTGCATCACATCTGTCTAACTCTATTGTTGGCACGCTCACATCTGAAATAACTGACAGAGCTGAAAAGATTCCTTTTTGAAACATCAGAGGTTTCCTTCGGTTCACTATGTTAAACAGATATAGAACGACCTCTAAATTGAAGGGAGGAACTTTCGTAAAGTCCTCAATTCTAAATCAACAAATTATCGTTCTAAAAATTATCAAAATCGGTTCAATAGGAAAAAAGTTGTAGCTGATTTATTAAGTGTTCTTTGTTATAAGTATTTAAGAAAAACGTTTTTATACTGAATACGTTTATGAGTGGGTATATGTAGGTGTGTACCAAATATAACGTATTTCACATGAATTTATGGTGGAGAGTATTGAAGATTTATCATAGCCGAATATAGCAGTTTTAATTGCTTTCGTTATATTTCTACGAAAATTTTGTCGTTAATATTACCTACGACATTTAGTTCTGTAATTTAACTAACTCTCTTAAATATGTGCTTATTATTTATGTCCCCTTTGCCGAAAAAAGCTTCAGTCTTATAAGACTTTCGAACTTGAACCAATTCTCTTGAAATTTGACAAATTATTGCTCTAAATATGTTAAATATATGTCAATAATTTGGTGAATATTTGGCCATATTTTTCTATGACTTCCATATAAGGCCCCTTCCCGGAAAGGGACTTTGATTAAAAAAAATATATATATATATTGTTTTTTTTTTATGAAGCTTTCTTGTAGCTTAATCTAGTAAACATATTTCAGCATTATTCATAATTTACGGATTTCATCCAGATTTTACACATTTCTATTATGATTTAAGTAAATTGTTGTATAAATTTTTTCCAAAATTTAACCTGCGGAATTTTAAAGGAATTAAATTTTTAATTTCAGAAATTGGCGATTAAAATATTTAATGTGCGCAGAATTATATCGTGTTAAATACCCTGTAATCAGCATTCCTCAACATAAAGACTAAATTGATTTTTTTGATTATATATTGACACACATTTTGAAGTAAAAATAAAATTATTCATTTTATTTATTTTATTTTAAAATCTTAAAATTTTGTATGCGATTGAGGTAACGTACAAAGTTTTATGATAATCAGTCAGATTTTATGCAAATGTGAAATTAAAGCTAAAAGAAATACAGGGAAAAGAAAAATGGATATAATTCATACAGTGTAACCACAAATTATTAACACATAAATAGAATTAAGTTCATAAATTAATTTGAAAGTAGGAAATTTTCGTTTAGGACTATAAAACTGCATCAATACAGAATTTCAGTTCAGAAATTTATTGCTTCATGGAGTGTTTATATCTCTTTAAAAAACTGTTGATATCCATGCTATCGAACTCTCCATTTTGAATAGAAGTATCATATTAATAAAACAAACTAATCTCTTCGTGCATTTTCTTTAAAATTATGTAATAAATTTCTAAAATATTAACAATATTCAATATTTAAATCAATAAATTCTAAATAATTTAATGCTGCATACTTTTATAACTCTCTATATCATTTTTACAACGTAAACATTATGCATAAAATCGAAAAGAGAGGGAACGGGGAGAAATAAGTTTTAATCGAAAGGAAATGCAAGAAAATGATTGAGTTGGTCTAGATGTTTTCAGTACAAAGAAATGATAATGTGTGTATCATTCCAGCAGGATTCTATATACAAAAGTATATGTGTACTTTCACGTATAAATACTACATTAAAAGAACATATATGTATTTGTATAATGTTATAGTGCCTTTGTATGTGTGGTAGGAAACTAACGAGATGTGTCAGCATAAAAAAGGCTGCTATAAAATGCTGATGACAACAATAATTTTCAGACACATTTACGCAAGTGTTAAATTTATGCATTATACTCATACTAGTACATTTCAGTTCAGTTTTACAGTTACTCCTACAGTCATTGCATTAATAATGAAAACGATGGGTATTATAAGTTTATCTTAAAGTTTGTAAAAAACATATTATAACGTTTTCGAATGAACATCAAGCGATTGAGAGAATAACCAGCTCAAACTTGGTAAATGAAGGCTAAGTTTTATCTTAAAGCAAAAATTATATTATTGATATTTCTTTATTCAATCTTCCACCCTCAATATTCAGAAATTTGAGTATGAATGAAAAATTCTTTACATACATTACATATATATTTATAAAAAAACTAAACCATTAAACCTACAGTTATAGTACTTTCTGCCACTTTTCTCGAATAGATAGTCCATCTCCATTTTAAACCTACCACACTTTTGGACACCTTTTTTGTGCTCTTTAATTCCATTTTAACAAGAGCTCAATATCTATCCACTGGCCTTACCTACGGGCAGTTTGGAGGATTTTCCTTTTTTGGTGCAAATACCACATTATTGTTTTGTACTACTCAAGGGTTTGTTTACCACTGTGCCAGTATACCAAGTCATGCCCAAAATAAGTTGATACATTATAATCTCTTATGAATGGAAGCACTGTTTTTGTGAACATTTTTAAACATTTCAAATGATTTTGGAAAAACTTTATCTGCTTTTGTGTCAAAAACTTTACTTCAACATTTCCTCGAGCGTCAGCAACACAAAATTCTCGATCAGGAAGCTACGATAAAACTGCCAACATATACGTTTCGTCATTTATTATTCAGCAAGGATACTAATTGAAAAACATGACTTCAATTCCAGTGCTCTGTTTTTGGCCTCCATGTTAGGTATATTATATGTTTATGTTTTATGTTTTTACCAAATTGTATGAGCAACTGGCAAAACCCGGATGTGATAAGTGCTTCATTAATAATGCTTGCTAACTTTGGCTTTAAAAACATCAGTTGAACCATTTATTCTACCTGAACCACATTTTCAATCTACGGACAAGTTTTCCCAGTACTATTTATTAACATCGGAAACAGTTTGAAGGCTTTTTTGACCAAGTTGGATTTTTGTTGTATTAAAAAAATATTAGTGCGCAATTTGTCGCTCATTTAAATCAGTTTTGTTTAACATTAAACATAATAACTGACATGTTTAACAAAGATTACTTGCAACAGACAATCTAATAATACTTGGGTTAAAAGTTTTAAAGAAATGTGTGAATATTACGATCTCAGTCCTTTATTATCGGGAATCAAAATATACAATTTTTCAAGAAGGAAAAAATTATCTCTTCTCTTTTCTCATACCTACCTACATTAGAACCTAACGCACAGTGCCCGATGTTTACTACTCTAGAGGCTCAAAAATAAGTCAGGTTTGCTTCGATATCAAAGCAGTAGATTCGTTTTACTATTTTTTATATTTCAATTTAAAGATATACTAAATCTGAAAGATGCAAAAGGTTTCTTGACCATAGACGTCTCGAGAGTTTATCTTTCGAAATTATTCAGCAGTCGTCAAGTCACAAAATTCCAATACAGAAAATGATAGTCATTATTATTGTGAGAGCCATTTTAATGACACCTAATTGATGTAACGTATTTTGACTTTAGTTCATTGTCCTATATTCGATACGCCAAAATATAAACGAATGTTTGTAGAGGTCAATGGTGCAACAATACAATACGATTGTTTGCAGAATTTAATAGTGGTCCACACCATAACAAAAAAAAAGTTATTTAATGAAGATTGTAATCAAAACAAAGAAATTGAGATTTATACAACAAGATAATTTTGCATTGCCGTGTTGTAATGGAAAATAAAATTTTGGAAATCCATGGATTGAAATTTTCGTCACATCTATCTATTTGGAACATATTCATTGCCAGTGATGACTACCATTTATTTCGTTTAATGCAAAAGGCTCTTACTAAAATACCCTTTACTTCAGAATGGGATTTCGGTACTATTCAGGTCATAATATATAAACAACAAGTTTTTAACACTTGTACTAATTGGCAGAAATAATGGAAATTCTTTTTTTATTGATAAAATATTGTGCTAATGATCTGGGGTATTAATTCAATATATCATCAATATCTTGAAGAAGCAAAGTTTGATGGCCCTTACACATAAAACAATAAATATTTTACATTAAATACGTGTAAGGTGTACATGAACTCCAATATACCGTAATAAATCCAGTATACCTTCATATTTGTTTTCATATGTACACAATATTTGTGTCAATATGAGTGTATATATAAGGGTGTACATAAGTATACGTTCTCATATTTAATGTCTAATGAGTCTGAATATGAACAACTTCAAACGGTTATTAGGGCATGCATAATACTAAAAGAAGCAGAAAATATATTAAAGATAGAAAAAAACGAACAAAAATAATAAGCAAAAAATTTTAAATTATGTACAAGAATCTTGTGATTACAATACATTATGTAAAATAACATGTATTATTTCCATTATTTATTTTGATGCAGTAATAAAAGTCATATTTATACTTATACTCTCTCATAGGTTACAAAGGGTTCAATGAATTTTCACAGTATTTATATTTTTCTAATAAAATGTCAAAGCATATTACATGATGAGATGAGATCATAAACTTTATACGTACATGTGTCAATTGGCAAGTCATAGATGTTTTCAATACTTACGTTTGAATATAAAAGTATAAAATATTCACAGTCAACTTTTACAAAGGATATGTGTAAGAGATATTTTTAGGAATAAAGAAACTTTATGAGAGAAATTAATTTTTTAATATTTTCAATCTATTTCCTATAATGCGCAATGCACAGTGGTCCCGAAACACTTTTTTGGAAATAATTCTGTAACTTCGACTCTATTGAATATTTTAAAACGAAATTTCACATGGACATTCTTCAAGAGTTTTTTAATTGATTTCAATTTGATCCCGGGACGGGAGCTGATCGCCAAAGTTGGTCATCACGGGTACGACGATTTTTTTAAATAATGCTTTAATTATATTTATATTTTGATTGAAAAATAGTTTGCATTATAGCTTTTATAATTTTGAACGCTCACAATACGCTTTTGGACTCGAATAGAGTCCAACAAGTTTATGAAACTAAGAAAAAACTATTTAAAAATGTGTCAAAATTTTACCTTGGTCTAAAACATTTTTTAAACTATAAGAAATTTTTCACACATGTTAGCGTAAAGAACTATAAATGTTATATGTATGTAAAATATTTTTTCAATCAATTATAAATAAAATTAAGGCGATTTTTTTTCAAAAATCGCCATACCCGAGTTGACCAACTTTGAAAATCCATTTCCCTACCACAAAAAAAAAAAAAATTAAGTTTACCGATTGATTTAGAATAATTTTTCGATTTAAATGTAGAACGCATTTTAAAAGATATCCAATAAAAATAAGTTATAGACCAAAATTCCTACGAAAATCTATTCTAAATTTTTTAATAAATAGTAACCGGATTTAAGAAAAATTTATCATCACACAAAGCTATGTGGATGTCATAACGAAAAGTCGCCAAAATCGGGGCTGTAGGAAATATATTTTGATACAAATAGAAATTCAGCACAATTGTGTTTCTTTATATCATTAATCGCCGATGTAACCCCCTTCCTCTGGAAACTCCTAAAATGTCACGGAAATTAAGAAGAATAAAGCAATTGATATGACTAAATTGCTCCAGCACACGTTGTGTCACTTCGTGTGTTTCCCCTAATGTCCTCCGATTTGTTTTATGCGCACTATAGTAAGAAATTCTTTTGTAATTAAGAAAAAATTATAGTCCAGAAGGTAAAAGTTGAATTTTAAGTGAAAAAATTTAAAATTTCAGAAAAAAATCCATTTTTTAAATTTGTATTTCTAAATAACATAACTTTTTATCGAACCCACATAGGCTTTATTTAAACTGAAAATTATTATTGTAAATATCATTAAATTTTGCATGCAGATTATCTATTTAATAAACGGGCATGCGACTGTGATAATGATTTGGAAATTAAATTCAAGTAAAGCAAAATTCAAACTCCTGGGGTGTAGCAATTTTTATATGAAATTAATTTCAAGTAATCGTATTTGACTGGAACGAACCTCTTCAAACACTTATTGGAAAAGCTTCATGGAGCCAATTAGAAAAGTTTAAAAGCTTAATGTAACAATATTTTGAACAGAAGGAAATATTATTTAAAATGTGCAATTTTTAAGTAACGTAAATTTTTTATACGATCAGCTTGGCAAAAACTATGTAAATGTTGATATAAACTGATTTCCTACATAATTTTCTTTTACAAGATTTAAAAAAAAAATAAGTATGAAAATATTTTGTGAGCAAATATTAATTTCATCTCTTTGCAAAATATGAGCAACGTATTTGGACGCCATAGTAGGATTTATTTTGTTCCTTATTTGTGCAGAATTCAATTTGTTGTGGGTGGCTTCCCAATTCTGAGAGGACATTTGTATAGAAGCTATCAGAAATATTGGAAAAATAGACCAATTTCGATAGTCTTCGTCCTCAAAAATAGTAATATTTACTAAATTTTATCATGATATCTCTAAAATTGCGATTTTAATAGTGTTCACAATGCTTACATATACAGCCTGCACCCAGACGGACGGACGGTTTAATCGATTCAGAAGATTAGCACTATCTTTCTGTATTAGTATTATTTTTTTGTATGTTACTCAGCACAAAAGCATTATACACCAACAACTTATATTGGAGTAGGGTATAGTAAATAATCTGTGGTATGAGTTATATCATTCAATTGTATTAAGTATACGATCATAATACAAACTTTTTAGATAACTGGAACAAAATAAATATTTTAATAAAATAAACTTTTATTTTTCTTGATTTTCCTAAAAGTTTATTTTCTCAGTATTGATTAATGTGTATTGTACTAGAAATTATCCGGTACGCTATCTTACATTTAAAATAGTTCATCAGATATTCAATAATTAATACAATATTTTTATAGCGAGTATTTCTCCACATTTTCCAGTAAATTAATTATATAGAGCAATTTTTTGTACATTTAATTTGATAACACTTGCACCATATTTTTCCCAATACATCAATATAAAAGAAATTGGAACCAAATTTAAAAAGTTTACCTGTTTATTTGTACGGGGTTCCCCTTCCCTAGATCTAGAGAGAATTTTTCCCCCTGACGTTATCATTAGAGTAAAGTTGTATACTTGTATCCCGGTGAACAGCATTTTTTTCTAATATTTCTTCTTAGATCAGCAACATAAATGAGAGTGCAACCAGTTCTAGTCGATATAGAGAAATTACATTTGATGAATTGATTTAAAATAATTTTTTCTTTCATGATTTTAATTACTTCTTAATATCTTATACACATAATTTTTCGTTAAAATTTTACAGTTCACAGTTTTGATGACACATATTATTTTGGTTTGGTCTAAAGAAAATGCTTATTAAGATTAGTTTTAATCGGTCAATTTTTCCTATATGCCCTAAAATAAAATTTCTAAATACAAAACGATTTAAACAAAACTTGCTGCCAATAAAATTTGTATTATTTGTACAACAATGTGTCGAGCTTTATGAGTATCGGTGCATTAATTTTCAAAGATCCCATACAGGACTTATTTCTGAATATTACTTCAAATTACTTTAGTCTCCTTAAATGCGTAAATCTGGCAAAAATCTTAGTTTTGTAATTATGTAGTGAACTTTAAGCGGAAATCGTTTCATAAATTTTCCATGTATTTTTTGACTTGTTCCATTATAACTCTTTTAATTTATTTTCAAGATATTTTTGAAACTCTTTTCAACATGCTTTTAATTGAATGATATGCGCGATATTATAAGGTCCTCTTCACATCCCGAATCACATCTTTTTTAATATTCCCTTGTATAGAGTTTAGTATTGGTCAATTAATTCTCAAAAATCCTATACCAGACACATTTCTGAATATCTTTCTATACAAGGTAGATCTGCAGTGTTCAAAATATGGACGTTCTTAGCTAAAGAAAACCCAGATATAATAATCAATATACTTTTAATTTTTATAATCTTCACAACGTCAAACGGTCCTCTTCACGTCCCGAATCACATTTTTTTATTAAATTTGATTGACGACATTCTTGTGAAATCATTTTTATTTAGAAAAAGTAAAAATTAGTTTTTTTTACCGCAATTTAGATCGGAAGGGAAACTACACATTTATCTTCCACGTATGTAGAATGCATATATTTTTATCTATTACAATAAAACCAATCGCTGGAAAATCTCAGGTTGTCATACACAAAAGGAAACGGAAACGCTTGTCACATATTCTCTACGCAATTCATAGTGAAAATTTTTACTAAATAACATTTGAGACAGTAGAATATTTAAATTAATTAATTTATGAACTATTCAAGCTTAAATAAATAATAAAATAAACTCATGTATTATTTAAGCGCCAACATAAAATGTTTTAAATTCTTCAATTTAACCTTAAACAATTGACCTTTATGGTCATTTGAGCATTAAATTAAATTGACATTTTTATTCAATTAGCTGTCCATAAAAACCACAAAATTAACCACGGTTGTGTAAACATTTCAATGTCAAAAAGAAAAAAATATATAAATGAAACAATAAAAACAACAAAGTTGTCCTAAATAAACTTAAAGCGTTAAAAAATAATATAATATTAAAATTCAAAACATCATTGGGGTGATGATACTAAAATAAAATTTTTTATGTTTTATTTATGCATAAATAATTTAAAAATTCATTTGTTTTAATAAATAAATTTATATAAAACACACTTTTACTAAATAAACAAATAGAGGGGTTCATGCCAAAATGAGCAATAAATTAAATGCTATAAAATGTCACTCTAAAATGAAAAAATAGCGAAGTTCACCGGGAATACAGACTCATCAAATGCTTGAACGAGTTCTTTAGAGACTTTTTCAGCAAGTGCATCATAAAGATTAGTGATTAGTGAAAAATGTTAGATTGCTTGAAGGTTAAGAATCCTAGCAATTTTCTGTGCTACAAAAGTAAGGTTTTAAGTTTTTCTTCTGGACGTCACCAACTATCTGCTCACTGACATAAAGCTCTCAGAGCACAGTTTAAACAACAAACATAAAGATTAACACTCTAAATGTGCTATGACTAAACTACGGTCATAATATTATTGCAAGAATTCTGGGTGGTCAACTTAGATGTAAAAGGGTTCCCAAAATTAAGATATAAAATGCTATTTTCAAAAGATAATGGTAATCCCTTATTGCCATAAATATATCTGTTCGATGTTAAGGTCGGAATAAAAGATTTTTCTCTAATTTTTTCTCTAATCATAATAGGATTCTATTCGATATTAGACTTTAGGACACTATGATAAAAGAATATTTTTATAATCCATACGAACTGACTGGTTTCAATTCAATGATATTTTGAAACATAAATTAAGGAAAATTCCATCTATCTGAGACTAAAGCTCTAGGATCGATCATTTTGTGAAAACTTTCAGTAGTTGTTAAAAATAGCTACTCACTCAGAGTTAACTAAGCTCCGAAGGAAAGATTATAGATCCTTTAATGAAAGCTATAGGAACTAATCGTAGCAGAGAATCTCCCGAGAAATGGAGAGCTTACATGGAAGTTATAGCAGTTGCAAAAAGGAGCTCAGGAAGATCGTTATGAGCATCTATATAACTTCATATATTAATGGAAACTCACTTTTGTGGCTTCACGTGATAAGTAACATCATGAACAGATGTTTGTATTTACTTAGCAACAAACTGTGGCCTTGGGATAAATCCAAACAAAACTAAATTAGAACTAATTAGAATAATTGTCGCGGTTAGGTAATTGTGAAATTCTCTTCTGAAGTGCATGTATAAGATAAAAATATACAAAGATCAACTTGTGTAGCAATCGCTGATGCACTACGGGCTAGCACGGACATAACACTAGTTCGGATTCTTGCGCATAGGGACCACTTCGGTAAAAAAAGAGCTGATGTTCTTGCCATCGAATGTTCTTCATCTAATATATCCAACGCGGATTCAGTTGCTATTTCACTTGGTTATACCAGGAGCAGTATTTAGTTTAGTGAAAAACTTTACACACTATTGATCACGAAGCATTTGAATATACTTTCTTATATATAAAAATCAATGTTTGTTTGCATGTATGTACATTTTCTTGTACCTTGTAGACTGCTTATCGGCGTTTTTTTTTTTTTTTTTTTTTGAACTTTCACAGTGTCTTCCTGCAAGACTGGAAGGAAACATAGAGTACACTTTTTTTGGATAGGACCAAGGGAAGATTTACCCTCTATTCAAAGCAAATATAAACTATTGAATATTGTACTATAAAATAGCTTCGCTGAGAAAAATATAGGGCGATTAGGATCAGAGGGAGAGGTAACTCTCATACGAACGAAATATAAATTTATGAATATCTAAGGAACTATTGAAACGAAAGTCTCAAAATTGTGTAACAATCATGCCACTTTAAGACAGCTTTACTGAAAAAGAAAGAGCGGGGGAAAAGTACGCCCAACACAAAGCCAATTTTAATTATCGAATATCTAAAGACCTATTACAGCGAAAGCTTTAAATTTCGGTCCCATACACTTATTAAGGAAATTTTTTAGAAGAAAAAATGTAGGGAAGAGGGTTGAAGTGCTATGAAAAATGGTAAAGTGGAATATTATGAATTTTATTTCTCGCATACATCTTTTATATATGGAATGAAAGATACTTCGTGTAGAAATTAATTCCATTGTAGAGTTGTAGACAATAATTTCTAAATTGATATTGGTAGATGATTTTAAAGTTTAAGCATATCCAAATATTGCACTTTTCTTCTTGGCTATAGTAATTTTATATTCATAGCTAAACTATTCCAACTCTTTATTAAATTTGTTTTATTGATGAAATTATTTGGATTGAGTAGGTTGTCGCAAAAATGTTATATTTAAAAATAAACCCATTCAGATGATAATCAGTGATCAATTTTGTATAAAATATTTAATATTGAGTTGATTGCATTTCTTTCTAATTTTGTTAACACAGAGCAAATGTCAAAGAAAAATAATACTTTCGATTTAACTGCAAATTGGTATAATTTATATGCTTGTGTTGAATATGTTTGTGTAAGAAGAAGTTTACAGAGCACAAGATTTTTTTACATCTATTTTCTTTTATATATATGAAAAATAATATGTGTTACTTTGCTCGTTTATTTGGTTTTAAAGAAAAATGAACTACTAGAAAAATGTTGTTGAGATTTTCACAGAAAGATCCTAGTACATCAAGAAGTAACATACACTGAACTAAAAAAAGAAAGTAATAACAACTAAAAAGGCATAGAATTGAAGAAAAGCAGGTTATTTAAATTTTCACCATTTTTTCATAAGTTCTTCAAATTGACGAAAAATTGTCAATATGACTATATAAATTCGTTAAGAAAAATGTAGTAAATTTGAATAAATATTATATTATTCAATTAAACTAACTTAAATTTAAGAAATTTTAGTTGAATTGAGGAAAGGATTACGTAAATTATTGTAATAAATTAATACATAAAATATTAAATACAAAATATTTCCAGAATTCCGATATGATCAGGGGAGGAAAGAATATCTAAATAACTATAGCAGCGAGAATGTTAAAATTTGGTACCAATGAATTCCTCAAGAAACTGTTTTACTGGACAAAATGTAAGGCAGATAGGATTAAGAGAAGAAGTATCTCCCATACAAAGCAAATACTGATTTTTGAATATCTATAGATCTACAATAGCGAGAATTTGGTCCCAAGTACTTATTTTAATACACGTAGAGATTTTTTGTGCTGCAATGATGTAACTAGCGTTACCGTTGAGATTTTTCGAAAAGTCGCACCAAAAGGAGATTTTGTAAAATAAAGTCGCATCTGAAAGGTGATTCGTGGAAAAAAAGTTTATTTCGCCAAAATTTAACACTTTTTGAATTATAAATTTGTTTTGTTCCCTTTAATCTTGGAATAATTTTGGATATTAATCAACAATTATTGTATTTCTTAAATTTAACACCTTTTTTGTTAAATTCCATCGTTCCAAGTTTTATTTTTGTCTTCCATGATTTATATAAAATTTATTGATATGTCCTTGTTAAGCCAAATTAATGATATTTAATAAAGTTTTATACTGAAAATGTAAATTAGAAAAAAGGGGACAAAAAGGAGAAATTTAAAAATACACAAAAATTCACACGTTGTTAAAAAAGCCGCAATTAGAGACTAAAGTCGCACCAAAGGTAACACTGGATGTAATACATTTTTCGTTAATTTTTAACGAAACTTTATTCAATTTAACAATCAGAGGAAGGGACGAATTATTGAAGAGGCAAGGTGAGGGAGACGATGTAATCTTTGTTCATCAAATATTAGTTATCTTATATTTCGCGAACTATTCAAGTGATACTATGAACATTTCACTTCAATTACATTTCAAAGGTCAATTTTTACTACACAAAATGTAGGACGGGTTGAATAATTGCAATGGATAAATTAATTATCGATTGTCTGTATAATCCAATTAAAGAATTGATGTAATGAAAAATACATAGGATAGAGAGGACTTCATGATAGCTTTATGGATGGTAGATGCGGTCAAGGGAAAATGTATCGACCATAAAATGTAAAAAGTGTAAATTTTTCCATTTGCACGAGATATTATTTATTGACTATTTAAAGAACTATTTTCTATTCAAAGCAAATATTTTAACAAACTATTTCGGCGAAAATATTTGTATGATTTTTTTTTATTTAAGAGAATTTTTCATACTTCAATTTATTTATATGGTTTTTTTGGAATTGGTTATATGTAATAATTGAAGCCGATCGCCAAAAAACTAATATATAATAATATAATATATCAATATATACCAGCGATTATTTTTAATACAAAGAGTTTTATCAGCTTAAAAATCTATTCAGTAAAAGGATCTAAGAGGAACTAATAGTATCTTGAAAATTCCTAAAGCATTTCTTGGCCGATTATTCTGCACTTTATTCGGATCTGATTAAATTATTGCCTAGTATAAGTAGCAAGTTATCACCATATTACAATACAATACCGAACGAAGAAATAGAGATAAAGTTTAAAACAATAATGATACATTCGGACGAGCTTCATCTGTAAAATCTTTCATTAATTTCAATGTCGATATAATGGTAGGAAAAGAAAAAAACTTCTACCTTATATGCGGAGAACTTTCCTAGCAAAGTAGTTTATAGAATTCAAATTTCCCAGAAATAGCTTTAATAATTCCAGAAATATACTTATGGAAATATGTAGTATGTAATACTAACCTTTATCCGGTGCGAACTTGATCAAATTTAAGAACTGTCACTATAGTAGTTCTTTATATATTCAATAATTAATATATGTTTTATATCGGGGATACTTTCGTCTCTGATCCTATCCGTCCTACATTTTGTTAAGTAAAATATTTCCTTGCTAAAATGATTGGAACCAAATTTTAAAACTCACTGTATAGTTCTTTAGATATTCGATAGTTCATATTTGCTTTGTAAGCGGTCTACTTTTCCCCACTATGCTATTCGTCCTATCTTTTTGACAGTTTTTTTTATTTATAGTTTGACTATTTTATGTAACTAGGCGAAATTTGATCTAAATTTGTCTTTAGCTTTCCTATGAAAACCGATTTGGTTATGTCTACTTGTCCGTCTGTCTAGCGAAATTATTTTTATTTCTAGGCTTTACTTTTTTTGTTGCCTCTTATATTACACATGGTATGTCGATCCAAAAGATAAAAAGCTTTATACAAATACCTGAGCCAACTTCTTAGCTCTAACGTAGTCGGTTGATTGCAGACGGAGAAAGACTTAAATTTATTTTAGTATTAGAATACGCCCGAAAATAACTTATAAAACTCTTAAATATGAACTATTTTTTTGGAATTCGGCTTAATTACTTGTCTTACTACATTTAAAATATTATTAATTTAGGCCATTTTGGCATTATGACTTTCCTTACTATATTTAATTGGTATTATTAATTTGACCAATCTCGGGAGTTCCCTAGAAAACCGGTTTGAGCTTATAAAAATCGAAAACAAAAATTAACTCTATCGAAATTCGGTTCAATTATGTTTTAACTGTCTTGAATATTATAGCGTTATCGATCCATATTTTCCATAGCTCTCATATAACGCTCCTTCCCGGAAAAAGGTTTATAAAACTCTTAAGTAAAGAGCAATTTTTTTGAAATTTGTTATAATAGTTTTTCTAACTCTCTGTAATGCTATAAATAATTTGAACAATTTCGCCCATATTTTACTATGACTCGCATGTAATACCCCTTCACGGGAAACGAGTTTGAGGTTATAAAATATTTTTATAAAGAACAATCCTATTGAAATTCAGTTCAATTATTATTGTAACTGTCTTGAATAAATATTATTAAGTTGATCAATATCGGTCCATATTTTGCCATGACTCCCTTATATCGCGAATTTTAGCTTATAAAACTCTAAAATTTACACCAATTCTATTGAAATGTGAAAAAATTATTGATATTTTTTATTTCATTTTTTACTCCTCTCAACTAACAGAAGATAGGTCTGGGAAAAAGATCCCATTTCTATAAAAGCCCCCTTACTTTTCAATATTACTGCTTATTTTGTTCTGTATTATATGTAAAATAACCTTATAACCTTCGAATATATTATTAAACTTGTTTCCATTGACTTTTGTATCCTTTGAAATGCTTTTTCACTAAAGTAAGTAAAATAAATAAAAAATAAAAAGTTATCGATTAACCTACTTTAATTTCTTTCAGTTTTTTTCAATATAATAGCATTCTTGCTGCAGCAATTCCATTTATAATATTGAATAATTTATGAACCTTGAAATACAAGCAGTTCATTAAAAAAAATGATGTTAAAATTGAGTTAAAGTTTGTTTACAGTTTTCGATATTTTTATATAAATTTTTGGGATGTTGTAAACATCTTTTATATAAAACTTAACAAATTAATTAACTTTTTTACACAACAAATACGAAAACATAAAATAAAAATAAACACTCGAAGGAGTAAAAGATACAAGTAAAAATAAAACTTCAATTGTAGCAAAAATATAGACAACTTTGTTTATTTTTAAAAACAACGAAAATAAAAATAATAAAAAAAAACAAGTAAAAATGTTATAGCCGGTCACGTCCGATTATGTTATACCTTACACCACATTATTGGTTGTAAGTATGAAAAACATTATTATGATACTTACATTTATGTGAAATGTATGCGTTTGAAAATTGTTTTTTCTGGAGAAATTATATCGGAGCTATAAAATGTTGGGCGGACCATCGTATAATTCTAACATTGTTTTTAGATTATATTTATCCCAATTTTACCTTTTGTTATTTCAATGCCAACATTTGTGTGAGTTTTATGCCGTTCAAAGCGATATTTGGTAGGAGGCTTATATGGGACCTATGAGAAGTAATGGTTTGGCGCATCAGCTAATAATACCATAAGACTTACTTTTGTTGAAATTGCTTAATATTTAGAACTTTTATAACCTCAAAACCCCATTCCGCGAAGACATTTGTAATATGTACCAATTTCATCAAGATATCATAACAATTGCGACCTGTAGATTGTTCATAACGTTAACAGCCAACCGGACAAACAGGTGGACAGACATCATTTTATCCACTCTTAAAGTTGTTCTGAGTCGAACAGTATACTTTAATTATACATCTGCATAAACGCATAATACCCCAACCACCTACGGTAGTGTAGGGTATAAAAACCTAAATCCTTTTTGTTGTTTTTATTTTTGTTTTTCTCTCTTTTTTTGCCACTTTTCAATTGGGTCTAGTTGTTTTTGCATCATTTTACTCTTGTATTTCTTTGTTGTTTGCATCTTGTTCCAACACCATAAGCCTGAGGCTTATTAGTTCTTGTAGTTGTTTCCTTTGTTGTTTTTCTTGTAATTATTGTTGAGTATTGTTTTTAGAGTGAATTTAGAACTAAAATAAAACATAAAGTGTAACATAGAAAAAATAATAATAAAAATCCTTTTATATTCTTGTGGTTCGTTTATTTTCGTTTGGCTTGTAGTTATATTACAAAAGTGTTTTAAATTGTGTTCTGGATTGGATTTCTATTTTCGTATTTATTTTATATACATATTTAGTTTAAAGCTAAAATAAATAGTAACTCACCACACGTATCTATTTTAAACACTTTTAATTAAATACACAAATTTTGTGGCAAAACAATTTGACAACAAAGTTAAAAAATAAGATTCGGAAAAAGTAATATAACACTGAGATATACGTTAAGAAACCGAAACGTCTACAATTTTGGACGGGATATATCTACAATAATTTATTATACATTTTTATGTTATAGAAAAGAAAGTTCATGTTGCATATATTTTTAAAAAAATTTCACTTCTTTGTAACAAATTTAATATTGTTGATATTATACGTAATTCTGTTAGATTTTAGTAAAATTATTTTTCAAAATAACTTCTGAATTTCTTTTTTCCTATCTCGGAAGTACACTTAATACATTTTGTTTATATTACTTATACGGACCTGTTAAAATGAAATTATTTTCATTACTAAATACTAAAGACAGTTTAAAAAACAAGTAAGAATATCATACACCACAATATTGGCTATAAATGTTACTTACGAACCACCACCATTTAATTTTATTTTCTGATTTATACTTAAGTGTGCAGTACATTTTTGTGAAATTAATATAGAGCATCACTCGTATAATTTAAACATCGATTTTAACTTATACTTATCTTAATTTAAACCATTATTATTAAAATACCAGCGTATATGTGAGATGTATTCCCCTCGGACTGACCTGGGACCGACCCTCGCATAAATTATTATATCGGTTCAGAGTATCATAAGACATATTTTATATGTGAGATGTATGCCTCTCGGACCGATCTGGGACCGACCCTCGCATGAATTATTATATCGGTTTATAATATCGTAAGACATATTTTAATTAAATTGAGTTAAAATTGCTTTATATTTAGTACTTTTTTGATCTTTAAACCTCATTCATTCAAATTTAAGAATATTATACAACAAAAGCTTTATTGGGAAGAGGTCTTATATAACAGCTATTGAAAAATATAAACCGATATTTCTCAAAATAGTAACATAAATTTAAAATATATACAACACATTCAAATCTTTCTTTCTAGCTTGGCTAAAACATTTGGAATTTGTTGGATGTAACCCCCACCTTTAAGTTTACTGTTCGTTAAGATATCTTGATGCAATTTAATACATTTTATTATTATTTTTTTTTGGCTCATGGACGAAGCCTAACTCGGTACAATATTTCAGGTAGCCTCCATATAATGCCCATCCAGAATGAAGTTTTAAGGTCATAAAGATTCTAAATATTAAGTGATTTCAACAAAATTAAACAAAAATAAGTTCTATAGTATTCTAAACCATGTGCAAATTTTACGAGGGTCAAGCCCCTTTCCAAAAATCTCACATTTATATTGGTAGTGTAATAACAACTGTTCATATATATACCGCAAATTAAAGTGAAATTAATAGGATAACAATACGACGCGGTGTGTGAGATAAGTGCAACAATGGACATTTATATTTAAAATCAAGGAATGACTAGCTTTTATAGATTTCTACAAACTAATTCACTGGAACAAAAAGCCGTTCAGCGTCCTGAGATAATTTCTTTCCCAAGTAATTATAATTGTATGGAAGGCTGCGTTAAATATTCGAGGATAAATTTTTATAGAGATTTCACTAAGACATCTAATTTTACTGGTTGCGGCGTTTCTCACGATTAGCTTAAAATCCAAGTTTTGTACAGTCAAAATTTTAATATGATGTTTTTTTATTTTTTTTTATTTTTTTATTTTCAATACATTCACATTTTTACAATTTTATTATTTCATATTATAACTAACAAACAAAAATATTTAACTACTTCTTCCCGCTTAGCCTTTGGCTTGTCAGCAGGTTATTAAAATTTAATTAATATTTTTTTTGAAATGTAGTTCATTGCGAACTCATGAAAAAATTTTTATAAGCTTTTTTTCTGTTATATATATTTTTCGTATTGATTATGCTTATGGGTAACTTATTTAATATTTTCGGTAATATGACAGTTAATTTGTTTTTCCCGTATTCATTGTTGAAACGGTCAATTTTGTATCTTCGTTGCACTCTACGTCTGGTGTTGTAATTGTGCCAAATTATACGAGGACCAGTCTATTATATTACGCTCTCCGAAAAGTCTTTTTAAAACGCACAAAATCATATATATGTTAGTACAATTATAATATATTGCACTCTTAAGCATAATTAAAAATATATCTATACGAGGGTCGTTCATTAATTTTTGGTAGCTGCCATTAGTAACCAAAAAAGTGATGTAAATTATAAATAAATAAATTGTCGGGCTTTTTGATATAATTCAAATCAATTATAGATACTTAAGGATAAATTATGAAAAGAGTACAGCTGCCAGTTTTTTTTGTTAAATTGGAGAGCAACGATTCTTCATAAACATAATATTTTCTTAAATTTTCTATAAAAATTGTATATTTTATTATAGATTTTAGCTTAAATATAGATAGGAGGTATCTGAATCCTTGAATTATTTTCTTCAGTATTTGATTTTTTTTTTTTAATTTTTCCAATTTATAGCTGTATATAAGTTTTCAGAGTTCTGGGATAAATATTCTATTTTTGACGACTTTTATATGGGAACGAATCACTGTACGTCATGGAAAAGAGTTTATTTTTATTGGAACAGAGTTTTAAAGTTTTGATAATTTAACATATTGATTTATTTCATTGCAATTAATAACACGTTTTTGGAAATTCATTAATATGTATAAATAACTTTAAATAATCTAAAGAAAAAGCACAACCAGCTGTATTCTATAGGTTTTAATATATTAAATCACTCAAACTTTAAAGAAGTGTTAAAAAGGTGTTTATTTGCAAAAATCTCTTCAATATTGATTGATATTTATATATAGTATATTTCATTGAATGAACTATGTATTCAGTAGTGTGTACTTTTATGTAAAACAATAAATTTGTCAAATATATATATACTCATATAATTCAGATTACTTAAGCACTTAAATTTCCATTAGAAATTCAAAATAAATAAAACAAAATGCAAATAATTTTGCAAAACAAAAGAATATAAAATTTCATATACATATACAAGATGTCACATACATAATTTACTTATTTATATGTGTTTATGTATACATATTTACTTACACAACATAAAGCATAAATAATATATGTGAAAATAAGAATGAGAAATAAAAACTTCGTTGTTGCTTAAAATAATTTGAATAATTAATTTTTGTATTCTAAAAATCGATAGATAGTTATTAAAATTAAACTGAATGTAGACTTCTAGAATTAAATCGAAACAAATTTAATAATGCATAAATAAAACTTAAGGAAGTAATATAATAACAGTGGGACAAAACCAAGTATATTCTAAATCACCTACACTAAATGACGTCTACATTATACTCTTAGTCTTACCAGCTCACAAGGATTAGTTTCATGGACAAAAAACAAAAACGTTTAGCGCTCTATGGCGTACCTGAAAATGTTTTTTTTTTACTCTGTACCACCATAAGTTTTGGGGTGCAGATGTTTGTAACGAGCAGAAAAAATAGTCCTACCACTATTTTTAAGTATAGTTTTCGACTCAGAATCCCTTCTAGAGTCGATTTAAGCATGCCCATCCAGCTGGCTGTCCATGTTAAGATTTTTCGCAAAGTAAAGATCACAGATTTGAAGATATGTTAGTAAAATTTGGCATGTAGTATTATTGGTTATGATCAGTCCATTATTTCATATAGGTCCCATAAAAATCTCCTCCTGGAGTGGGTTTTTATTCCATAAAATTCCTAAATGCAAAACTATTTTGTCAAGATTTTGTGAAAATAAGTTTCATTATATGTTAAAATTATGTGCCAATTATCGGTCCATTAGTTCTAATTGGTCTCATATAACCACCCTTCAAATATTACTTAGTTAGTCACATTAAGATAAATACAAGCCAAAACCACTGTGCAAAATTGTTCGAAGAACAGTATAAATTAATTATACGAGGGCCCTTCACAAATTTTTTGTAGCAGTTACATAGTCGGGCTTGACCGACTAATACGTTTTTACTTGTTTTTTTTTTTTCAATTTATTTTATATTATACCCCAGTAAAAGTGAAAAAATGCAAGAAATTTACAAGAGACAAAAATATTTATATTTAACAGGCGATATCTTTTTTATTTGATTTTATTTATTATTTGATTTTATTATACAGACTTATAGATTAATTATCAAAAGAGAAGAGCTGCTTTTGATAAATTTTAAGAAAACCGAAAAACGTACAATTTTTCTACATTTTGCACACAATTTCACAAAATACTGAATATTTTATATGTAAAAAATGCAAAAAATGTGTTTTTATATTAAATATATTCAAGTTATAACCAAAGAGAACAGCTGCCAGTTTTTAGTTAAATTTGCGAAAAAGGATTTTTATAAACGCTAATTTTCCTACAATATTAGAATCTTTTACGTAAATTTACAAATCTGATAAGAAAATGTTGTTTAAAAAATTATTTTGCTCCATTTATTAAAAATTTTTTGTTCAGAAAAATTCCTATTCTCTTGATACAATTGTATAATTTTTTAAATCTTTAAAGCTTGTTATGTAGTTTTAAAATCAAGGATCCAATATAAGTACTAACTTTAATTGTATTTAATTTAAGAGAAAACATCACTAGTTGTAGCCAGGCCAAGGGATTTTAATATAAATACAACATTTGTTGAAAGCCTATAAGATATTATTATTTCAACTTTCTTTCGGACAAAACATGTCAGTTTAGGGATTATTTAAGTTTCAATAAGATTATTAATTTTAACTATGTCGAAATTTGGAATAAATTATAAGGATACCTGACAAGACTGATGCCCTCATAAGGGTTGTTAATACATCTGGCTATAATGAAATAATGTAATCTGATTTTGATGATTATTAATAAAATAATTGTGTTGCTGTTATGCGTAGTCTTTTATTTAAACCATAAACAAAGAATTCATAGGCGTATGATTTATAAATATATATGCACATATTTTATTAAGTATACTTCCTGCATTTCAAATATGAACACAATTATTAAGTAATAATATTTATTTTAGTAAGTATTTTACAAAAATGGTCTATTTTGGATGACTCAACTCACTTTTCATGAAAAGGATATATGACACGAACCATATAAAAGTCATAATTATACAAGGTTAGTTTTCTTTCGATAATAATCAAGGACAATATTTTAATTTAATTTTTTTTTTGCACCCACGGTGCAATAAGGATTATAGCATTCTCTTTGCTTGTATTACTTTAATGAAAAATATAAAAGTTAAATTGAACTCTTATGAACTTTTTGTCATAATCTAACATTTATACGTATCTAACAAAATTATATATGTCACTGCATATACATACATTCATACAAACTCCTTTTTGCATATTGTCATAACTAAAGACACATACGAATATGAAACTTTTCGTTACAAAAACAAAATGCTTTCCTTATGTATGTATATGTGCCAGGTCACAAAGTTTAAAGTAAGAAAACTATAGTTTTGTCACTTATTTTCTTTTCACTTCTTTCTTTTTTGCTAGTTTTTTCATTTTACCCTACAGGGTTTTGGTCTGGTATGATTGAGCTGTTTTGATATGATAAGTTTTATTTGCAGTATAATGGAAAAGAATGGTATAAGTGAGATATCGGAAAATGAAGAGAAATATAAAAAATGAAAAATGTAAAATAGTTTTGATTTATTGCTTTCTCATTGTCCAAAAGACTATTGAAGCGCTTAATTTGCAGATGGAGAAAGGAATACAATTGAAGATAATCAATCGTTAATTCTAAGAAAAAGTTCAATTTAAATTTATGCGGTTTGTATAACAAAAACCTTAAAGACCAAAAAGTTAGAAAATAGTTATATCTAAAAGTTTAAGCATATTTCATTATTTAAAAAATATCTGAAAAAATACAGTTGTTCACATTTCTGCACTTTAAGAATTATTGTGAATTCCGTTAAATTAAAAATTCTCTCGATGAGGAAAAATTTCGGAAAAAGAAGTAAAAATTTGCTTAAAACTCCTGTTATAATTAATACTGATAAGCTCCTATGTGAAACTACACTATTATTTACTGTCCTCTTAAATTAAACATAATATTGTGGACCACAATATTGGTTATAATTGGTAGCTACGAAAAATTAATAAACGACCATTGATTTATGACTTTCAAAGTGATATTAGGAAGGGGGATTTTTATGACATTCCGGGAGGTACCTAAATCATTGGAATATTCATGGACAATTTGATTAAGTTTTGTTTTTGGGCCAAATTAATTATATGCTCTCTAGATTGTCACAACTTTTACATGTACAGCGAGGCGGATGTCCATCGTTAAATTGACTCAGAAATTAATTCTACCATTTTGAATGCATGTTCTAAACTTACGAAAAAATTGAGGCCAATATCTTTATCTAGTTTAAAAAAGAAATCAATATCTTTATCTAATTTTAAATTAAAAAAAATCACGATTTATTTTGCGAAAAAATATTTAAATTCATTTTCATCTAAATTAAAATGTTTCTGAAAGAAATTTATATTTTTCTGAAGTCTCTCTAAAGGTTTTATATAAATTAAAATTAAAGTCTAACATTTACATATTTTATATGAGACTTAGTTCCTCTCGAATTCGAATCATTTTTATTAAAATTAACACTAAATTAAGTCAATACTTTTCTAATATTATTTTAGACTGTCGTCCGAACCTCTGCTGTCATCGTCTTAATTTTTATGCAAATCCATGAATCTTAACCGGATAAATTGTTGAGTTAATATTATTCTTGAAAATAAAGAGCAAAAAATTTTATTCAGGGGAAAAAAACATTTTTGCACTTCTTAAAATTTTTAATCGATCTGTCAGTTGTTAGAGGTTTGTAAGGAGCGCAACCGTTGAGATTTTTCGAAAAGTGGCACAAAAAGTGGATATTGGAAAATAAAATCGCATCTAAAAGGTGATTTGTTTAACAAAAGTCGACACAGGTTAAATTTATACAAAAAATTTATTAATATGTTTTAAATAAGCCGAATTATAAAAATTTCATTATGTTCTATGCCAAAGATGCAAATTATAGGAAGAGGTCAAAGGGGGGAATTTGAAAAAGTATATAAAAATTCACACGTAGTTGAAAAAGTTGCAATTTGCGACTAAAGTCGCACCAACTGTAACACTTTTTGTTAGTATAGACCAAAGTCTCACTCCATGTCTTATTAAGGTGCATTTATACTCCTCAAAACTTTAATTTACATTTGTGTGTATAAATCTCATGAAATTTAAATTATTCATTTAATCCTAATCGTTGGTCAATTTTTTCAATTAAGGAAGGTTGTGCTAAACATCTTTTAAAGAAATTTTACCGATTTTCAACAGGAAACTGGTTAAGACAATAACAAAAACTTAGGCTAAATTTCAATGAGGTATGTCAGTTGTTGTGGATGTGAGCGTGCAAACAACAAATCGGCAAACAGACAGATTTTCACACGTTCACAACTGAATCGTATCAGATTTTGATCTTCAGCTAAATGTTTAGAAAAATCTATCACTGTCCCTCAACAGTTCATCCTTAATCTTTGATCCCAGTGGTATATCTTTAAAACTATTTATAAATATAGTTTTAATATAATTAACATTTTAAATTTTTTGTTTCAAAATTGGTATTAAAGAAGTATATGTTACATACGATAATTAATTTTTCCTATGAGCGTATACTTAATATAAATTATACAGTTAGCTCATACGCATTATATTAATAGGAAGATATCACGTATGTATAAAGGAAAATAATTTTAATTATTTTCGATACCTAGAGCTAAGAGTGAGATTAAATAAATTTAACACACGTGTTTAATTAAAACGTTTAACCCAAATATTATTTCGTCTTTTCTTCTTGATGAAAACATGTCAGTTATTATGTTTAATGTCAAACAAATTAATATATTGTTAATCTGATTAAAATGATTTGTTACTAAAATTATGAAATATTTTCAATAAAACCCAACATGGTTCTACAAAAAGATTGCCACTCATTCAAATGTCTCATGTTAAACTGTTTCTTACAGTATTAAAGAGAACCGGAACAACTTGCAAGTTGAAAAAAAACAAACTGCATTTGCACCAAAAATGGAAATCCAGTACAGGAAGGAGACATTGGTCTCTTTTGCAAAGAGAATTGATGAGCTTAATAAAGACTGATTTTAAATGAAAGGGTGATTTTAAATGAAGATGGATGGTTTTAATTTCATTAAAACCTTAAAAAATATTTTGTTTTATAATTAATAATAATAATAATAATAAATAACTAATAAAAATTTAAACTGCCAGTTAAGTGGTTTTGTCTTTGTTAACATATGTATATATTAAAAATCCTTCGATTTTACTCCTTAGTTTTGACAACTGTTAACCGAATTTTCATGAACTGGTGAGTTGGATCTATAAAAGTTTGGTTTTATTAGGAAACTTATTTTAAATTCTATAATAATTTAAAAAATTCAATTTTTTTCAAAATTAGAAGATACTCTTTAACTTCCCAATTTCATATGTATATAGACTTTTCAATAAGCACTAACAGAACCACTTTCAGAATCGTATTATATTAAGATATTTTTACCCAATGTAGTGTATTACAAATGCCTACAATATCATTCCCTCATACAATATTACAATTTTATTTGTTTATTTTTGTTTCATTTTCCTTTTCCTGTTTAATTTGAAATACAACACCTTTGTGCTGTCGTGCAAATATGTGTGGTGACAGTAGTTGCATTTTGCACTATTTTATGAAATTTTATGAATAAATTTTACTATAACTCTTTCTTCATTCATTTCTCATACATATGTATGTATTTACCACTTGTTTGGGGTTTGTGTTGAAATATTATTCGTAAAGAGGGAAGCATTTTAACTTAGTGTTGAGTTTGAATATCTTGGCTGTCAAAAGGTTTCACTCCAAATGCAAAGGCCAAAGTTTATTCTTACAATAAAAGAAGAACAAAAGAAAGAAAAACAAAAGTTTAAAATTAAAATAGAAGAACATTTGTTACTCTGTTGTTCTATTTATTATCATTGTCGACGTTGTTTTATTTTATTTTTATTTTCATTTTTTATTTTTTCTTAAAAGTAAACAACATATTTATAAGTCTGATTCAAAATTGTTTGGATAGAGATTTGGAACTTTAGTATATGTTAAATTAGATCCTATTACTTTAGTAAAAATATTAGGTATTTTAGTTAACAATAATATATATGTCTCAATATATATAAATAACTGATAAACTTAATGCAAGCCAGTGATTTTACATTTTCCACATAAAATCTTCGACAACTTTAAGTTTTTATGTTAAATCAAATAGCAGATATTATATTCAATGATAATATATTAGATGAACAGCTGTATTTTAAATCTCAGGGCAGACAAAAGTGTCTCATGAGTATAAAAGCCTATCGGATCTGATCATTTTGACTAGGGTAGTTTGGTAATCCAACGTCAACAAATTTATTCCAAATTATTTGAATGAACCCAACT
The DNA here is from genome assembly GCA_004302925.2 of Cochliomyia hominivorax. Taxonomy (NCBI): domain Eukaryota; kingdom Metazoa; phylum Arthropoda; class Insecta; order Diptera; family Calliphoridae; genus Cochliomyia; species Cochliomyia hominivorax. The sequence continues at coordinate 70,192,817 of PYHX02000413.1, read as the reverse complement.
AAAACTAAAATATCATATTATAACTCTTGTAGAATTACCACAGTTCATAGGATTAGGAGAGAAGAATATTAATCAAGAATCATCACTAAATTCTATAAAAAAGCAAAGCGTGTTCTGAACCAGGTGTTGATTAAATAAATTCGATAATAATTTTAAAAATATTTAAACTGATGTGGTCTGTATGTACATTTGAAAATAATGAAGACACCACTAGAGAAGAAGGAACTCGAATGTGTTAGGGAGATATAGATGCTATACGCAGAGAAAGCTCACCTTCTCAATATGTTTGACGCAACAGTAATATATTCGCGGCAAACGTTTATTGTTCTCTCCAACATGTTAATTGTTAAAAAAATTTTATTTTGACAACAATTTTGTTGCTGTAACAGAATTATTTATATTAAATAAAATAATGTTTTGTATTCTTATAAGAACAGAATATTATTTTCAGTTAAATATTGAAATGTCACCGCCGATAAATAAGATTTTCGTTCCAGGTTTCTGCATAGTGTGAGTCTTGATATCAGTGCAATATGTTAGTAATGATATAAATCAGTGTTACCCTTGTGCGACTTTCAACTACGTACTGCTTTTGTGTACCTACTTCAATTCACCTTTTGTCCCTTTTTAAAAATTGCATTTTCTTCATAAAACTTCTTGAAATTTCATTGATTTGTCTTAACAAAGGACATGAAAAAATTAATTAAAACAAAAGAATCACAAAATTAATTTGCGGTACTTATGCAGAATCATAAAAGAAATTTGCCACATTTATACCACTTATCACTTTTCAAGTGCAACTTTTTTTCTAAAATCCATTTGTTTTGAAAAAATCTGAACGTTAACGCTGATATAAATAGTTATTGTAATCAATGCAAAATCACATGCGAATAAACAAGTTTTTCATTTCCATAACCATAGTTTGTTGCTTCTCGTTTATGATTACCACAAACATATTTTTTCTCTGTGTGTACAGACCATGTTTTCTAAGATGGAGGGAAATTATATAATATGTCATATTAAATAATAAATATCTGTGATCTGTCAGGGTAAAAACAAATTTACAGCTGTTTAACTGTTTTGATTAAGACTTTAATTTTCCCATTAAGCATACACGTATAAGTGCTCAGAAATCTTTAAAATGGCTTCCTGTTAGACGAACAGGAAAATTCTTCAGCATAAGCGTGGAATATGAATTATGTGTGCAACACTTCAGTTATCTTCAAAATTTCTACACTTTGTGATTTAGAGTAGAGACTAAAAAGCCAACTTAACGATATGCATAATGCAGATGATATTAATTTCCCTTTTCTGAACGTTCAGAACCAAATAATATCAAGCATACAAAGGATATAATCTTGGAGAAATATCTTATGTTTATTCTGGCCAAGATCTTATCTCAAAAACACTCTCTAAATGAATAGAAGTTGTGCTGGATTGAGCAGGCTATTGATATTATTAAAATTGCCGTAGACTGATTTTCACGAGGGCAGTGTTCGCTCAAGACATACTCGAGAAAGGCATAGAAGTGTGAGGTAGTGACAAGAGTTGAAGAGCTGAGAATACCTCAGCGCAAAATAAAGATATGTTTAGCAATTTCATTAAAACCCCTTGATCATTGTGGATACAGCTGATAAAGGATTAACAGCAGACAACAATTGCTAAGTTATATGATGTTACCAAAGAATTCTATATGTTTATTTATGATTAAAAAACCGAAATCCTATCAATCTAAGTTATTCGTGATCTGAAATAACATCATTCCGTCCAAAATGAAAAAACCAACAATTTAGATCTTTAAATGAAAATATTGAGACAGATATTTTTGCGGCAGTCATTTAAAAAGCTATTAAAAAACAACTAATTCAAAAGTGGTGCACTAGATCGCCATTCTAAAATTTTGATATGAATATTTTACGACTCTACTACTGAACTCTTCATGATCCTGGAAGCACTTCAAAATTAACATTATCTGGTCCCATGAAAATGGAGTCAGATAAGTATAAGTATTTAATGATAATTTTGAGACAATCATTCGAAACGCTATAAGTAAACAACAAACCCAATGGTGATTTACTAGATCGTGATTCTAAAATTTTTGTATCAATTTCTGATCTTCGAAACACATAAAAAGTTCAATAACAACCTGTTTAGATTTATTTCATCATTTGAATAGTAAATATGCCAGTTGAAAATTCTTTCAATCTTTCCATATAAATGGAACACCGAATCCTACAAAATTGATGTATAGGTTTTGTAGGGGACCAGTATTCAACATGAACATCTAATCCGAGCTGCAGTAATTTTTTATGACACATGGAGTTATATTTGGCTGGGTAACCAAGACAGCTCTTTATACAAAAGAAAACCAATAGAATCATTTAATATCTATCGATATCGGCATAAAATCGTTAACATATTTTTCTTTTTTTTTTCAAAAAATATTAAATTTTAACAGTAAAGGTTTTCAAATAATTTCAAAAATAATCTGAAAAAAATTCTGAAATCACGTACCTGTATGTTAAAGGAGTTTGTCTTTTAAATGATTTATTGAGTTATTTTTAAAAACACATTAAAGATCTTTCCAAAACTTCCATAGGGATCGAAATGATATTGTATAGCTCAAGAGACCTAATTTTATTTAAATCTATTAAATTATTTAATATTGGCGCCGTATTGAAGATATTTTTCCAAAATTGTTTTTTGTTCATTATTATTTGAAAAGAACTCTGCAAGGTTATATTTGTGTTTTGCAGTACTTGCAGATTGAGGAGCATAGGTGGCTAATAGTTTCTAAAAATTAAAAAAAAAAAAAATAAAAATGACTAAAACTGCAGCTAGAAAAATTATTAAAAAATTTGCACAAAATTTAAAGTAAAAACAAAAGTAATTCATTTATATTTCAACGTTTGAGGTTATTAAACAAATATACTATTATTTTTTCATAAATTATAATTTTATATTAAAGAAAAAGTAAATGAAATCATCTATAAAATCAGATTAGTCAAATATGATCGAATATGATTTGTCTGCAATCATTTCCTGAAAATGATTAGCTTTATGACTTTGTTCATCATTATATGCTTTTTTTAATGAGAAAGTGCTTTATAGACATTTAAATGTGTTTTTTGTATAAAAATTGCGATTTTCTATTGAAATCTTAAGTTTAAGTATTTAAATGCTAGATGAAAATGTCTTTAAAAATGTCTATGAACATGGCTAAACAATATTTAATGGCAAAATTAAATTTTCGGTGACTAAACGAGACTAAATATGGCTAAATTTAGCCAATTTATGGCTTAATTGGCAACACTGGTAATTAGTTTGTTAGTGAAAAGTTTTTATTGATTTCAAACCAAATTTCTTATTTTTATTGAATTTGGGGTATTAAAGGCGTACAGAAAATATGATAAAGTCTAAGTTTTTATGATAGATTATATAAAAATCTTTGAAAACAAACAAAAAGAAATAAAATTTTATGCCTGTTAAAAATCGTAAAATTTGGGCCATAAATCGTAAAATCATTTTTGGGCCAAAAAATCTTCCAATCTGGCAATAGTGGTTATATCCCATTTACAATTGTAAAAACACTGATTAGATTTTCTTAACATTTTATATAATGTGTAATATTATCGCCGTGCTTGAGAACAACCCTAATGTGTAATATATTTAAATATGGCTTGTATTTATTTTCTTTTGTTTTATGTTAAAAAGGTGTGATTGTTTATAAAACAGTAAACATGTATAAGTGCATACTACGAGACAAAAGAATATAATTTGACACAAACTTTTACAAAATAATAAAGTTGTAAATTACGTTGTCATTTTCAGTTTCTTTATATTAAAAAAGTCTATATTTTCTTAAAGAGTAATAAAATGTTTACTTTTCCATGTAGAATTTATTTTAAAATTGAAAATAATTTTTTTTTAATTGAAAAAATATTTATGCAAAAAGTTAATCAAAATTGTTTTCTTCTTGATCTTAATGATGTATAAATTTCTTATCAAGATCATGTGTAGTGTGCCATTGTTGCAATGAACAAATTTTGATATCTGTTCATGTTCTTCTGGGAGTATAATAGTCCTATGTATGTGGTTTGGTTTATGTTACATAAAGTAAACATTGTATTTACGGTTGGGTAATCACAACATGGAAGTTTTTCTATTAAAAATAAACAAAAAGAAATAATAACAGTTTTACAAACTTAAGTATAAGTATATGATACCCTATACAATAATGTAGTTAACATATTAACAGATCATTCTAAATCTATTTAAAATTTAAAGAAATGTAAAATATGGGACAGAAATAAAGTTACACATATTTAATCCTTAAAAATCAGAAACGGTCAACATTTTTAAGACAATTTTTGTTTATAGAGTTGCCCCTATTTAGTGTAAAAGAATACAAAAGTAACCAAAAACGTTTAAAGTCTGACTCAATGTTGAGTGAATATTTTGCGGCAAACAGTATTCTATAAAATTGTAAGTCTAAATGATTTAAACAAGATTTGTTAGATATATTTGGATTTTTCAGTGATAACGAATGTTGATAAATTGCTTTGTAACGTAATTATTAACGAATAAATAATTATGCAAGTAATTTCGAAAATATTTTATAGTAGATACTTACAGTCGTGTTTAGACTACCCAAACAATACGAAAGTTGGAAAATAAATCTTTCAATCCAAGGAATCAGTGTGAATGATTCCTTTGATAAGCTGGCCTTTTAAATTTGCCCTTCATAGTTAACGAAATTTTGTTTTTTTTTTTTTTTTTAACATATCTTGTCTTTAATTCACGTAGGACCTCTTGCCTTTGAATTATATTTTTAAATGACCTGCATTCTCAAAGCAATCACTTTGAATGACGCAAACCATTGTTTGATCGTAGTATTCTGCAAATTAAAAACTTTTCCGAGAAACACCTGTTTTAGAGACAGTGAGGACAATGAAACAATAAAACAATTCTTACTCAGGTGGATGTTGATCTGGATAAGTCTTAACTGTTGCTATATGGTTCTTGCTGTGCAGTCTTAGTGAAATTTGGCAGTCCTATCAATCGGAGTTTTGCCGATATTGAAGAAGAAAGCAGGATTGCTCATAGAGTCCACACCTATGCCTAATAAAAGCAGAGTATATTCACCACTTAATGAAATATCTCGCATTTATCTTAATTTAGTTTTTTTTTCTGTCAGACAAAGACGCATAGTTTGAGATCCGATGAAAATGTTCTGCTCCATCATTTGATGTAAACGAATGATTTTCTCGAGGGTGCTTGTGCATGATTGCGGTGTGGTCCTCAGGTTTTTTATAGGCGGTACCGGCATCAATTGCTGCAATCTTCCCGGTTTTGCTTTTTACCTTTGCTAACGTCTCGATTCCACTTCAGTGTGGTTAGAGATACTTTCATTCACGCGAAACTTGAATATCCTATTAGTTTGGGGCCTTTTGGATAACCCTTAACGTGTTTTAAGAGTCCTCATCTTATTCTAATGCCTAGATTGTCCTCAAATACCCCCTACGCTTTAATTCATGCTGACGGACCCATTCCTAATGAACAGTCATCGAAGGTACTACGGTTATTTTTTATATTAACTACTCTATTAAGATTGTTTTCCATATTTAGTGCTTTATTTTTAAGGAACTCTCTTTTCTATTAAAATAAGTTTCCCATGATCACATTCATAATCAATCACAAGAAATCCATAAGTATATCTTACTTTTCTTACAAACAAGGGTAAGATGACATCTCTTAACCGCCAACTGAGATCACTTCCGCTGGGAGACTGGCTTCTCTCATAATTAAAAAGCTATAATTTTTATTAGAAATAATAAGAAAGTATGCTATATTCGGCTATGCCGAATCTTACTATATTTTGTACATATACATTACACATACACACACAGACGTATAAAATACATACAAGTTTTCATAATTAAACATGGAACACTTAATTAGTCATTAAATTAGTTATATTTTTGGCTATAACTCTTTTTATATTCAACTGATTTTGATAATTTTTGGAACAGTAATGAAGTACATGTAGTTTAACAAAATGACAAGATTTCATTCCTGAAGGTTGCCTCAGTTATCGGTCAATTTTTTTTAATATACTGGACCAATTTTGCTGGCTTTAAATAGAAAACTTCAGATCAAATTTCCCTGAGCTTTGTTAATTAATATAGATGTGCACTGAACCATATGATGTCGGTAATTTTACCGATGAATTTTCGTAGAGCTTTAACGAAAAAAAGGTTTAAATAAACAGATTTTTATTCTTATTTACACAATTTTTCTTCAAATTGGAGAATTTTCTACAAATATACTAAACAAAATTTAATTAAAAAAATTTAGTAAAGAATGTTAAATTGAGTAAAATTTCGTTAAAAAAATAACGAAATATATATTATGTCAACAGATATTTAGCAAAACAATAAAATGAAATTAATTGGAATAAAATTTTTGTAAATTCAAAAATTTTTTTTTGTCAAATAATTTTGTAAATTTTCTTTGTCATATTAAATGCTCTTTGCTGCACAAAAATTTTCCCGAAAGAAATTTTACAAATCACTAATCAACGTAATTGGGACCAAATTATAGCTGTAGTAGATCTATAGATATTCGATAATCAATACTTTGTCTTATATTTTGTCCAGTAAGATAGTTCCTTAATTGGTAACAAATTTGAAAATTCTCACAATTGAAGCTCTTACGATATTCTATAATCAGTATATGTATTAATATATTACAATTTATTAACATAATGCTTTCTCAATTTAAAAAAATTTATTATTCAAACTGAATAATATTTACTAAAATCAACAGCATTTTTGTTAACGAATTCAAATATTCATATTTTGGCAATTTTAAGTATTTATGAAAAATTAACGAAATTTTTTGTTATATTGAATAAAGTTTTCTTTGGCTGATATTTAACCTATTTTCTTCAATTTTAGACCTTTTTCGTAATATTTACTACCGTTTTTGGTTGAGTGTAACATGTCAATAACAGACAGAGGCACCTAGCAGAATCGATTCAAATTTTGAGTTAATGCTTAAGTATATATAGATTTAGGGGTCTGAGATGATTCCTTCTTAGCGTTACACATGGAATGACAAAGCAAGTTTATCCTCTTCAACACTTGTGGTGGTGGAGGGTATAGAAAGGAAAAAATAAATAATAAATGTTTTATTCAGTGAAATTATTAACATCCACAAGTTTAGTAACGTATAATTAAATTCGCATTAAACCAACTTATAAGTTCAATATTTATGCCTATTTAAAACGATTATGTCAGCGTTCATAGCCTCACACTGGTGCAACCATATTGTGTTGGTATATTGGTAGAGCGAGAATCATATGGAAGTCATTGTTACGATTATGGTAACCATAAACATATTTTGCTCTCTGTGCGCTATTTACAGTCGCCTTTTGACATATCAGTTAAAAGCTTTTTGAAAAGGCATTAACTGATGACGAAAATAATCTCATCAATATTTCAGTGAAATCCAGAAGGACATGCTATACAACTACGGTCAAAATAATAGCACGTATATACGCTGTTCCTATATTATGGTTTAATAAAATAAAAAATAAGTTAAAAAGATAGTTAAATGAAACAGAAATATTTCTAATCATTACCTTTAATTCCTTAAGAAGAATTTTTTGTGGTATTTTATCTAATTGAGCTCACTTTTTATTGTAAGCATTTTGTAGTATTTCCTTTGTTAGTAATAATAGGCGAACATCACATTCCCATTGAATTTATTAAATTCTGGCACCTTTCCATGATAATAGAGTTGATCGATTTAATTACTGACACCTTTTTTAATATACATGTTGAAAAGTTATAGATTGTATTTACATCGGGAAACTGTGGAGGCAATTTCATTACAATGACTTCATTATTCTGAAACCATTTTTTGCTGGTATTTTTCGGGCCGTTTTTTTGTTGCATGGCTCAAATCAGTGGCATTTCTTTAGATGCATATAATTGTATTACTTCTTCTAATATTTTCATATATTCTGACACATTCATAATAGTTTTAGTACTGTAAATGGTTCCAATGCCATAGTACGAAAAGCATCTCCAAAATTGCTAAGAAACCTCCTTACAAATATGTTCACAGATAATACTCCCCTTTTTCTATATATCAAACCAAATAAGTTTTAAAAAACTCTTATCTATTTGAAACATGAGGACTCTTCATGGTCTATGGGCTTTCAAATTATATTTCCTAAGGCAGTTTTAAATAATTTTTTAATCCCTGCTGCTGAGATAATTGTCGCCTTCTTCATTTGACGTAATGTGCGATGAATCATTAAAGTGTCGCCACACTTTTTCGTCCACGACTCTCTACTTTTAATTTGAAGGTTGTGGTATTTCTAATCATTTTATTTGATTATGCAAAATTCTTTGGTAAGTTTCATCCATACCATGCTTTTTAATGAGTTCTCGTTCCGAAGTACAGTGCTTAGATCAATGCATTATTAAATTCAAATAACAAGCTTCTTGAAAACGTTTTTAATTATATTTTACAGAAACAAATGTTTGGACCTTGTACGATTTTTTCCAATTATAATAGAAATGGTGCTATTATTTTGAGAGATCCCAATCTGATATTTAGTCTTATATAATCAAATTTATTGTAATATTCATGTCAATTTTAAAAACATGTCAGAATATAGATTTATTAATGGCCTACAAAATTGTGGATAAAAAATTCATTAACAAAAACTTAAAATACCAACGAAGACGGAGCATATGTGTGGTGCTATTATTTAGACCGCAGCTGTATGTATATATTTAAAACGATGCTCGATAAATCTTTCACATTTATAATGTAAATATTTTGAACCATTAAGAAATGATAAAACAATTATCCACAAATAAATCTTTTTACCAGTTTTTAGCTCACTTATCATTAAACTCAAAAATTTTTTTGACTTTTTTATACACCTACAAAACGAAATCGCTATAATTATTTCAAAAAATAGTGATTTATGAAATCTTACAAAATGAAATCTTAATAGAACAATAAAAAAAATATAGAAAATTTTGAAAACATTACACACTGTATTTCAATTAATGAAAATCTACAAAAATTTATTTTATTTTATTTGTTTAATAACTTGAGTAGAAGAAAAACTGTTAAAAAATATTATTAAATTTTCGAAATACATATTAAATTTTATGGTAAATAGATAAAATAGTAATAAATACAGATTAGTAAAAACTGTTAACACTTATTATTATTTCTACTTTAGAAATTTATTTATTGTCTATTAATTCAAATATTTTGAGAAATAATAATAAAACATATAAATAATGTATCTCATAAATATAAAACAATAATTTGTTAAAATATTTGTTTTTTTTCAATTCATAAAATCCAGACCATTTAAGATTAGCATTTTTTTGGTTTCGACATTAATTTTGTTAAACAAAGCAGATAAAAGTGATAATTTATGTAAATATTATTATAAATGACTGCAAAATAAGGCACAAGTGTTGAAATATAATTCATATTGTTAGCATCTAAGAGACTTGATTTATAGAATTAGTGTTAATGGTTTGCATAAATAAGTATATTTCATTTGGAGTGGTTTCACCATTTAAGATAGATGTTAATTCTATAAAATCTGAAACCAATAACAATTCAGATAGAAAATGTATGAACAAATTCTTTAGGTATTAAGAATAAGATATTCTCCACATACACATCAACACTCTTGCTGCTGGTTCATTCTGTTTAGAAAAGTGTTATTGCTTTTCAAATCACAGTTTCGTACTTTTCCAAATAGGATTACATCAAAAAGGTTTTTTTTTTAATATTTTAAATCCATTGCACTCAGCCTAAGAATTTCAGCGAAATAACATGCCCCTTTTATATTCATATTTTTTAATTAGTCCTTGTTCAAGAAATTTGTACAAATATTAGACAGATCGGTATGTTGACAAAAGGAAACTTTGAGTATCTCATTCCTGTTACCATGCAATTTTTCCATTTTTCGGCTTGTTGTGCGCTCGCCGTTAAAATAGCTATAGCCTCACATGTAAAAAGAGGAACTACGTATCTTAGATGTAATTTCTTTAATCAGTTATTATAAGATAAGATGAGGTTGCTAGAAAATTACATACGCAACATTCCCATTTTTGTGATCTCAATAATTGCCATTCATTTGTTATTATCGGTGACGCCAATTTGATTAAGATGTTACTCTTGGAAGGTGTGCAAATTGAGGGCGCTCATCATACCGTTAAACCTAATTTTGCCAATATTTAGAATATTCACAATATTTTTTTGTAATTTTACCAAGGTGTACCTTAATGTTCTGTATAATGCCATCCGCATATGTTTTTTATTCTGCAATAGACTAACTTTAGTAGATTGGCAATTGGCTAATAAAGTTGGGTTCCTATCGTGCCTTTAATCCAGGTAACCAGGTGTTTCTTTGTATTTGAAGATATTACGTGAATTTATGATATAACTTTTAAAAATTATCATAAGTGAAATGTGACTGGAGTTTATGGAAAATCCAGAATTTTTCACTTTTGCATATCAAAATTTTATCATAAGCAAATTTATAAATGTGTTGACATCTATTATTTCTTATATATTTTTGTTATTTATTGGCTGGTTTAAGACTTATAGACAGCTGAACTACTAGACCGATTTTGTTGTGATTTTTACAAACTGATGGTACGATAAAGGAAAGTATCGAAGAAATATTACAGTGAGAGCTTTGAAATTTGGTATCAATCACTTGCTATATGAAAGATCACGGCAAGAAAAATCCATGAAAGCCAATTTTAATTTTCGAATATCTTAAGAACGATAGAAGAGAGACTTTTAAAATTTGGTCCCAATCATTGTCTCAAGGATATATAAAATGGATAAAAAGTTGAATTAATAAGATCAGGCCAAAAGGGAGCCCCCATAAAATGTAAATATTAAAAAATTGAAAGAACTGTTATAATGGAGGTATTAAGATTACGTTTCAATTACTTTCTCAGGGAACTGATTTACTAAACAAAATGTAGGACAGATAGAACAAGGTGAGAGGTAGCACATAATCAAGGCAAATGTTAAGTATCAATTATCTAGAGAGTAAAGTAAAGTGGGGGTGTAAATATTTCATTTCAATTATTTTCATATAATCAAATAAAAAATTTTCTGTTGATCTAATGTATCGAAAGTTACAAAATTAGTGCAAATCATATTCTAAAATAAATACTGTAACGAAATTATATAGAGGACAAATAGGACTAATGTAGAATTTCCAAATGTTTATTAATTCCACGCCATGGGCAGGGCCTTGGATGTGATATTTCCTCTATTCAAAGGAAGTATTACTGATCGAATAACTAAAGAACTTTAACGGCAAGATTTTTCCAAATGGACAAATCTTCTTGCAAAATTTATTTAATGTGCGTCACGATATATATAGTTTTACTGAATCGAAGACGAAAGAGTGGAACAGTCATAGAATAATAATTGTACTGAAAAATGCTTCCAGTAAATACTTTTAAAGCAACTTTAAGTAATTTTGAACATTAGTCCACAGTGTAATATTTTAAGATATTTCTAATAATAGTAATCATCCGGTGTACCTCTTGATCGCTGCCATCTTTTGAAGATTGACTCTCCCTAAGAATACATTAATCCTTGGAATTGTATTTATCACTAAGGAGCTTGCGAATACCGGAATTTTTTATAATTTCTTCCATAACTATCGGTGTTCTCGAAACAAGAAAATCAATATATCAAACCCATTTAAATATCTAGAGCCACCATCTACCTGACAAAGCATTTAAATCACATTGAAGCTGGTCCTTATATAGACGAACAATAGAACTAGGCCTTCACCCATAAATAACAATTGAACAACTGATACCCTAGAATTGTATTCGGAAGGTAATTAAATTTGTATGGCAATGAAAAAGAAGTTGGTCCAAGGAGTTGATATCAGTTCCAAAAATCATTAAACAACAAAATTAAGTTGTTTGTAAATCATTCATAATGACATGAGACTTGTTCTGGTTTTAGCAGCTAAATTTTCATTTTGTTTTTACTAACAGGCATCGTTCCATCAAATCAGTCCAATTTTCTAATAAAACGAATGTTAAGAATTACGGGATTTATTAAGATCTCCACCAAGCTTAAACAACTGTATATTGAGAACGTCCCTCTAGTCGTATCTCTTGATTTCTCATATTAATTCTTATATTTTATATAAAATGTGTAAATAAATCTTAGATTGACAAACATGTACAACAGAACATAATAAATAATATTTATTTTCTGCTTAAACACATAAAACAGTACACATTAACACACAAGTAAACATTTGAATGTATTTAAAGCTACAGCATGTAAATATCTCAACACAAACATGAACATACAACATTTTAATATATATACATGGTACATAGGGGTGGAATATTTTTTTTAAATAAATTTCAAACTACAATCATTTAAGTTCCATATCTCTTGTCCTTTGAATATAATATGGAACTAAATACAAGCTATAAACTCTCATTTTAATATTTTGCATATCTATCAAAAATTTTTAATTTTTACCCCATTATATACATTTTATGCAGATAAGAACAAAAGTTCATAAATTTTATGCAAAAAACCACAACAACAACAAAAATAACATCAAGATGAAAGTCATAAAATAAATGTCATAATCTCCTATAAACAAAGATATTGAGTGAATGAAAACATTTTAGTAAAAATGTTGTTTTAAAAGACCATAAAATTGTAAACATTTTACAGAACAACACATACATATACAAACACATACACATACGCCCATATAACCATAAAAACAGAGATTGTTAAATATTGAAAATCAAAGTTGATTATGGTTTTATTTATATTTAAACTAAAATGTAATAAATTTAATGGTTAATGTACAAATAAACTTTATATATTATTTGTTGTACAACAATTACTATTAAGTTCCAATGTTAACAAATTGTTTTTGTATTCATAATTTAAAATTATTACTTTAAAAGTCATAAAAAGGAAATATTAGATATTTGCATCCTTAAGTATTTTGTCTGGTTCTGTTGTTATTTAATAATATAAATTTAATTAATTTATAGTTATTAATTTAGAACATAAATATTAATAATGTTTTTTTCATAAAGAAGTAAAAATGCTATATTCAGGTATGCCGAATGTTTAATACCCTTAAACTGTGAGTTGAAAATAATGCAACAGAAAGCTAAATGTTCATTAGATCAGATTCCTGAAAAAGGTCTTAAATCAAAAGTACAGATAAATATAATCCCAAAGTTTTTAAAGCTGAATGTGTGAAAAAACTTAGGGTAAAGATTAGAGAAAATTGAGGACGATTATAGAAATAGGCGGACACAACAAAATCTACTCAGATTTTGTCTTGATGCTGGAATATACTAGAAGAGAGATCGAAAATTCTTAACATGTATATACGGTTATAAAAACAGAACCACTTATAGTTTTAGTTTTTTTTTTTTTAAATTGGTATTATTATAACAATTTACAAAAAATATTTTTAAGAAATTAAATCAATAGTAATGAAATTAAAAACTCTTTTTGAAATCTTTCCATCACATTGCTCGAACAGGAATTCCATTTCCATTTCAAATCTACCACACTTTTATGCTCTTCAATTCTCTTTTAACAAGAGACCGATATCTCTCCACCTACCCTTGCTTTGGGCAGTTGGGAAGATTCGAAGAATTCTTTACATACATATAAAGAGTGAAATCGAAAAATTCCTAACATACATATATGTTAATGAAACCGAAACCACTTAGCTTGCAGGTTTAATTTTTTCTTTGATTGATATTGTTATTACAATTTACAATAAAAAATATGATTTCAATCCCTTGTGTTGAAAAATTTCAACCTTTCGGAAACCTTCTGTTAGCCTTTTTATAAAGCCCGTTTTAAAAAAGGATTGGCTTCATTCACCAAAACTGCATACTGCTTGCCATATAAAACATTTTTCGGAAAATTGTGGGTGCTTTTGGATCCCAAACTTTTTCCAACATTTTCGGCAATCAGCAACTCAAAATGTTTGAGCAGCAGGTTGCGAAATTCATTATGCAGCAAAAATATTTTTAAAAATTATTTGTTTTTGGCCTCTAAATTTTTAGCAGCCTTCCAGTCAAGTAGTAATCATTTACTTTGTTATTAGATATAACAACTGACATGACTTACACAGGTAACCTAATTATATAAAAATCAAATAATATTTGGCTTAAGAATTTTAAAGAAAAACGTACGATTTCGATCTCACTACTTTATATATTTAATGGTAGTAAAAATAATTCTTTTTATGTGTTACAAATAGAAAGACAAATTCAGTATACCGCTTTTACCACTTGTACTGATAAAATACTAAAACATTTATTTATTTGTTGTCTATAGAATTACAAAATTGTATCTTGGACGTATGAGTATTATGTTTCAAAAATTTCTGTTATAAATTACTCATACACATCAATATCAATTCACACAAAAAGGCCTGTGGTATTAAAATTAATGATAACATATTGAAGAAAATTCAATAATTTAATTAATTATTAAAATTTTAATTAAATTTAAAACACTTTTTTGTCTCATATGAATAGAAGTATAAATAATATTGAAGAGTTAAAAGTTTTAAATATTAAAAATAAAATAATTTAAGATGTAATATTTGTATTATTTATATAAAATATAAGTTTGTTTTGTTCATCATTTTCTGAAATATTCTTAAATTTGTCTATTCTTACTCATGCTTTAAATTTAAAATTTATCCGCTATTCATAGAATTTCAATAGTTTAATGACTGATTTAGTTGTTTTCCTACAAGCTATAACTCCTTTTTCTTTATTTGGAATTCACAAAACTACTATTGTATAAACTTTCCAGACGTATAAATTTTAGTGATTAAAAGTTTAAAATAACTAAACAGCGCAATTTATTCAAAAAATATGTATTTTCTGAATTTCCATTAAAAGAACTCTCAAACAATTTGGAATTAAATTCGAAATATTTTTGCATTGTTTTGTGGTGCATTTCTATTCCAAACTGTTTTGTAATTTATTAAACCCTTAAAAGATTTTTATTATTGTTTTAGTAGTCCAAATTTGTTAAATAAATTTTGGAAAAATATAGTCAAGACCGACAACGTAATGCCCTAAATAACAATTCAGTCCTTTTATGGGTACTATATTTGTGCCCTCTCAAATATTATACATGTGAAGTATATAAGTTTTATCAAATATCATGATCCAAATTTGAGTTTGGTTTTTAGAGGTTGGTTTTGTGATCTAATTGTAGGCAGTTTCGAATAGATGATAGTGAATCTCGATAGTTTTGTACTTACTTGCTTAATTAAAATAATTTGTTCATTAAAACCTCGTTATGAAGAACACAGGTGTGTATGAGTTATTTTATTGTATAATATTAAGTATAAGTTTAATGTACAAAGTTAATAAATAAAACATAAAGTAGTAAAAAAATCATTGCAGATCGAACTACACCAAATTTGAGATTGAAATGACCACAGTCTACGTTTTTAATATCACAGAACTTATTTGTACATTTAAGTGATCTTTCGTAAATGGAGTAATGGAGATAAATCGCATATAAGTAATTGTAATTTTTTTCTATTATTTTAAATTCTAATACTTATAAAATCATAAATGGAAAGCCCTTTTTTTTCATAGTTATTTACTTTCATACTTCTGACAGGATTTCATTCATTGAATTCACTGAATTTCATTTCTCCCCTGGCCCCTTTAGAGAATACATATATATTAAACGTGTTGATAAAAAACTAACAAAAAGTAAGGTTAAAGTTTAAAACTGTAAAAGAAAACCTACACATTTGCACATACATTTTATAGAGAAATGTACAAATTTGGAGGGTCACTAACTACACCGTGACCAGATAGGAAGACAACATTCATACAAGGAACTAAGAACTCCTCAGCTTTAAAAATTATTAATTTCCATTGAGATATATTTTAGGGTTCGAAAGTTACAGAATTGTTTCCCAAAATTATTAACTTAGACACACTGCGATACAGTGACGGTGTTTTTTTAACGGTGGTATGTTGAATTATTTGTACTCCTAAGAACAATAATTCAATCCTAAGAACAACTACGTTTTTTCGAAGTTACAGAGGATAATAAAGTGTATTTAAAGAGAAGATATAAGACAATTAATATTTTCTGGGAAAAAATTGCTTAGATTTCAAACAATATTGTACGTGCTTTATAGTTGGTAATCAGCGTTACCGTTAAGATTTTTCGAAAAGTCGTAAAAAGGGGGAACTTAGTCGCACTTGAATTGAAATTAAGATTTCATGAATAATTAAAAATAATAAATTTGCCCTGTTTTCCATTTAATATTTAAATATTCTTTAATATTAACCAACAAATAGTTATTTCTTAAATTTAACACTATTTCGATTTCCATTATGATTTCCTGGAATTACCGTAGATGATTTTTTTTTGATTCTATTGTACAAGCATTCTTTGTTCACATATTTAAAAAATGAATAAAACATATTTAGCGAATTGCTGGCAGATACTCTTCCCAATTTCATGGATAAGAAATGCATATTAAAGCAAGATCCTGCTGGGGTAAATACCTTAAATAAAATATTAATTATATTCTTGTTTATTTTTTTTATTTCTTCAAAAAACTAATGTGCGTTTACAATAATATACACTATACGTAATGCCAAGAAATCATCTACAACCTCATTAAGTATATATTTATATTCCTGCATCAAATTAAATTCTGTATAGAATTGCCTATGTCCGTCTGTGCAGCTGCCTATTTATTTTCGCACGCTCACATCCACTGAAATTCTACATGTATATTTTCTACTTTTCTAAGAAGTTTCCTATTTAAAACCGGTGGAATCGGATCAGTAAAATATAATTATAAACCGATATCCAAGTCAAACTTCTAAAACTCAAAACATCGATTATAGGGACAGATGTATCCCACATAAAAACGAAACACTTAATATTACGCATCTCTATAAATAATGAAGGTAAACTATAACCTTCACCAGCACAGGTGATAAAGAGGGTATATTAACTTTGTAATTACCTATGTAATGCTAAGAAGGAATTATCTAAGATCCCCTAATGTATGCATCCTTTAATCAAATCAAAATTTGAGACGCTTTATTTCTGTTCCTCTATCTGCCTGTCTTGTTTTAGCACGCTCACATCCATAATAATTGACAGAGCTCAATGTAGTTTAGCCAGAGTATCTCTTATAACCTTGAAAAATCAATCAATCGAAAAGTAAAATTAGTTCTGCATTTTAATAGATATAGACCGATATCTCTGCAATTTCTTCATTCTAGCAAAAAATGTTTAATTACAAGAGCTAAGATTAGAATAAACTTAACTGTTCAAAAATTATCAAAACCGGTTCAGTAGAAAAATTATAGACAAAAGTGTAAATAATTTGATGACTCATTAAGTGTTCTGTAATGTACTTAAGCTAGACGTTCAAATATTAGATTGTTGTGAGTGGTTATGTATGTGTATGAATTTACTTAAGATGCATTTGTGGTGGAGGGTATTGAAGATTCGGCATAGCCCAATATGAGGATTAGTATCTCTGTAACAAAACAAAACTTTTAATATCGCATATCAATAAAGGCTTCTTTCTTGAATTTTATCCTAAATATTTAACTTAAGTCTTTAAGTTGAATTGGCCAAGACAAAATATAAAAGACATAGGAGAGTGTTACCCCGTTACACGGGGATTTTTCAATATCTCCCTATAATTATTTCTAAATATCGAGATTTTTGTTGTAAAATATTTTTTTTTTGTGAAAGTCTTGTCCTCTTACGAGGGTTTGGTATAAAATTTACTCAGAAGATATAACACAAGATCTTATACTGTAGTTCTTCTCACATGACACTGAAATTGATATATGTTAATGAATGTATTTGATGCTGATATATTTAGGCTTCAGTATATTGTCACCGACGACAAATATCACAATATTAACGGTGGCGTGGGATTAAACAGAATTGGAATTGCCTTCGTTTTCATCCCATACTTAATATAAGTTGTAATTTTATTTTTAAATAATATCATTTCATTAATAATGTACTCTGCTTTTAAACGTATTAAGAATTATGTATGTACATATTTTAATATATCAATATAAAATGTCAATATGTATAATTAATACTTGTCAATGAAGAAAATCACATAAAAAATTAAATATACATGTACACACATTTACATATACATATTTATTATTTGTTTATCCATGAAAAAAAATAATTGTTGTTAAATTAAAAATTGTCTGATTCTTTTGAATTGTGGTTTGTATTCAATTGTTAATTGGAAAATTAAATATGTATGCAAAAATTTCATTTTCATTTTATTATTTTTTTATATAAATTGCAAAAATCTATGTTGCAATTAAATGAGTTTTACTATTTGTTTGAATATTAATTTGTGTATAATACAGAAAAAAAGAACAATATACATAACTTCATTGTTGAACAATAGAGTTGCTCTTTAGAAATATCCCAGTGATGTGTTTTACCGGAATTCAAAAAATGAATTATATTTTTTCATTTTTTTATTTATAAAATAAGTTTATTTCATATAATTTTTTATCCAAACAACTTTTAGATTATTAGAACTGCAATCGAAAATTCTTAACACTCGTTTTCCATGTTAACTTTTAACACAAGTATTATTAATTTTGTTTTCATCAAGTAACTTTTGCAAAACATGTCAGTTATTGTGTTTAATGTGAAACGAACGAACATGTAGATAATCTGATCAAACTGATTGACTAGAAAAAATGTCGTACCAAAAAATTTGGCTAAGCATTCAAAATTTTCTGTCGATTGAAAACCTGGTTCAGGTAAAAGAAATTGTTCACATGATGTTTATAAAGGCAAAAAATTAGAAGCATTTTCAAAAGAGCTCCCAAAACAGTCAGTATGAAATCAAACCGGTTAGCTCAGTGCTCGGATTATTTGGTACGAAGAGTTGAAACATACAAGGCTTAAAAGAGTTTCTAAAGGAACGATGCTAAAAATTTAGAAGCCAAAAACAGAGCACAGAAATTGAAGTCAGAGATTAAAAAAAGTATTCTTGCTGCTTAACGGAAACTGTTTGTTCTGCCAAATTTTTCTCAACTTCCTGAACAAAATTGTATATAGCTAATGCTCGAGTGAATGTCGAAGAAAAGTTTAGGATCCAAAGCAGTCAATATTTTCCATAAAGTTCTTGGTATGATAAGCAATATGCACTTGTGGCAAAAGAAGCCAATCTTTCGTTGCAAATGGCTTTACAAATACTGAATTTTATATGAAGCAATGTAAAAAAATATGCTGCTTCAATTTATAAAACTTGATTATTTTTAGTCTGCCTTGGCATTCTGTCACTATGCCAAGGCAAATCCTCTAAACTGCGGGTAGCTAAAACTAGTGGAGAGATATAAGGCTTTTGTTAAAAAATAATTGAAGAGCACACAAGAGGTATTGAAAAAATTTATAGATTTTAAACAGAGATAGACTACCAGTTCGAGCAAATTAACAGAAAGCACTATAAAAACATTAATAGAAGGGTTTCCGAAAAAGTATCAAAATTTCATGAATAAAACTATAATAATATATTTTTATGCCCTAAACCACCATAGTTGGTTGGGGTATCATGCGTATATGCAGATTTTTATAACATACGGAGAAAATGGTATAAAACCTACTTATAAGTACGCCGTTTTACTCAGAATTATTTTCTAAATCTCTTTAACGATGTCCGTCTGTCTTTCTGTGTGAACACTCTACAAGTCGTAATTTTTGAGATATGTTGATGAATTTTGGTGCAAATTTCAATAATGAGGCATTTTTAAAATTAGTCATACAAATATTCTCTCGGAACGAGGTTTTAAGGTCATAAAGTGCTAATACAAATAGATTTTAATGAAATTCAGCGAAATTCTGAAACGATATTCCAAATTATCCGAGGTTTGGTCTGTTCCTTCTCGCGGGTCCCATACAAGAAACCTTCAAAATATCACATATATAAGGACATATATTTTGCACGTAATTTTGTATTTTAATAATAAATGTTTAAATTAAGATAAATACAATCTTAATCGGTGTTTGAAATCTCTCATCTTTTATTCGAATAATATCATAATAATGCATTTCTAACTTAAGCATAAATCAGAAAACCTCTTCGAAGCTGTAACTTACAACCAACAATGTGGTTGGGGTTTTAATTTTTACTTGTTTTTTTATAAAAATAAAAAATTAAAAAACGGAAAGCTTAGTGATTTCTTGTTTATAACATATATGTGTGTTAGGAATTTTTCCATCTCACACTTTATGTAGCTGTAAATAATGTTTGCTGGGTTACTGAATATATTTACATACCATTTTAAATGAAATTTGTGTTATTTCATTTTTTTATATACATTTTTATGTTTTTATGTAAAAACCAAAATGCATATGTATGCTAAAAATGTGTTGTACATTTTTTTAATTATTAAATTGTTTACTATAGAAAAAAGAATGCAACAACAATAAATTCATGCAAATTAAATTAAATAAAAGAAACGATAAAATTTTAGTTATTTTAGACAATAAAAAATTGTATATGTGTGCATTTTTTTAATATTAAAGATCATTTAAATTAAATAAATATACAGAAGCTTTTGTTTTATATAACATTTGGGGAAAAGAACTTTTAAAATTAAAATTGATTTAACATTATTTGCTTTAAACCCTTGTCGATTTTAAAGGAAAAAAGTTTAAAATTTTGATTAATATTTTTAAACCGCTATAAAAGCTAGAGAGATACACAATTAGATATTATGATCCAATTCTCCTTCTTTTTAAAGAATTAAAAAATTAACAAGAAAATGTTTATTTTAGAGAAAAAATATATTTGCAGTAACCATAATACTATTGTTATTAGATAGTTACCGTAACTATAAAATTTGTTTATTCGGGTTTTGATTTTGAATTAAAAAAAATCTCCACTAAAAATATTGTTATTCCAGTAAGAAATATTGCTTTTGTAATAAAAAGTTTGTTTATACGCTTCGTCATTTTTCATTGATAACAATAGTTATTGTTATCGCCAATAAAAATATTGTTATCGCCACTAAAATTAAAAATAAAACATATATCACAAGTGGTAATGAAGGTATATAAATTTGGTATTCCATTTGTATCTGTATAATCGAACCGATTTATTTACTTCCGTCTGTCCCTTTTTAGTACGCTCACAGCCACAATAATTAACGAAGCTCAATGAAATTTGACGTAAGTATTTTCTATCGTCCGGAGAAGTTTACCATTAAAAACCAGATAGACAAAATTTCGTGCAAATTTCAGATTTTCTACATGCTGTTTTTTTAGCATCGACTTACAGTTTTTCCTCTTCATTTTATGTTTTCATTACTTCGTAAAATGTGAACAACGTGGTTGGAAGTCGTAGGAAGATTTATTTTGTTCTTAATTTGTGAAGGAATTATTTTTTTACGGGTTTATTCTTATTTTATAATATAATTCCGTCTTTTTGTTAAATTAACTCGGTGTGTTTACGTAAATCATAACTTTGCCCTTTGTAAAGAAACCAATCATCACAATTTTGAAATGTTTAATTTTACGGCGAAATTGTTTACTGGTCGTGAAAAAAAAATTTGGATCATTTCTTGATCGGTCAAAAATTTCCCGTGATTATTTTTAAACGTTATCGATTAAAAAAGAAAATTCTGCATTGAAGTTTTTATATTGATACATTACACGAAATTTATCATATTTTATTTTTAAAATTAGGTGAAGTTCTACAGAGGTCGCTCTACACAAGCGAATACACCGCTTTCAAGTACTCTGTACTACATTTGATTCCCATCGAACTTCAACTAACTGTTGGAACTCTATAACATATGGCCAAGGAAATGTTTTAAAACCTCCGCCAGGAAATATTAATGATGTTTCCAATTTAATTATACTACACATGAGTTTCAAAAAAAAGTGGAGCAGAAGGAATGGGGGTAACAGCAAATAGCTAGTTAGCTGGTGGAATGCGCTACGTTGGTCTCTATTTGAGCTAAGGATTGTTGAGTCCTTGTAAGCAGATAAGGGGTGTAAATGTGATATAAAATTGGACCTAAAACACTTCTCCGTTAAAAACCAGCATTACTGCAAATTCCTCTCTAACAAGTAATGAGAACATAAAATTCTTAAGATACGAATTTTTAATAAAAAGGAAACCACTAAACTAACAATTTAATGTTTTTTAATTGATTGGAGTTATAAAAAATTAAAAAAAAATTATAATTTTAATAATAAAATAACAGTGATGAAATTGGAATATTATCCGGAAACACTTTTATTAACTTTTTCAAAGAGCTTTCTGTCACTTTGTTCGAGCAATTAGTCTCCCTTTTATATCTTCCATATTTTTGGACACCTTTTTATGATCTTCAATTCTCTTTCAACAAGAGCCTAATATCTCTCCACTGCCCTTAGCTGCGGGCAGTTTGGAGAATTTGCTTCTCTTGGTAAAAATATCACATAATTGTTTTCGTACCTTTCAAGGGTTTGTTGTGCATAGTGACAAGTCACGTAACTTCTTTAATGAAAAACCTATGTTAAGATTTTTTCAATCTCACTCCTTAAATCTGTAAATTCTCGATTACCTGGCTAAAACTCTAGCAATATGTGACTCCATAACTGCAGTAAGAATTTGATCTTTTATATAAAATCTTAATGCCAGACTTTATCGGTTGAGTTGAGATTTTTCAAAATGTCACGCAAAAAAGACGAATTTGGAAAATAAAGTCGCACCGGAATGGTGATTTGCAGAACAGGCTTTATTTTCGAAAAATCAATACTTCTTATGGTTTAGTTTTTCATGATGAATTTGATTTGCTCCCCGTTTAATGTTGAAATAATAATAATTAGATTTCCATTACGAATTCGTAGATGTGCCATTAATTAATTATCCATAATTTATATAAAATTTATTTATTACGCAGATGAAAAAGTTGCAATTTGAGACATCTTAGAAAACTCCAGAAAAGTACCTCTTGTCTCCATTTATACATTTGTTCTGTGTCTTCTCTTTATTTCGTGCTTTTGATGGGAATCAAATTAATGAACTGGAATTATATTTCGATCATTTAAGATTGGGGTAAATACTTTTTGAATTAACTTTTGAAATAAGTTGTAACAATTTTTAAATTATTTGGAAAAACTAAAAATTTTTTAATACCATGAAATTAACAAACAAACAAACTGTTTCCACGTGCGGTTGGGTTTAGATCATGGATGGCGTAATTGTGTCTTATCCACGTAATTACTTCAAATTCATATATTACTCATATGATCACATCAGTATCTATGCTTATAGGAGGATAGTTAATCGGTATTTCCCTCAGTAAAATAATTATTGAACAAATGTACTTTTACTCATCATAACTTTCGTCGATTTAAATTCATAAATTTGTGTTGGTGATCTCTAAACAAGTTTTAACTTATAATTGATCTTAATTTGTGATGCTTTAAATATCAAATGAAAACAAAACGATTTTTATATAATTCTTATGCATTTTTAAACCATAATTATATGCAATTATATTTCCTTACACTTCGGATTAAAATAGAATGAATTTAGTTACTTTACTTTTCATCCTTTATACGAAATGTAATTTGAAGCTATTTAAAGTTTCCACAAAATTTTACCACAAACTACTTTTTAATTTGTGAAATATATTTTTGCTATTTAATAGCAGAGTTTTTTGTTTCAAACTTGCAACAGGTTGGTAAAATAAAACCGACAATTTACTTTTTTCATTTCCCCCAAAAACTTTTTTCCTATATAAACACAAAAACGCTTTAATGGTTTTCAAATGCGTTTTGGCAATGTTACAGTAAAAATAAACATGTTTTTAACTACATACACAATTACAGCCCTAACACAAACACATACACATCCAAGAACTAATCTTTATATAGATTTAGTGAAATTTTTAACACGTTTTTTGTGTTTTTCTTTACAGATTGTGAACACATCATTTGAAGATTTGAAAAGAAACCTTTTGGCAAAATTTTATGATCTGATAAAATGTGACATACATACATATGTAGTACATGGAAAACAATAAAAACAAAACTTAAATATTAAATATGAATTTAGAATTTGTTGCACAATGCACAAGTCTGACAATGTCGAAGTATTGTTTAAATATTGTGCAAAAAAAAAAAATACATTAGAAAATGTAGTCACATAAAAGAGAATTTTATAAATGCTAAAGAAAGACTTCAACTACAGATGTCAGTCACAACTGTTTATCTGTTTATGTTTGCATAAAAAGTTTTGTATATAGTTTGAAAATTTGATTATTGTTTGAGTAAATATATGTATATATGTACACAATTTTTAAGCATTATTTTATTTCTACTTAAATACAATGGCATACAGTTGTATACATTTGTATATCATCCGATTTATTTATTCTTTTGTTCGTTTCTAAATAATATATTTACGGAAATAGAATATAAATTGTTTGAAAGATACACATATTGAATGTTATTCATATAGTTGTACATATAGTGTTTATGTACCCTACATTAATCTAAATAAAGATTACATGATGTTGAAATTATAATAATATAGGTAATATAAAATACAAGAGCATGATAATCCAGATTTTATCTCAGGAAAATATTGATGTCAATACCTCCAAACATGAAATGAAATTAAATCTATAACTTCCGATTTCAGTAAAGTTTTACACATTTAGTGCCAAAATATAGACGAGTTTACGTTTCTAGTTTGGACTTTATAGACACATCTACTCATGAAAATATTTAAAATGATTCAGATGCCTTTATTTAATCGAATTCAGTATTCTAATAACTGAACCGATTTGTGAGTACATTCTACAAAGGAGGTTTACAAATAAGGAATATCAAGGAATGTTTGCAAAAAAGGCTGCAGAGTGGCAGAAATTATAAAAAAACGTTATTGGAAGGGTTTTCGAAAAAGGCCCAAAATTACATCATTAGTGCTAAAAGTTATACAAATATTCTTCTTTTTAATATGTAATAATAATTTCAATCAAATAAAAAAATTAAAACTGTGGGTAGAGTGGTTTCGCTTGCGCTCTGCTACACAAAAATTCTCCTCCACATTATAAAATTTCATTGTATGAAATATTTCTATATGTATCACGACATGTTTCACACAATGGAGATAAAGTCAATTTGGAAGATTTTCGCAGTGATAGTTCTATTATTTGCTATGAATAGAAGACCCGCTTCCCCCCTGAACTGCTCGATCTGAATTATTGAGGCAAACTTTTAAAGATTTTAATAATTCAATGGATATTTGATAATAAATATTCGAATACCTTTTCCCGTGACCCTACCCACCCCATACTTTTTCATGTGAATCTGGCTCACAGCAACATGATTAAGACTCTCACTGTAGTTATTAATAATAAATTTGATAAGCATAATTTGATTTTTATGTGGGCCTCCTCTTTCCCTAGCCCTACTAGACCTATATTTTTTAGTGGATTCATCTCATAGTAGCATGAATGTTACCAAGAAATCACAACATATTCAAGACAGTAATAACAATAATCGTTACAATTCTTAATTAAATTGGTTTATTTTCATACAATAATTTTATAAAATAAGTGCTCAAAACTGTTATTCAGGAAGAAGCATGGGAGCTATAGCAAAATATTGAACGGGGTTGTTTTAATTAATAATGTATATTAAAGATAGTTAAAAAAAATCATTTTGCCGAATTTTAATGCAACCGGCCTTTGTTTAAGTGTTTTATAATCTCAAAACTATACTTTGGGGTTACATATTATATGGGAGTTATCGCAAAATTAATAACATATATTTAGGACGGATTGAGAATTGGCTGTTGCAAATATAAATAGAATTTGTTTTTATTTAGTAGATATATAAACTCAAAACTGTTTTCCGGGAAAATTATTTAAAGCTGATACAGCAAAACATGGAACGAGATAGTTTAAATTAATAATATGTATTAAAGATTATTGAACGTTTAGAAAATTAATTGTGCCAAGTTTCAATGGAATTAGTTCATATTTAAAAGAGTTATAAGTTATTAACCATATTGCGGAAAGAGGCTTTATATGTTTGCAAGGTTGAAAAATTACCCTTTGGTTTATTATTGTGCCAGAATAAATATATATGTCAAAATTGCGGAAAATTGTCTTCAAAGTTGCAACTCATATGATGCACAGATTTCAGACGGACATAAATCGACGCATATTTTGATTTGATGGTTATGTGGTTTGAGATGACGAATTTATACCCTCATCAACAATACTTGTGGTGGCGGAGTGTATAATCAAAAATTTTATGTGATGATGCCTATTTTAGCTTGGATTTTGTATCCCTCATTTGTATTCTTCAAACCTTAGTACTTGAAGATCCATAATTTTTAATGATAAAGAAATGGGATTGTCATTGAACGGCTTAATTTTAATTTTACTTTCTTCACTGAAATCACTATCTAACATTTATAGCTATATAGCAAGGAAAATTTAAAGATGATTACTGCTTTGCGACTTTAAAATTAAAAAAAAAAGAATTTAGTTAATAAATCGATAGGAAATTAATTCAAAATTAGTTTACATACATCCCCACGAAGATAAAAGTATGTATTCCTATGTATTCCTTCAAATAAACTCAAAAAAATATGTTCAATTCTCTAACGGTTCAAAAGTAACAGAATTATTTCCCATTTTGAGATACTGTGCTGCAAATAAGAAGTATTTCTTTCAGTCCATTTTTTAACAATCTGATCACTAGCAAAAATCAATTTCTCTTCAAGTTTCTGTGTCAATACTCACTAGAATATCTCTTAAGGTTAAGTACTGCATTTAAACGATTTGGTATTGAATTTAAAAGATTTTTTGTATTTTCCGATGAGATATGCTGTCATTCACTTATAATCAAGTTGGCTTTTGTTTTGAAAGTTGGGGGTTATGCAATCGTTTTTACAAATGATAGTTTTCACTACTACACTGTAGTCCAAAATGTATTCATATGACTAATCTTGCCATATATATCAACATATAGTATGTTTAAAATTCGACTTAAATGAGAATTTATCTATTTATACATTTCTATTGTTTTCACATTTTCTTTTTCATCAACAATGCATTTTTGTCATGATATAAAAAAAATTCAAACAAATATTTAAATGCTAAAAATATTGTTTGTTTTTCCATTTGAATTGTTCCGATAGCTGCATGACACAATACAAAATTTGAAAGACGACGTTATAAAAATTATATTAAAATATTGTTGGATATTTGCATGTAAATATCAGTTGCATTGCAACCAGATTAAAAAATGTAAAAATATTATTTTTGAAAAATATTGACAGAATAAAGATTTTGCATATAAAATTATTATTTTTTCTTTTATGGTTTAATAATAACAATTTGTATTTAATTTTATTTAAATGCCATATTTTTTGGAATAACAAACAAAATAACAAAATGGCTGTTTCAAAGGTCTAGAGGAAAGAGATCAAAAAAATCTTAATACACATTTTTTATCATGGTAGTTTTGTAAAATATGTCAATTATTATGCTTAATATCAAACAAATGGCAAATTTTTTAATATGACTTTAATTAGTGACCAGAAAAAAGTGCGTGCACTGAACCAAAAAAAGCAGTAAATGCAAGGAAAAGATTGTAGAAATGAAGAAAAGTAGGTTATTTATCAACTAGCGAAATCCTTATAACGAAAATTTTCGTTGTGACTATTTGATTTTCAATATGACTATTTGAATTCGTTAATAAAAATGCGGTTAATTGAATAGTTATTATTCAATTTGAATAATTCATTACTAAAATTGACAAAAATAAATTCTTTATATTGATGAACATTATTCTGTTTAAATACCACTTTTAAATTAAATTTAAAAAATTTTAGCTGAATTGTGGAAAGAATTATGTTAAATTGTTGTAATAAATTAGTATATAAAATTTTTTGTATTTGTATTTCTGACGAAAAGTTGATCAGTTGATCTTCCATCTGCATTTTCATGAATTTATACAAAATATTTCATTAATTTTAGTCATATTGATAAGATTGTTCTATAAAATATTTTCTTTCTAACATAAATATATTCAGTTAACATTTAATTTGTCATATTTCATTTAATACAACCAAGAAATTATAAAAAATTATTTGACAAAAAAATAGATAAATAAACAAAAATTTTATTCAAATTAACTTCATTGGGATTGGGTTGGGATACAATGCATTTGTGCTTAAGCTTGTAACATACAAAAAAAAAAAAATACTGCCACCACTTTTAAAGTATACCGTTCGACTGAGAATCACTGTCGACTCGATTTATCGATGTCCATCTGTCAGACTGGCTGTCCATGTAAACTTTGTGAACAAAATGCAGGCTGGTACTTTAAAAATATTTTAATGAAATTTGTCATGTGCCATTATTTTGCCTCAGAGACGAGGCCTATTGAATTTGGTGATAATGGTTACATTATTTCATCTGGCCAAAGTATTCATCCCCGAATCGGTATTTAAGGTCACAAAAGTTCTAAACATAAAGAAATTTTAATGTAATTTGGCACAAATTAGTTTTTAATGTATGTAATTAGTACTGTATCCGGATTGGTCCATTATTTCTTATAGGTCCCATACAACGCCCCTTCAAATATCACTTTGAAGGGCTTAAATCTCACAAATACGTTTGTATTGTAATAAGAATTAGTCAAATCAAGACGAATAAGCAAAAATCAATGTGCGAAATTTTACGATGGTCGGTCCATAATTTCTTCTGGTTCCCACGTAATGCCAACAGAAAAAAAACCTTTTAGAATGTATAATCCCACATGGAAGTTGGTGCCAGTATAATATACTGTACACTAAAGCATAAATTAAAAAATGTTTTATACGAGGGTGGTTCATATCACCAACAATGTGGTGTGGGGTATTAAATAGTTGGGCTTACTTACGATAAGTTGCTGTTGTTTTTACTAAACATCTGTTGATATTACATATTTTTTGTTAATCTTTTAACGAAATTTTATTCAATTTAACATCACTAAAATGACTGACGATCTTTTTCTAACACTTATAGCTATATAGCAAGGATAATTTAAAGATGATTACTGCTTTGTGACTTTAAAATTTAAAAAAGAATTTAGTTAATAAATCGATAGAAAATTAATTCAAAATTAGTTTACATACATCCTCGCGAAGATAGAAGTATGTATTCCTATGTATTCCTTCAAATAAACTCAAAAAAAAAAAAAAATATGTTCAATTCTCTAACGGTTCAAAAGTAACAGAACATCTTTAACTATTTATTTATTTATTTAGTATATTTGAAGAAAATTCTTCAATTTGAAGAAAAATTCTGTTACTTAGAATAAAAACATGCTGTTTCTAAAGCCAATCAAATAGAAAGTATTTTAAAAAGAGCTATAAACATATTTTCTAGAAAAGCTAACCGGGCCAGCTTCTTATTCTTTCTGAATAATGGTTGCTAAAACATATGCTCTGGCAAATTTTCCAGAAAAATTCTTCGTATTGCCAATAATTTGTTACAAGGGGCTCTATAAATACCGAAATTTGTATTAAGGATTGTTTATAAAAAGGCTGTCACCATGGTAAATAAGCCCTTGAGTGGTACAAGAACAATAATGTATTATTTGCACTAATTTTGATCATCGTTTATGCCAGTGGAGATATAATAGCCCCTTGTTAAAAAAGAATTGAAGAGCACCCAAAAGGAGCCCAATATGTGATAAATTTTAAATGGAAATGTAACACTCGTCCCAGTGAAATGACAGAAAACACTATAAAAACGTTAATGTAAGGGTTTTCGAAAAAAGTAAAATTGTAATAATTTTAACGACATAAAAAATAAACCTGAATATATTGTGGTTTCGTTTTTATTAAAATATATGTTTGTTAAGATCTCACTTCTTATTAAAGGTCTATACCATAACCAATATTACTCTGCTACGTCCCACATAATCATATTTCAGGTTATTTATTACTAGTAACATTCTGGTTTATATATAAATATATTACAGTTAAAAAAAACACCCAAATATAATTATAAATAATTATTTTTAATAAAAAAAAAGTATTTATGGCAAAAGGTCATTTGTCATAAGTACAAAACATTAATAGTTAAAATTATGCTGCCATTAACAACAACCGCAAAATAAACAATTTCTGGAAACATGACAAATTTATCAACTGATTTCTTATTTAAATTTATTGCGAAATAATTTATGTTTTTATTGCAAAGTTTTCTTTCCCCTTTTTCTTTAATTTCTGTTATTTTTACTTAAGTAAATATAATTATTATTTTTGTGTTATTTGAGTTTTTCATTTAATTGTTCTTTTCAAGAATAAATGTTTCTTTTGTATTCGTACATTTAACACCAACAAGCCAAAAAATGTGTTTCGAGAAAAAAATGAATAAAAAATGGTGGGTAATTATGATTATTATAATTCACACTTTAAACGGGGGAAACATATTAAGTTAGTCATTTAATTTGTAAGTAAGTTGACATTTTTATGAAATACTGTATTATAAATCACGGTTGCTTCCACATTAAAAGCTCAAACAGCTCCGAGTTTTAACAATGTCTATTAAAATGATCATGTTGAGGTAAATAATCAACAAAATCAACACACATACTATATATTGATATGACCATACCATGCAAAACCTGACTTATACTTACCACAGCCATTTTTGTCGCGATATAGCGTTAACGCGGATTTTCTGCGTGATAAAAAAATCTAGTCTGAAATTAATTCCCTTAGTAAGAACTCCCTTATTTTAACATGTTTAAGAAGACTACCAACGAGCTGTAAGAGCTCGTTAAAGCGCATATGAAATTAAGTAAAAATTTATAGTCGAGCAATCACGTCTTTGTAATACCCTGCAACATATCCTTGGTAAAAATGGTACATACGAATAATTAATGAACGACCCTCGTATATTTGATTTTTTGATTTATTCTAAAGTGTATAGTACATTTTTGTAACACTAAGATTTATGGTAAATTTATGAGTTTTAAAATGAATTTTATGAACTGATCCTCGTTTAGTTTTGTACATCGATTTGTGCTTATATTCATCAATAAAAATTACATCATCAATATAATATTATAAGACATAAGTGCCAAATTTCCCTTATTTTCCTTTGCATTTATGATTTTTATGACTTAAAAACCCCAGTTCAGCATTTAGTACATCAATTTCTATGGATCCAACTGAAGCATGGTATTTTGTGGGATCTGAGAAATGCCAGAATTGAAAAAATGATGATTCCTCTTGATGGAGATGTTGATGCTGATGCAAACTCATCCTCTGATAGTGACATATTGCAAGGAAAAACTTCGGGGTCACCAATGTAAAAGTGCGATTTTTATTTTTTACAAAAACATTTTTACTCAATCAAAATCAAAATATTAGAATGAGAAAATTTTTAAATAAAATTATTTCTTGTTAAAATAAAAAAGCAATGAATTAATTAAACAAACGCTGTAGGCGATAGCGGTATCATAAATTCGACTTCTACCGATTTCAAGATTTAAAATTCTTAAAATTTGTTTGTGTTTATTTCCTTAATGAAGTTCATTGTAATAACAAGTACAATAATAAGGATTTTAAGAGAAAAATAACGTTAACAATAGCAACTGTTAGCAACAAAGGACTTTTGGTTATTGTGTTATTATCCTCCTTCACATTATTTAAATATAAATGCATTTTTTCAGTTGTTTACAAATAAAGAAAATTAAAATTATAATAAAGAGATTTCCATTTTTATAATAAAAAATAAGAACTTTTGAAATTAAATTTTAAAAAGAAATAAAAAAATATAACAAAATATTATTATATTGAGTATATTTAATATAAATAATAGAATAAAAAAATTAAAATGTTATAGCCCGTCAAACCCGAAATCAAATCTACAGTGATATTTGGCACATCGTTTAAGAATTCCATAGGATTTATTTATGTATGCAAGGGAGGTACCCTAAATATTATACTGAGTATGGCCAATTTTAAAAAGCATGGACCAGAATAATAAAAAGTAAAAATTTTATCAAGATATATAAAAAATTGCGACCTATAGAGTGTTCACAAAGTTCACAAAGACAACCAGTTATACGGGCTGACAGACAGACGAATGGACATCGGTAACTCAAAATAAGAAAGTGGTTTTGAGTCTAACGCTATACTTACAGGTGGGTGTAACAAAGATTGTTTATGTGTTACAAAGATCTGCACAAACACATAATACCTCCATCATCTATAATGGTGTGGAGTATAAATATAAAATGTTCATATATTTATTAAATTTTTAATCAACTCTATTTAAATTTGTTGCTGTCTAATTTTTTAAACAAAATATTTCCCCTATATTTGTAAACAAAAATATAAATGAATAATATATCCAAAATTAATAATTATTTTTTTTCCTTTTTACACTTTTTTGTTACACAATAAATTTTATATTTATTACATTATTTTCCCATTGAATTAAATAAATTTTTTTTCACACTAAGACACAATTATTTGCTATATCTGATCCCAAATGTACACAACACATATGCTCATATGTATATCCCTTGAAGCGTATAAATAACCATTGAAATGTCATAAATTTCTATTAGATTTATTTTCATTCACATCCTGTTGCAATTTTATATATTTTTCTATAAATTTTAATTTTTTTCTCATTTAATGTTATTGCATGAATTTGTATAATCTCTTTACAACAATTGTACAATTTACAGGTGTTTTAACTGGTCAACTAATCTAAACTAATATAAAGGTCTTTTTTCAATGCAAAAATATCAATTGACAATCAATAGTTTATTATAAATGGATATGAAAAAGAAATTAAAACTAAAATTGTAAAATATTATAAAAAATAATAAATAAAATTGAAATGAAATTGTTAAAAATAAAAATTCAATTTTCCAATCGAACAGCAAAAAATTCTAAATATAGAAAATTTTATTTATTAATAACAAACATCGATAAAATCTATGTAATTATTAAGGTTGTAAAGTTTATAGGGCAATTATATAATATTTACGTATGAGTGATTTAAGTATTGGCAATATTAAGTATACGTAGTTATACAAAAAATATAACGATATTTACAGAAAATCAAATTATTGGCGGTTAGGATCAAATAATTCAAACAAAGCCGAAAAGGACTGTTAAAAGTAAGATCCAAAATCAACGCATCGTATCTCTCATTTTCTAGAAGATCATAATATTCGCTAGTTTTGACTAAATATCCCCAGCGTATAGTAAATTAATTGTTTTATTAATACACCATTTTTGATAAATAAACATATCGAGAAAGAACTTCCGCCAAAAATATGATATGACCATAACATATTTTGTTGATTAACGATGGAAATGAAGCGTTATTAAAGGTGCGTTGTTGTGTAGTTTTTATTACAGTACTGATCGTGTTTCAAGGTTTCATTCATGCATTTCAAGGAAAACCTTCGAAATTTAAAATTTTCAAAATAAATGTGATTTAGTTCAGTTCAGTGAGAAGTTTCCCATTTAAACCGCGCAAATCAAATCAATCTTTTTTTAACAAGAGCTAAACATATCTCCGGTGACTTTGGATTTTTTGAGTAATTTTGAATACTTTTGGATCCTGAACTTTTCTTTAGCATTACCTCGAGCAGAAGCAATATAAAATTTAAGTCCAGGAATTTGAGAAAAATCTACTAGAATATGTATTTCATCATCTATTACGCTACAATAACATTTTTTTAGAAAACTTAACTTCAATTCATTTGGCTTCTAATTTTTTAACAGCGAGTATCAAAAAGTAACTGACAGGAAACATTTTGAGCCTTTTATATTTTTGAACAAGCATTAGTTAAAACTTTTGGTACTAAATAGTCTGAGCACTGAGGTAACCACTCCTACCGTATGAGTTTGGAGTTCCTTTTAAAATGCTTTCTATTTTTTAGCTTTGC
The DNA here is from genome assembly GCA_004302925.2 of Cochliomyia hominivorax. Taxonomy (NCBI): domain Eukaryota; kingdom Metazoa; phylum Arthropoda; class Insecta; order Diptera; family Calliphoridae; genus Cochliomyia; species Cochliomyia hominivorax. The sequence goes on along the minus strand of PYHX02000413.1, from coordinate 70,158,731 downwards.
AATTTCAGGAATATGAAGCCCTATTTCACTTTAGTTTTGATATGAGGACTCTTCTTGCATCAGTTTGTAAACTAATTTAATATTCAGATACAATATCATAAAGTTTTTAGCTATAGTTTATAGTTTAACCGATTTCGGAAAAATTTAAAGAGACTGATTTTCTATTATGAAAAGAGTAAATTTACATGGAAATTTATTAGAACGCATGAAGCACAACTCTCCTTCAGCATTGCCATTGAGATTTTTCGAAAAGTAGCACAAAAAGGGGATTTTGGAAAATAAAAATGCATCTAAAAGATGTTTTGATTCTTTCCCGTTTAATGTTTAAATAATCTGGAATATTAACCAATAATTAGGTTTTTCTCAAATTGATCACTATTTCGATTTTCGTTATGATTTTGCAGAAGTATTGTTTATTAATTCTTATGATTCTATCGTTCTTAATTTTAATTTTTTTATATAAAATTTCTTTATATGTCCTTTTTAAGCTAAATTAAAGAAATTTCGTGAATTTTTATGCCGAAAGAGTACACAAAAAGTCACAAACAGTTGACAAAGTCGCACCAACCGTAACACAGTTCTCCATTATTCAATACATACAAATGTCTAATGACAATGTTCTAAAGATATTCAGCAATTAATGTTAATTTTGTTTGGATTCTATTTATCATAAAATGTTAACAATAAATATGGTCTATAATAACAATATTTGATACACATTTTGGACTCTCCTCCATTCTCCAACCAAATCCGTTGGACAAATAAATATAAAAACATACGAACTAACTCATACAGATATTTGTTTATTGATTTAAAATATTTTTAATTTTCATGGAAATTAATTTAAAATTTAATTTGCTTTTGAAGTTAAATTCTTAGTCAAAATGTCATTATAAATTCTTTTGAAACATTTTCATTCAATTTTATCCACCTTAATGAAATTTTATTTTTCAAATTTTATGTCATGAAGTTTAATAATTTAGTGCAAAATATAAAACAGATATTTTTTATTTAGTTATTAAATTTAGTTTTTACTTTTTTTAATAAAAAATTGTATTGAATATAAAATTAGTTTTAGAAGTTGCTCACATGGAAATTTTTCATTTAAATTTTAACAAGCAAAAAACAAGTAAAAATATTATAATCGGTCAAGTCCTAATATGTAATACCCTACACCACAAATTTGGTTGTAGATGATTGAGTTATATAAGGGCAAGAAAAAATATGTACCGACCGTCGTATAAATTCGCACACCGCTTTTTGATTTTATTTACATTAGTTTGAGCAAATGTAATTACAATACCCACTTATGATTTATACGTATGGAAGTGAAGGAGGACCAATCATAAGCAATTTAAATACACGTCAAAATAATAAAACGATATCTTCATTAAGATATCTTCAAAACTGCGTACCTGTACTTTGCGAAGTGATTCTAATTAAACGGTTTATATAAAAGTGGCTTTACCATTGTAATAACGAAGACTACTAAACAGACAATATAATATAGAAGTTTTTTAATATAGCATATTCTAGAATATATAAGAGATTAAAGCTTCAGGTTGTTTGACTATGATCGTTCAGCTATACGCGATCAAATGCTAAGTAAACTGCAAAGACAGTTGTTCGACAAAACATTTAATCAAGCCAGTAGAGAATTCACTTATATCTTATTGTCACAAGCCATTATTGAAATTTCATCTTATTGATTTGAGAAAACTTTATATCATTTAATCGTTTTATCCCTGAAAAATCAATTTGAATGTATAGGATACGTTTAATTTTTACTTTGAAGAACCGGACATTCTCTTTCTTCATATCCTTGCTGTTGTGACAGTAGCTGCTGAAGGCCATATTTTGGTCGCTTAGAGTCTTTGCTTGATATCTAGTGACCAGTGATTACAGATTTCAATATGACTCAACGACTGTGGTTTAAGCTTTGGTTGATTTTATTTATGACATTGCAGGTGTGTATATCTTCTATCTTCTCTTGTCTAATAGCATTAGTGCATTCATAGACAGGCAGTGCTTTGACAAGTGAAAATATTCACTGTAAACTCGATAATAAATATCTAATTCAAGAAGCCTAAAAATCACCAGATTTAACACCAAGCTGACTCTACACTGACACTACTGACTCTAAAAGTAAAAAGAAATAAGATGCACTATAGGATTCAGAACCTCTTTATTTTGAATATTTTTTCACTTTAAAATAAATGAATTTGTTAAATAAGTCAAACATTAATTATTGCTTAAATGTTTTAAATTAAGAACTGATATCCTTATTTCAGTATTTTAAGATAAATTTGTAATATAGGAAAAATATTTATTTTAGAATCACTAAAGTTACAAACCACCCAATGACGATAATTTCTTATACTTATGATTAAATACGAAATACGTCCAACAGTCTCAGTAAACATTTGTGGGTTTAAAAACTTTACAAAAAAATGCTTCAAAATAGTAAATGATATTTTAAACATCAGTCCTCAAAATACCTAGTACCCTTCACCAGCATAAGTGATTGGGGTATAATGCGTTTGTGCTTAAGGTTGTAACGCACAGAAAAAATATTAAAAACACTACTTTTATTATACCGCTCTGAGACGATTTAACAATGTCCGTCCTTCCGTCTGGCCAGCTGGCTTCAAATATGTCTGTTAAAATTGGCGATAATGAGTTCATTATTTCACCTATACCCCATACAAATATTCATTCCGGGATGGGTATTTAAGGTCACAAAAGTCCTAAATATAAAGCAATTTTAACGTAATTGTGCACAAATTAGTTTTATAATATTCTAAAACGATGTGCCAAATTGTATGAAGATCCATTATTTTTCAGAGGTCCCATACAATCCCTTCTTCAAATATCCCTTTGAAGGACTTAAATCTTACAAATGCGTTAGTATTGTAATAAGAATTAGTCAAATCAAGACAAATATAAGCAAAAATAATGTGCGAAATTTCACGAGGGTCGATCCATAATTTCTTCTAGCTTCCATGTAACGCCAAGAAAACTATTAGAACGTGGTAATCCCAAGTGGAACTTTGTGGAACTTGGTACCAGTATAACCTATTGTACACTTAAGCATAAATTAAAAAATACTTTATACGAGGGTGGTTTATTAGTTTTAATATCTACCACATATAACCAAAAATGTGGAATAGAGTATTAAATAGTCGGGCTTCATTTAGTATAGTATTACTTCTTACTTGTTTTTGGTTTTAATTCGAATACTTAATATGTGTTCGATAGGTAACTATTCATTCTAAATTTAACGAATACTAAAATAGTTATAGAAATAAAACCTGTACATTTTTTTCATTTTTTATTTTCATTGAAACGCAAACCAATTTTTCAAAGTTTTGTTGTTGTTGTTATAATCACAACAGGTTAGTTTTAGAATAATATCGATTTTCAAATTATACAATTAAATATATGATTACTGTTATTACAATCGTTTTAATTTACTTTTAAATAACAAGCCGTTTTATTTATTTCCTTAAGTTTCGCACAGTTGTACCGAATGAAAAATAAATTCTTATAAGTAAATTTTATGTAAAGAAAACTATGCCTCTTTGTTAGAGAAATTCGTTCATTACATTCATTATATTACATCATTAGACACCAGAATATGAATTCCATGCCAAAAGATCTGGTACTAATCATTTTTGAACCCGGAATGATGATCTGTTCTGAAGAAATGAGAATTTCACTGTGGGTATTTTACATCGATCGAAATCTATTAAGGCTATTAAGCAATAAAGGCAAAACTTAAAAATTTTGGTTGTCTGGTGTAGTCGTACATTATGGCGGATTTTTAGAAGCCAGTTTTCATTGTATTCTAGTGATTATTTGATTATTTTTAAAAAGTACCTAATATACAGTGCCAAATATTTTAACACCAGTAACAATACAATGAAAACATTTTTTTAAGTCATTTCCGACTTAATCACCTTTTTTCGTCACTCAGCTCTAATTAATATGGGACTTGTCTGCTTTCGAAGTTATTAAAATATTTTCACCTTTAACTGAAATAACTATCTATTTGTGATGCAGATATGTTTAATGCATAGAATAGAATAATGGTGAATTCAGAATTACTTCTTGATACAACATAAGTTCGTTATGTTTGTCATTTGGGCTATATAATTTTAACTAAAACAATTTTGAAAATTTTTGGAATTTAAGTGATAAATATTAAATAAAGATTTTACGAAAGTTCCTCTCTTGAATTTTGATATTGCCTCGAAGATTGGTCTATAACTTTTCCAGTTTCAAATTTCATTGTACTCTGCAAATTATTGTGGATGTGAGGTGCAAAAAACAGATAGACAGAAAGACATAGCTTAATTTACTTATTCGTAAAAATACAATTACATGATTTGATTTTCTATAGTTCCTACTTTGTGTTACATACGAATTGATAAAGTTAGTATGCATACTCTCTTTACCGTTTGTGGTGTTGAAGCGTATACAAATGGGTGTGTGTTTGTTTGGGACTTCTAGACTTAATTACATTACCGATTTCTTGAACTTTACACAGAATATCCCCAATAAATTCGATAGTAATAAAGGCTACAAAAATTTTGATAGGATCAGAGGAAGAGATACCCCTCGTACAAAAAAATTATTATTTGCTAATTATCTTAAGATTTTCTAAAACAGGTTTACTGGACAAACTGTTGGACATGTGGGATCAATCAGTAGATATTTATTATCGATTTTTTAAAAAATTATTAAAGTGAGAGTATTAAGATTTTTATATAACGAACAGTTTTACCGGACAAATTGTGAAGAAATAGAATCGGGGGAGTGGTAAACCTCATTTAAGACAAATATTGTCGAATAAATAAAGAACTATTGAAAAGGAGCAGCTCTTCTAGAAAATAAGTGGGACGGATTGAATCAGGTTAAGAGGTAACCCCCATAAATATATTACATAAATATATTACATACATACATTTTATACTGGGTCTTAGCAAGATTCCTTATAAATCCTTTTTCATTAATCCGATTTCGATTCTTTTTTATGACGACATATTCTAATTCTGTTTGAATTACTTTATATTGAAATATTTGCAAAGTTTTCTTTGTAAAATAGAGTTTGTTTCAGATATCGGCCATAAAATTATTGACATTGAATACAGTATAGGCCAACTTCATTAAATTCCGTTAATTATTCTAAACTTGAGGTTTTTTGCACTAGACAGTCAGACGAACATATTTAAATCGACTTAGATTGATGGGTTGGAGGTGACTCCTATAAATATATATATATATATATATATATATATATATATATATATATATATATATATATATATATATATATATATATATATATATATATATATATATATATATATATATATATATATATATATATATATATATATATATATATATATATATATATATATATATATATATATATATATATATAAGTTGTCTTTTTTCGGAAGAGAGACTCACAATAACTCTATTCCTAATAAGAGACGTCTTATTTCATATTTAATAAAATTCAACTATTGCCGCTGGTGTCCTTCAAAATGCGTGACTTTAAGCATTTGGAATATAAAGGTCTACAACTCATTTAGAGACACATAGATAAATGACATCAATTTATGTGTATAAACTTACTTACTTTATATGAATTAAAGAACCTGAGAAATACAACAAAAAATGCTTTTTACTTTATTAAATTTTATATTCACATCCCACATGGCAAAGAAAAATAAACTTATTTAATCTTGTAAATTCGATTAACTACATTTTTATTATGTATTATTGCATTATATATCTTAGAGATGATTTAGTACAAGAATATTTAAAAGCAAATGTAAATAATAAATATTTCTTAGAATCACAATTATTCTACAGGTATATTTTGCCCTTTGGAATCACAGTGAAATAAATAAATCAAAACTTTTATTATTTCTTAGGAAAATCAATTTCGCTTTAAATGTCTCTTTGGGGAGTAAATAAACGAAATTAATATGGGTTTATGTTATTTTACTTTAAAATAAATTTCCTATAAAATACACATTAAAATTGTGAAAAATATTATTGAAAGGATAAACCGATATGTATGTAAGTAAGAATGTATGTATGTATGTATTTAGGTTTATATATTATTGTTATGGGATTGTAATCCTTGTTCATTTTGTAAAAATGGTGTCTGTTATGAACATGTTGGAAAAAGATACAGTAAAAAATACAAGCACGTGCTTGTTTTGCCACAATGTCATATAAAACCTACAATAATATTTCCGGCGGATATATTTTATAACATTATATCATTGTAACATTTACACACATATCTACAAATATATTCACAAACCGATATAAATATATAAAATTGTAAATATAAGAACAACAAAAAGAATATTTATACAGGTTATCATCTCTTATATATTCGAAGATAGAATTTTTTGTTTTTTATTTTTTGCTCCGTAAAAAATAGAAATATTGATTTTTATTTATTATTATTTTTCTTTTCTTTATCCAATTTTTTATTGTTATTTTTTATGACTTTTTGTTTTTGCCCTTTTATGGTTCATTGCCCACATAGAATGGATCAGAGTGTGAGTTTGATTAATCCAAATGTTTGCGTGTGTCAATTCTTATACTCTGCACAATATAAGGGCAAAATTATATTATGTAAACTTTGCCATTTCAAATATAATTCGAAGAAGGCAAAATTGATGTCCTTTATTAATTTCTAGACTATGTATAATTGCGAGGAACTGAAGATATGTCTGTTTAAGTTTGACGTTTTCATATTCTATTTCCATGAGACTTTTTAAAACTTGTTTTTTTTATCTAAAATGTCATATCGGATCCTGAATATTAGATATCACTTGGACTTAAGGAAAATTTGAACGAGAATGAAACCCGGAAAAGATTTTAATATGAAGTATGAATGTTATATTATTTTATCATTAATATTTTTGAACTTTAATATTAACAAGTAAAAATTCACATTACAAAAAAAAAGCTTTCATATAAAAACTAAAATGATGATTTTGGTCAATGTTTTTAATAAATTCGGTCCATATTTAAGAATATTTCAAGCTTAAACCCTAAACTGGGAGAGTTATAACCAAAAATGGTCCAATAATTGTCAAACTATATATAGTCACATATACTATGGATTTATTCTATTTAAGATAGTTTTTGAAATTTGAAGTTATTTTATAATTATCTTATAATATTTTTTCCCACAGAACGCAATAAATTTAAGGTATAACTGATAAAGGGTATTCATGATTCGGTACATCTAAACATAGCTTTTTTGTTGGCTCTTCATATTTGTATTTATTGTACCCATTCCTCTATACAAATCTCCTTATGGAAAAAGGTTTTAAGCTCATAAATATATTAAATATAAAGCGATTTTAACAAGAATTCAATCATTTTGAAAAGCTGCATTTCTCATGACCATTGGAATACAACTAAGTTACTATTTCGGCTTGTTGAGCGCACCCTCTAGGTCACTCCCCTTACTTGGGTTATGTCCGTTAAGGTATCATCCATTGACAATGACTGAGTAAATGCTACACCGTCTAAATGTCTATCCAACATGCCCTTCATTGATTGCTATCGGCCATTCCAAATTGCCTTAAATGTGCCAAAAGAGTAAAGTGTCCTCTTAATCATCATCTTCACCCATCATCTTACTTAGTACACCTTTATATAATTCCAAAATACTTTCGATCTTCCCTCATCGGCGTCTCCCCAAAGTACCCTTGTAATTCCGGCAACTATTTCGTTGTTTCATAGTGTCCTCTATTTTGTTATCACCCATTCTTTTAGCCTCGGCTTAATGCATTAAAGGGCATTGGACTCTACAAGTTTACATCTTGGATTCCTCTTCTCATTCCCAATAACTGTTTTCTGATTCCTCTATATAGATACCCAGTCTCTTCCTATCTGCATGTGTTGAGCCATCAGTGTAGAAGCAAGTTCCTCGGGCATACGTGTCATGGTTCCGTTCGAAAATCTGGTTTCATCGAATCGGATATCTCTATACTATAGAATTATCTACTATTTTTTGTTGATATGATCTGTATCCCCATTCTCCTATTGCCTAAAGTCGTTATGCCGACAATGCCGAATTTCTATCGATCGCATAAAGAGTATTGTTTCCATCGCTCTAGTAGATGTTGTGTTCATACCTAAGCAGGACATTTTTAAACATTTTATGGAATTCTAGACAGTTTGGTATTGCAATAATAATTGGTACAATAAAGACAGGTAAAAATTAATGCAAAATTATACGAGGGATCATAATATCTTGCAGCTCATATAAGGCCCCCAGAAAAGCATAAATTCATCAAAAATGTTAGAGTAACAATAACGTATTGTACACTTAAGAATAATTCAGAAAAATATTATACGAGGGTCGTTCATTAGTTTGTCGTTTCTACCACTTTTAACCAACAATGTGTATTAGATGATCTAGCTTGACTGACTATAACGTTCTTACTTGTTTTTGTATTATTATTACATTTTTTACTCTTTTTTAAGTGTATTATTTTTGTTGTTTTTGTTTGTTTCACTTTTATGGCCTTCTTAACATCTATTATATTATTATTTTCTTCAATTTCTAAGTTTCTGACTTCTTTTCACATGTTGTGTGTTCTTTGATTCGAAGAAATTATTTTTTTTTTTGCCTTTTTCCGTTTGTTTGCAATTGAAAGCCAATTATTCTGCCAATTTCAATAGTGTACATTTAAAGGGTGATATATATTTCTTCATACCAAAATAGTTTCACTGTGAACTATACTTCGTTGGAAATTCATCATAAGTATAATGTGAAAGAAAACATTTTGTAATCAACTATTATTTTTCCTCTGTAGAGTAAATATTGTAATTTAAAAAAGTACATACCTTCAGTTCTTTTCTTATTTTCTATTTCCAAAATGTGTAAAATTGTTTCATTTCCTTTTTATGTTATCGTTTATGTATTAAAAGTTTTACTTAAACTTCCCAGAAGTGCACATACAGTTTGTCAAATTGTTTGAAAATATTGAAATTTTAGTATTATATATTTTGAGAGAATCTTTTAGTTTAAGTTAAAAGATTATTATATATCTCTGTCGAATTTTAAGTATCCATATTCAATAAAATTTTAAAAAATATTCGAATCAGAGAAGTCGCTAATAATACCTAAACAGTAAAATTAACATGGAATCATCTCATATCCGTTTTATGTTTCCCTACAATGATATTAGAACTCAAAATTTTAAATTATTTCAAAATCTCTACTTTATGTAAATTTGTATTTCTGAAAGAAACGTAAAGCATATTGTTAAACGCTACATACGTATCGAAAAATATGATAAGATATAATCTAAAAATCAGTTCAGCAGAAAATGTATTTCTTTTAATCAAGATTAGAACATTTGGCTTCAAAAAAATATATACATAAATAAATTTTTGTACTCTCAATCACCACAAGTAATGAAAGAAGATATATTAAGTTTTACATTCTTTGTATAATACCAAAAATTTATCATCAAAGACCTAATGCATTTTATAGTACCAAATCTGACTTGATATTAGTATGTCCATTTGCCTGAGAGTTTGGAAATACTCTGACTTAATTGTTTAAACTTATTTAAATTTAGGGTCATGGTTAACGATGTCCGTGCACAGTCCATCTGTTTGTCTGTCTGCCTGACTGGCTGCCCATTTAAACATAGTCAACACTCTACAGTACGAAATTTTTTAAATATCATGATAAAATGGCACAAGGAAGAAGTCTATTGAAATTGATTACATTCGATCCAATATTTTAGGTATCAAGATATTTTTTTCTTAAATTTTAAAAACAGATTTTGAATCACTCTAGATGCATATGCCACATTTCAAAATGTTTGGCCTCAATTGACTTACTTCCTAAAATTAATTTTAAGTGCATAAGTCTCAAGTTTATTACTCTAGATCAGGTGGTTAGAGATAACTACCGTTTGTATGGAGGATACCATTACCATATGTCCTGTCAGAAAATCTTGTAACCTTACTTACTTCTGCCTTACCCGGCTTTTATTTTACCTGACGTTTTTACTTAAATGCAATATCTATGTTCCAAATTTCAAAAAATATGTCAAACCATTTATCCAAATTCCTTATTCAAATATATCAGTGTCTGCAGATTGTCTTGCATAGCGATCTATAACTTTAAATGTACTAAACCGATTTTGCCAAATTTACTATAATAAATTTCATTAAACTTTTGCAGATGGACAGATGGATATAACTTAATCGTCCAGATTTTGATATGATACCAGTATATTCTTATAAGCGTTACATGCGTAATGAAAAACTATACCACTTGTAGTAGTAAATACCGTTGTATTTAAGAAGCCAAAATATATTTTACCAAAAATTAAAGCGTATGAGTTATATCAAGTAAATGAATTAAGTATACGTAAGTATACGATCTAGATAATGTATTTAAATAAAATTTTAAAGAAAATACAAATAATTTTGGAGAATGAAAAACATAAATTATTATTAAACAATTTAATGTACAATTTTCGCAAATAATCATCTATTGTAAAGAGATCAATCTCCCGTTACCGCGGCTACATATGTACCAATCATTTACATTTCGCTTTGTGTCCAATTTGGAGCAATGAGCACCTGCACTCTGACCTATAACTGTCATAACTTATATTAAATATTATTTCCTTATTATTTTTAAAGCACATGAAAGGAATCTGCTTCTCAAAACTGAATTTGAAATCATTTCAGTTTCCATATTTTTTAAATTATCTGATGTAGGGTACTTTAAGTTTCCATTTGTTTAAAAAAAAATTCGTATCTTTCATTTCTTGTTTAATTTGGTTCTTTGATTAAACAGTTTCTTTTCTTTTTGACTCAGATTGATTTCTCTACCTTTCCTTTATACGAAAACCAACAAATTGAGTTCTGTTTGTTGACGTCAATTGGCTTTAACTACATATTAGAAAGTGTTTGCTCTTTGTAAATCTCTTATCAAAAAATCGAAAATGAGAACTTAAATCAACAAAAAAAAAACGTTATTTGAAAAAGATTTAAAAAATTCATCAAATAACAGAAATAAGGAAATCATTTATTTACTACTTCTTAAAGCAAATGAATTACTTCCCTAGAGAGTGATTTATTTGGAAATAATATACTTTTGATTATAACATCCATTAGCGAAAGAAAACATAAAATAAACATAATTTTGTTTTTAACGGTAAAATAATAGAAATTATTTTAAAACACAAAAGTAATATTTTTATATTTTAAATACATTTCCAATAAATGTCTATAAATCATAAACAACTTTTTTATACCCTCAATCACGACAAGTGGTGATGAGGTTATATTAACTTTGTCGTTTCGTATGTAACGCTATGATGAATCATCTTAGATCCCATAAAGAATATATACTTTTGAATCCAATCAAAATCCGAACTGATTTAGCTATGGTCTTGCACATTATGGCCAGCGTTACCGTTGAGATTTTTCGAAAAGTCGCACTAAAAGGGGATTTTGGAAAATAAAGTCACCCCTGAAAGGTGATTTCTGGAACAACAGGTTTAATTTACCATAAATGAACACATTTTCCGTATTGTGTTTGAATAATCTGGAATATTCGTCAACAATTAGTTTTCCATTATGGTTTCTTAGAAGTACCGTAACGGAATTTTTAAATTCTACCTTTCTAGCTTTCCTTTCTTTCTACCTTAATTTATATAGAATTTATTGATTTGTCCTTTGTTTAGTCAAATTAATGATGTTTCATGAAGTTTTATGCCGAAAAAGGAATTTATGAAAAAGGGGACAAAAATGAGAAATTTTAGAAAATACAGAAAATGTCACACGCAGTTGAAAAAGTCCCAATTTGCGACTAAAGTTGCACCAAAGGTAAAACTGATTATGGCTTCTGTCGCAATTTTCGTGAAGAGACAGTTTTTCGCTTGCTATGTTACTGTCCGATATTTGAAGATCTTAAGAGTGTCGTCTTTGGAACCTTAACTCTCGAGCAAGGTGATCTTGATAATAATAAACTCAGACAGCTATTTCCTTTTCTTGCAGGTACTGCCTTGTTTGGAGAACCTACTAATACAGATCACTGAGCACCGAACTGTCTACAAGATAACACAATTGGACCAGTCACTTATAGACCCAAGGAAGATGTCACGCTTAGAATAATTATCCAATTTAAAAGTAAAAAATAAAATAAAATTTGGCCACATTATTTTCTTCTGTTTTACAGTTTTCAAATAAAAACCAACTATATCGGTGCATTGCGAAAACAGATATGGATCGATATCTGAGACTACCCTTAAATTTTATATAAGAATTTCAATTTAACTTTAATATACAGCTATATACTTTTTAATGTCATGCAAGAAAATTAGATCAATTGGAAAAAGTTATAGGCTGAAATATGCAAAATTTTGATTCACCCCAAAATCTGTGCTCTGTATGGCTCACAATTTTGAAGATAATTTTAAAAAATTCGCCATGTATTCTTATTTTTATATAATAACAAAGTTAATGAAACTAGATTGTGCTGTGGTCATTATTTGATATAGCTCCCATATAAATACTTAAATATAAACCGATTTTGAAGAAGTTTGGCAAATTAAATTATCTTGCCGTCTTGAGAATACATTAATAATTTTATTAATTTAATTTTATTATTTTCGGTCCATATTTTGATATAGTTCACATATAATGTCCCCTTGTCCGGAAAACGAATTTGAGCTTATAATATTATTAAATAATGACAAATTAAACGTATTTAAACTTATAAAATACTTAAATAAAGATTTTTATAAAGTCCTTTTATATGTACTGTTGATTGGAACAATTTAATTCCACATTTATCCGTATCTCCCATGTTAGGCCCCTTTCTAAAAACAATTTTGAGTTTTGGCTTTTGTACAAAAATTATTTCTCTAATTATCTTCAAAATATATTATTAATTTGCCCAATCTCAGTCCATATCTTCCCGGACACCAGTTTTAAAATAGCAATTGATAAAAAATTGTATTAAAGTTCGGCTCAGTTATTTTTCTATCTGTATTTAGTGTCTTTTATTAATCTTATCAATATCGGTCCATATTTTGCTATAGCTCCAATATGCGTTTCTTTTACTTAACATTATTTTATGCAATAAAATATGCTATTGGAATTTATGGCTCGATACCACTATTTGTAGGTAATTTCAAGAATATGTTGCCATATTTCACTGTAATTTTTATAGAATCCTCTTTCGTAACCGGCGTTTAAGCTGATGAACGAATAAGTTTTTTAACTTCAACAAAATGCTCATTTCTTGCATAATGTTAGAGGTGAAGGATATTTTGTGATTCGACACAACTGAATATAACATTCTTATTTATTTCCATTTTATTTTCTAAATAAACTGTCAAAGACAAAATAATAATTTTCATTTCAAAATAAAAATACCGTTTTCGTAAGAAATATTAGGACAATTTTAGGTACATGTGGTTACAATAAAAGCAAACAGTATATACAATTTATTTTTCTGAAATACCTTAATGGGGTCAATAAACTGCAATTTTGTATAATTTTAAAACTGAAGGTTTGATTGACAAATGTAATTTTGAAGTTATTGCTTATTCAAAATAAATTAAAACGAACTGGTGTGTAATATAAGAATTTAGTTATATACAAATTACTGAAAAAATATATATTTTTTTGCAATAGACTGAGGTCGAATTTATTTTTTAAAAATAAGTTCTTAAATTTCAAAAATTTAACGGATATTTTTAAGTGTATCTTTAAAGTATAAAAGTGTAGTATATAAGTAAACAGCTTCATTATACAGTATATAAAAGAATTGCTCCATATTGGATATAAACTAATAACCCTTATCATTTTGCTGAATTTAATATTCTTAAAAAAGTATCTAAAGAAAGTATCTAAAGTAAGAATTCAGAATTCAAAGTATTCAGATATTCAAAATATGCCCAAGTCTATGAAATTCATTTCAGATATGCATTTGTGAGGTTTAAAATTTTGTTCCTGAAGAGGGTTACTCCGTGTGTAATGGTAAGAAGGACTTATCTCAGAATTATTATTAAATAACTGTTTTTGCATTTTATTTAAGACCATTTTATATATTATAGACGCCTGTCAGTCTATATGTGTATAGCATGCTTACTTGTTTATTTATATAGTGTATTTATTAGGAAAATACAAATCCGTTAAATGGAGTACCACTTCTATAAACACATTCTAAAAGGGAAAAATTTTTACTTACAACCATTATTGTGAAAATCGAAGAAGCCGTATATAAAAATTCATATTTTATTTTTATAGTTTTAAGAAGTTGATTCAGATATCAGTTTATGTTTTACAAACTATATTACACTTATTTATTCAAACAAATAAACTTAAAAATCGTACCATTTTTAACCTATAAAGTTTCAGTATTCTACATCTTTAAGAATTGAATTCTACACGTCCACTTATAGAAATTTAATTTTTCGATATATCTGCAAAAAGTTATTTTGGACTATCATAATGTTGGTTCCTTTTTATGTTAAACACGAAATGATAAAAAAAAAATTTTCCTTGAGAAAGTAATTGGAATGAAAATTTAATACTCTCACTTCAATAATACTTTCTAATTTTGATAATTTACATTCGATTTCTATGAGGACTACGTTTCACCTTACATATCCGTCCTACATTTTGTCCAGTAAAACAGTTCTTCAAGAAAGTTCTTGAAACCAAATTCTAAAACTCTCGTTGTTACAGTTCTTTATATATTTGATAATTAAAATTTGCTTTGTATGAAGGCGGAGAGGTCACCTTATCCTCATACATTTTGTCCAATTAAACTGTTTGTTGAGATTTTTTAGATATTCGATAAATAACATTTGCATTTTATTGGGACTACATATTGATCAGTTCTCAGTTCCCTGAGAAAGAAATTGAGATCAAATCTTAATACTTTCACTTCGAGAATTTTTTAGATACTTAATATCTAATATTTGCTTTATATGGAGGCAACCAGTTCCTCTAATCCCATCCGTAATAGTTCAGCAATACTGATACTTGACTGTGATCAAATTTTAAAACTATCGCCGTAATAGTTTTTTTTTATAATTGAGTTACTTTCAGTTATGATCCTATCCGTTCTATAGGTTGTCCAGTGAAACAGTTTCTTAAGAAAATAATTGCAGCGAAATTGCAAAACTTTCACTGTAATAATTTTTTAAAATTGGCTTTTTATGAGGATATTTCTGCCCCTGATTTTTCCCGTCCTACCTTTTGTGAAGTGAAACAGTTTCCTGGAAAGTGATCGAGATAAAGTATTAATACTCTTACTTCAATACTTTTTTGAACATTAAATAAATCTTTGCTTTGTATAGGGGATACCATATCTGATATTGCTGAAACTATTTTTAACCTTTGTTTATTTCGGATATACTGGAATCATTTTACCTAGTGTAGGTTATAACCAATAAAATGCATCAAATAAAAAATTGACCAATTAACTCAAATCGTTCGCTCTGAAACTGGTAGAATCGTTTCAACATGAAGAAATTTATCTGAGACAACCTCTTAAAACCGGAAAATTTTAACATGTATTATGAATAAATCCATTAGTGGCATTAATCGAACACGCGTATTTCAAATATTAAATATCTATGTAACTGTTAAAAAAAAATTAAAGTTTAATTTAATGCATTTAACGATGCATTTTTTACATACCACAAAGTTTTTGGATTAGATTCGTGAAGAATCATAATCGGATAAGTTGAAAAAAAGGTATAGTCAAAAATATATGAAAGTGTATGACTTGTAATGAAATAGTTTGTTGTTAATAGAGAGTGTGTGAAAAAGGTGTTTTTGTGTATTAAAAAGTTTTTGAAACGAATTGGCCACACTTAACTGTAATATAGTTATTTTTTTGTATAGTTACTTCTTATATAGTGTAAATATTTTTATCTGAGAAAAACTAAAGCCAGTAAGGATGATATTTATACTATATTATAATCTCTAATTAATGTAGTTAAATATTTGTGCAAATATTTTAGGTTATACGCTGCACCTTTAAAATAAATTTTTAAAGGTTTTGTTTGCTATGAAAATAAAACTCCAAACCCTTTTACAAGAGAAAATATGATACTACTCTTCTTCAACTTGTTTAAGTCCTTCTGAATGTGGCTTATGGAGGATATAAATTTTTCCGATGGCACAATTAATCAAAATAAAATTAAACAAACGAAACCGAACGCGTGAACATGAAATAAAATAAAATGAATAAATAAATAAAAAACTACATGACGAGAAATAAAAATGCGACATGAAAATGTTAAATAAATCAACAAAACATTAAATTGAAATTGAATTAAGCAAAAATGCTATATTCGGCTATACCGAATCTTTAATACCCTCCACCACAAATACGTGTGAAACAGATGAATACAATATAATAAAAGTTCTTCTTAAATAAAACATGGAACATTTAGTGAGTTTTATTTTTGGCTGTAGCTTTTTTACTGAACCGATTTTGACAATTTTTTAAATGGTAATAGAGTAAACAATAAAATGTTATTCTAATTTATTGATTTCTAATTGACAGTTTTACCAAAATGCTTCGCTGTAACTTGGAGATTACTTTAGATATCGGTCTATATCTTTAGCTATACTAAACCGATTTAGCTTATTATAAATTAAAATTTTCAGCACTATAACAAATACTTAAACAGACGGACATAGTTAAATCGACTAATATTTTGATTTGATGCAATAATATATATACATATGGGGAAATTACTCCTTCTTTACGTTTCACACGGAATATCAATGTTAATATACCCACTTCACCCGTTATTGTAGTGGAGGGTATAATAAAATAAAAATTTTGTTGTTTTTGTGTGACGAAATATTTTATTTTGTACATAAATATTTACTTACATACACACAAATAAATAAAAGCATTTAAATTTGATTCGACTAAAAAAATAATACAAAAAACATTCAGACATATGATTGACATGAATCGAAATTAAATTTCTTTAAATTTATAACAAATAAATTGTAATTTATTTTTTTATTTAATTTTATATTAATTTCGAATTAGGCATTAGAATTTTTATGCCCTCCAAAAGATTCCGCAAAATGGTGCTAAATAAAGTTACACTATCCTTATTCCGTAATATTGTTTTTGCAAACCTGGCGAAATAACAATGAATTTAAGAACATTTGAAAAACAAATCAAATGGTTATAGTTGGTCAAGTCCGAATAGGTTATATCCTGAACCACATTTCCATTTATAAATGGAAGCTAAGAAAAATTTATGAATGAGTATTGTATAATTTGCTTTTTATGCAGAATATTATTGTCCCACTTACACTTACGACTGAAATTTGTGCTATTAATAAGGATTTTCTTAGTGGGGTTATATGGAGTTAAAAAATATGAACCAACCAAACCAAAATAATATTGAACCGTTAAAGATTTCTTAATGAAATTTTACATGGTCCGGGACGTTGTATGTGGCCCTCCAATGTTGGCTATCTCGCCCTTTTGCATAGTCCTTATAAATTTCCTTAAAAATGTTGGTTGAACTGTTGGGAAATCTTTTTCCAAATTCGTCTAAATTAACTATTTTTTTTAGAATTTGAATTTGAAATATGAAGGGTCACGACTACGCCCGCACATTAACTCTTTCATATCAATTCCAAAGAAATTTCATTAAGATCAGTTCAAAAGTTACGAAATTATTTCGATAAAAGAAAATCGATTTGAATACACTGTACAGATGGAACAAACGATGCAGACTTATACAAATAATTCAATTCAGTTTTTTAAAACGCATCATATTATATAATTCATATATTCTGATGTTTTAAAAATAAACCTAAACGTTCGTATTTAAATAAGAAAAACCAAAATGGTATATGTAAATGTCACTATATATTTAGGACCACAAATAATGCTAATTAATCGTGCATATGCCAATAATATTACAACTTTCATCATTTACAGTAAAAATTATAATGTTAACAACAAAGAAAGAAAAAATAAATTAATTTAAAATGATTTTTCCCCTTTAAAACTTCAATAGATTAAACTTACATTTTATATACTTCAGACAAATTTTGGCAAAACTCAATTACTATTTTCATAATTTTATAATTTTATAAGGCTAAAACTTCCGTGGTTTTCGATTAAAGACATTAACATAATTAACTTTTTTAAGGACCAGGATTAGATTTTTTTAAATTAAGAAAAGTTCAACTTTGACACAACTGAACACAAACACTGTGGTATAGTGTAAACTGTTGATATTTATTGCTACTGATACATAATTTCGACCAAATTTATTATAAAAAGGATTTTTCAAATCCAATTAAATGCCACTTTTGACTCCTTTTACCCTAGTGTGCGTAGTAGTGCTCCTATCAAATTTCTTATAAAAATCACTAACAACGGACCCACATTATTTTTAAATATAATCTTGGGCTTGGAATCACTTCCTTATTTATTTAAACAATTTCCGTCCGGCAGCTTTACATGCATCTTTAAATATATATTGATAACATATGAGGACGAAACCAATGTAAATAAGTTATGATCGATCATCATTTCATATAGCCACAATTTAAATATCTTCCTTGACCATTTTTGTAGTGTTTGAAATTGAAGGATATTCGTGCTGTACATTCGTATATAAATTTTGTAGTTCCAATATTGTGTTATAAGAGATATGCGATATTAAAAGCTTCGTAACTAATATCAGTTCATGTGAATATATTCATTCTAACATTCGGTACACAGAGCAATACTGTGAAATATAGAGAAAATAACCGAATTTCGAAAGAATATATCCATGTTTAACAATACACAAATTACGGGTCCTGGACCAAAAAGTTGCCTTAGCATAAAGCTATGTTTTCACATTTCCTACACAATTTTCGAAATACGTTATATAACGCTCACAAAATTCATTTTGATGTGCCTTCAGCTTAACGTAAGATATTAAGACCATTAATATCTCGCATAACAGTTAAACCTCAGTTTTCAGATAAAATAATAACTGCAGTTCCTGGATCTAAATGTGCATTACACTTAATTAATGTGATCCTTTTATTTGGCTATAGATATTCATTCCACTCACTATACGTGAGTTTTTTTACACACACATGTATATCCCAAGTTTTATGTTATTTTGCAACAATTGGCGTCAGTTGGATAACAAAATTCACGCTCTTACATAGAGAACTGTTTTGTTTTATAATGATTCTGAGTAACGCTTCTATACAGTTACATACAAACTAAATATCCATTTTATTGCAGTCTTCAAAATTTCCAGCAAATTTTTTTTCTCTTGAACATTTTCATGTTTTTATTCTGTCATTTAGTATTTTGTTTCATTGAAATTACACTGGTTAAATTTTCCGCATCCATTCAAAAATGTTTTAACAGTTTGCATTTATTGGTTCCAATTATCAAACAAGTCCACTATTGTCTAACAATTAATTTTGTCTGATTTTAAGGTACATTTGTAAAAGTCATTTGGGATGTGTAAATATTAAAGAACCAAATTGTGGGATTTTATTGCAATATAGTAGTTTTGCCTATATCACAGTCATTGAAATGCTGATGCGTATGCAGAGGGTATAAAGACATGTGTATGTGTAATATATTTAACGCGTATGTGTCCATTTGACCATATTATTATGCGCAGATTTACATGGGACCATCACTTTTGAATGCAAAATAACCAACAGTAACCTTTCAATTTAATATCTAGGAAATTTTGTATTCCATCAAACAAAATGAACTCCATTAAAGAGTTCATGCATTGGTGACCACAATAAACGATTGCTGTCCCTGTGATTGCATCATTCTGCAATTATTTGAAGTACATGCTGAATGTAAATTTGTAATTTTTATGTTGCTGTAAAATGACAGTAAATTAAACTCTTGAACCTCTGTAACCTCAAATGAAGTCAAGTTTAGTCTATAATTTCTAATGTAATATGAAGACAAAATCTGTAAGGACCCCTTTCATATAGGAAAATAAGCGCTGAACGTTTTAGTCTAATAAAATATTCAATAAATTTTATAAAATGAATTAAATTTATTGCTAATTACTTGTTATTGTAATACGTATACGTATATATGCATGCGACGACAAATTCATACAAAAGATCTTATTTGAATATGGTGTTCTTACTATTCGAACAGTTTCACCGGTGTGTTCTTATTAAACTTGTACACTAGAGTCCCGACTTCCGTCGTTAATGGGGACCAGAAAAACGCGACGCAAATCGAAACTATGCAAACCGAATCAGCTTTTCCTATATAAAAAAAATTATTCTTGGTAGTTTTCGCTTATATTGATTATGTATTAATCTCCATTTTAGATAATTAGGAATTACTTGACATAGCATCTTTCTTGAATTAGAGTGGTGTGACAATTTGAGCTAACTGATTTATTTTTTCTCTTTCTCTGTTGTAAATTGTTCTTATTGTTGTAGGTACTAGTCCAGGATTATTACATATGATTTTAATTCCTATCTTATTGTTTTTTATATTTTGACTCATTCTTTTCATGTGATTTGCCAAGTTATCTTTAATGTGTTCATTATATTCTTACCATAAATCGACACTTGTTCTGAGCACCACTTATATAAAAAATAAAAGGCAATCTACAATGCTGAAGAAAACAATCTAACTGATTTTAGCGAAACAAATCAAAATCAAAACAACGTAAATCGAACCGACGCAAATCGGACCGACACAACATGAAATTTCAAGGACGCAAATCGAATTTTTTGTCCTTAAAAACAACGCAAGTAGGAGCACTAATGTATTAATAATTTTAATTACCTTAGGCCTTCCTAGGCAGCTTTTGATTGGAGGGCTGCCTCTAACCCAAACTATCGTATACTAGTCTAACCTATTTTTCCTATATACCTTAAATCATAGGAAGATTGTAATTTATAGTTGACAGTATATTTAATTTTTATCTGTGTTTTCTATACATCATTAATATCATATACACAAATGGACAACAGTCACCGTCATCAATTATGTACAATATTTAAAGGTTCCCTATAATAAGGAAATAACTAGAATATAAAAATGTTCAACTTAAGTAAAAAGTATTTTCAGTTTTAATATTATTTTAGTTCTTTATCTGCTGAACAAAATTAACCGTCAGATAAAGTTAATTAAAAGCTTTTATTATTTGAATAGATCTATAATAAGTTATCTGTTTGTTGACAGTTTTAAATATGGACAGTTCGAATGCGCAATACAATATTGCTTTACACTGTATGAAGATGGAAACTGCTCCGCACATTGAATGAAAAATATTTCACAATTAAATACAATTTTAATTTCGAATAATAATTAGGTAAACAATATAGAGTGGACGAGTTGCTAAGTTATAGATTCAGTATGAACCGTTCGAAGAATCTTATATAATTTCCTGAGAAAATGTAGATGTAAAGGTTTTATATAAATTTTATACGATATAAAGGTTTATAGATTATTGTGTGCTTGCGCACCTTCATGAGGTTTCCTCAATAAAGTATCAAAATTAAAAAGCAGTGTGCAACATTTTTTTGGAGCATGGCTTCTAAATTGTATAATGTGCCAACCTAAGTCTCTATTTCAATTCAAGAAATAGGCCTCATCATATATTTCTATACTTCTACTTTAAAAATTCGACTTTAATAGAAGTTTAAAAGATCTTGCTCTTTCAAAGAGAGGAATTGAAGTGTATCAAGGCCTTTTTTATTGCATGTATTAATCGGTATACCATTGGTGGATCGCTTGCCGGTTATGTTCTCAGTTATATTAAATACAACAATTGGCATATTGTTTGTAACTTATTTCGACTGTAAACAACAGTACAAACATACAAAACGTCTACTTATCTTGATCCAAGCAATTAATCATCTATTCAAGTAAACAGCGTTTAAATTAACTTCACTTTAAAGATGGAATTTTCAACGTAAAACTAAAATAATTAATTAGATTTTAGTTTTTCACTCTTCTCTTAATTTAAGACTTTTCTTCATTTCTCAAAACTTTTTTAATCTTCTTCATTTTTCTCCGTATTTTTTTTTTTTTTTTTTGCAAAGTTTTCGTTTTTTCTTTCTTTATTTTCTTAGAATTAATTTGCACAGAATTGTTGCATTTTGAACCACATGGACATGCTGTATAATGTACAAAAATAAATCAGCTTACAAAGGATTTTGGCTTAAAGGGTTTCCTAGAAACATTTTTTTAGAATAATTTATCTTATTTTATTTCTGTTTTTTAGTATCATGTTCTGCAGTTTAATTTGTTCTATTTATATATTTTATGAAATGGGAAATTTAAATAATTTTTATCTGCACAAAGTGAATTTCACTAAAAAAGCAAAAAAAGAAAACATGAAAATCTTAATTGGTCAAGCCCGACTATGTTGTACCCTACCTCACAAAGTTGGTTATAAATAACAGTTAGGAAAAATTAGTGAACTACCCTGGTACAATTTAATTTGTAATTTATTCTTAGGTGAATTTTTAAGAAAATAATTTTTCTGTGAGGTTATGTGGAACCTAGAAGAAGTTATGCATATCGATTTTTGCTTTTATTTTAATTTGACCGGCTATTATTTCAATAATAAAGTATATATTTGAGATTATGTCCTTCACTATATATAAGGAAAGCAGAAGAAGTAATGACATAATTTGGCACATCATTTTAGAATATCTTAACAACTAGTTTTGTTAAATTTTGTTAATGTTATTAAAACTTCATTCAGTGTTCACATCATTTACATAGTTATCTAGCCAGAAAAAAGGACGGGTGGAGGGACATATTTAAATCGAGAATGATTCTCAGTCGTATACTAAAATATGGGTGTAACACCATTTGTTCTGTATATTACAAACATTAGCATAATACCTAAATCACCTACGGTGGTGTAGGGTATAAAAGTTTTAACAAAAATTACTATAGTTAAATATAATATTTTATTTTTCACATGCATCACTTTAATTATAATAAACAAAAAATTATTACAGTGGTGCGAAAGCGATGTCTGATGGAAAAAAGTTTGGCAACATATAACAGAAATTCATGAGTGCGGCAAAAATATCCATGTACTTGGCTTAGGGATCGTACTCAAAGTGGTCTCCAGGAAGAAAAATTTCGAAATTAGTAGAAAAGTTAAAGATAAAAATATATTATATATTATTAAAAAAGAGAGAAATGTTTGTAAAAAAGTTCGGGTCTTAAAAAACGTCTATTTCCTCTCTCACTCTCTAATTAAATATAATAACAGCAATTGGCAATTACAAAAAAGTGAACGTAACAACAGACAGACGGACAAAGATAAATCGACTCAGATTTTGATGTGAAGCAAGAATATATACTTTATGGAGTCTTGGATAACGTTACATACGGAATGGCAATGTTCATCACTTGAAACTTATTTTATTATTTGGTATTAAGGACATCTGGGATGTAGCTGTGTTTTGTAAGATAGTAAAATGAAATTAAATATACTAATCAAAAATAAATCAAACCAATTCGTACAAGGACTTTGGAAAATATAAGCCTTTTTCAGGACATATGGGAGGTGGGCGTGTCCGTGGCCAATTTTTGCAAAACTTTATTCTTTTTTCATTTCAAATTATAGTTGAAATGTGTACCAATTTGTATTCTTTTACAATAACACTTTCTATCTTTTCCGCTGTTTATATGAAAACACAACACTGTGCGGCAGTACTAGAGGATTTTCCATATATTTGGATTTATTTTACTGGCATAGGCTTTTTTTAAACATTAATTATCTAAAATTGTTTGGATTTATTCCCTTTTTCAAATTTAAGTCAATTTTTGTAATTTTATACAGGTATTTTTTGAAGATTTAATCATCGAATATCTAAACAACTATTAAGGTAGAGAATTCATCCTAATTAATTTCTTAAAGAAAAGTTTTGCTGGATCAAATGTAGATCGAATGGAATCTGGGAAAGAGGTATCCCGCATACAAAAAAAGCAAATATTAGTTATCAAATATCTTAGCATAATTGAAGTGAGAATATTACGATTTACTTTCAATTATTATCTGCAGGTTCAACGAGAGAAGAAGCCTTCATACAATGCAGATATTTATAATAATTTTTTAGTAAGACTATTTCAGTATGAGTAAAAGTATTTAGTACCATTCATTTTCTCAAAGAATTGATAAAGTGAATAATATACTTTCACTATACACTTTCTTGTTAAAGATTTCTATGTGAGAAAATAGATAAAATAAGAAACCAAAAAAAAAAATATATTATCATAAACAAAAAAATCTAGCAAAATTTTACTGAATTTGAATTATTGTAGCGGTGAGATATTTGTCAAAATTTTCTTTGAATTTACATGTAACATGCAATTATATGTATTTCATCATTGTACAAAAATCATAAAAATCGGACAAATGTGAATAGATTTAGAGGATGAATTGTGCAACATTTAAATATTTTTTAA
The DNA here is from genome assembly GCA_004302925.2 of Cochliomyia hominivorax. NCBI lineage: Eukaryota > Metazoa > Arthropoda > Insecta > Diptera > Calliphoridae > Cochliomyia > Cochliomyia hominivorax. The sequence goes on along the minus strand of PYHX02000413.1, from coordinate 70,134,205 downwards.
ATTTTCACAAAAAACAATTAAAGTGTTTAAAATTATATACGATCGCGCGATGTAAACCTAGACGAAAATATTTTTAACATCAATGCTCATTTACTAATATGCGACAAACTTGTATGAGTAAATTTGACTTCCATTTATATTCGACTTTGCTTTCGCACAAATGTATGCTTATTAAACACAAATGTAGTTTGACAGAACTCCAAAATGTTCGTTCAATTATTTAGTATAAATAATAAAGTTTTTTTTAAATTTCATGGTTAAAATCAATTTAATTTGAACATGTTTGTGTGGTGGTTAATTTCAATGGTCATATGTGCGATATGTTTAAAAAACCAGTAACATTGATGTTGCACAGTAATAATACACAAAACTGTTCTAACATCAAACATATAGCACGTGTTCGGTGTTGTGAATTAAATTTTGTTGATGAAATTATGTTTCAACCTGAAAGTTGCAATATTTATTTCCATACACAAGTGCAAGCAAATATTAATAACTTATTTAAACGACTGTATTTAAGCAAATGAAATGTTCGTTTGAAAATAATTTCTATTTATATTAATTCATTGAACAAAGTTGTTGAACTTCTACCAAACAACATGAATGTTTAATCAAAAAAATCAACATACAAAAGCAAACGGACCCTAAAATAAATATCCATATGTTAGTGGATTGTTAATGACAGTGCTTTTAATAGGTGTTGTCGTTTCATTGCTTAAAATTAAAAAAAAAAAAAAAAAAACATCTTAGAATTGGATAAATGAAAAATAATAAAAAAATTTTAAATAAATTTTAGGTAGTTATTATAATTGTATTTATAGTACTAATACGGGAAAACCTAATAAGTTATTCTCAGGAATTAATTCTGAGTCTAACTTTAAATTGAGTATAGCGTCAATATTCCTATATGTTACAAACATCAGCACAAACGCATTAAAAAATTAAATAAAATTCATTAAGAAATTTAACCAATAATGGTCCATCACCACCTAATTTCACAGATTTGATGCTATATCGAAGCAAACGTATGTGATTTTGGATCAGTAGAAGTCTCCTTACAAGTAAGGAGTTAGATAAAAAAGTTCTTAACACACGTTTTTCACTAAAACCTTTTTTTAAATGGCGTACAAAAAGTTGGCGTAGCTTTAAAAGGTCTGCTGTCAAACTGTTTCCAATGTTATGAGAGAACTTCTCCGTTGATAAAGAATTTTAACATCGAATCGAGGCAATTCCTTTGGATATACATATAATAAATATTAAAGAGATCGTTAGACAATTGTTTAAATTGAAAATTAATAATAAAACATTTTTAGTAATAAATGAAACAACAATTTTGAACACGGATTTAAAAACTGAATACATAACTGAAGGTACCTAAATTTTCCCCAATCTTTCAATGTTATATTTCTTCGCATTTCTGTTATCATTATGTTTAATGAAGATCCAACCAATCAAACGTTTCAGATTCAGACACATTCAGACACCACAAGCGTTGATGAGGGTATAATAACTTTTTCACTCTGGGTGTAACGTCTATTAGTAATTATATGGACCCCAGAAGGTATCAAATCAAAACTTTGAAATTGTTTGAAGCAATTTTAAAACTAACAATATCGCTTTATTGTTATTGGCAAAAAGCTTATGGACCCATATCTGAGACAACTTTTTAATTCGGAAAAAGAAATTTTCTAATTTTAGCTTTAACATACAGCTTTTCGTACATAAAATCATCAAAATCTGGTTAATAAAAAATAGTTATTTTCTAAAATATACAAATTACAAAAAATCTCATTAAAAGACCTTTCCCAGAATATGATATATATTACTTATAAAACTCTTAAACATAAACCGATTGTAATGAAATTTGCCACAGTTTTCTAATCACCTTAAATATAAGTTATTTATTTGACCAATTTAGGTACATATTTCTCTGTAGCTCCCGGAAAATGGGCTGGAGCTTTTCAAAACCAATTCCAATGAAAATCGGCACAATAATTTTTCTAGGTGTCTTTATAATAAGTTATTAATTTGAACAAATTCGATCCAATATTGCCCCCATACAAGGCCCCTTCCCGGAAAACACTTTTGAGCGTATAAAATTAAACCAGTTCTATTGAATTTCGACACAAATGAATTGGTTCTTATTATGTTACAGCGATCATTTAAGTTTCGCTCCTGGAAAAAATTAAACCATGCATCTATTTTTTACCGTCATAGCATTTTATCTTTTTACTATTTTAAAGTCCTGGATTATAAAATTGTCCTGATTAAAATTTTTAGTTTAATTTCTTTATTACCGTATTAAGATATCCTGACACAAATAAAAAAATCGACATTTGAATTTTCAACATTTTTCGTAAGCATCCTTCAGTACATCTTAAATATAAATATTATAACTTAATTGTAGGTTTCATTGTTTGAATGTATAAGTACTGATTAGACTTGAATATTATTTTATTATTCTACTTACTTATGTATGTGTATCTAGGTAATTTTTTATGGAATTATATTTCACATTATACAGACGAGGGTTAATTTCACAACTATAAACTCATTTTGTAGCATTTGAAATTCTTTCTGTCTTCTGCTCTGTAGTTTATGTTTAATTAGTTTTGTCTGTCTTTTGTGTCCTTAAAGTTACCAACCAATGATGTTTCATATAAACTCAAAATTTTATTGTTAGTAAGAATAGCAGTTAGGAATGCTGTAAAATTTAGTTACCTTAATAGTTAAAATCCTTTAATATTTTAAACCTTTACCTTTAGGTAAAGGCCTAGGACGAAATTGTGTTTTACGTATGGGTAAAAGAATTTGGAAAATAATGTTTTTCGTATAAAAATTAAATAGAAATAATGAAATTTCACACAGTGTTAGGTAAAGTGTAGTCGTTGTAGTTTCGGAATTGTGAACCTATCGGGGGACTTTCCACAGAGTTTCAAAAATTGGTCATAAAAATATTTATTCAGATTTCGAACCTGCTAGTCATATAGCTGTATTTAAGGAGATATTCGGTACACTTTTCTAGAATTGCTATTGAATTATCAGTGGTCAAATTGAGACCATGAACTAGTTCTTCGACTTTTTATGCCAAAAATTGGAAATTTTGAAAAAAATATTTAATAATTTCAATTTGCATTTTGTATAGTCTCCACCGCCATAAAGGAAATAAAAATAACATTAAAAAAATAACTATTTCTTGTGTTAATCCGAAAGGGTATTTTCTAAGTCCCTACAAAGCCATATATACCTGTGTGTTGAAAATTTATAATACTCTGAACTCAGAAAAATCTGGCCAGATTATCTGTTATTATAATAAATAAATTTCTACATACTTGCAATATCTGTCCAATAGCATACACATTTTTCTTTATAATTCAGACCAAATATTTTTTTTAAATTTTCAATAAAATTTAATTGTATTTGAATAAAACTGTGTCAAATTGGGAAGGAATTTATATGAATAATAATAATAATAATAATAATAATAATAATAATAATAATAATTTTTTAATTTAAAGGACATAATTCCACATTTTGTTATATCACCCATGTAAGGCCCCATTAAGAAATTGGCTTTTAAGATAATAAAACTTATTTTACATATCTATCTGTTCTACAATGTTTTTGAAATGGTTTACTCTTTTTTATTCTTTTATCTTTTTATCTTTATATTATCAAGTATATATAATGATGTTTTTACTCCTGATATAACAAGATGCGTCTATAATTGTCCTATGAACTTATGAGTGTATGGTCAATATTAGTGTGAAGTGCAATGACTCATAATTGTGCACCATACAATCACACACTTATTTTGGATGACTTCGTTTTCTTGGCTAAGTTTTGATCACGGTGAGGAAGATTGAGTGTAGTGTTGATTGTTTGCTCTTCAGCTCATTCACTCGTAAATATCAGTCTTTTAAAGATACCTACATACTTCGTAGATAAGTGTTTCGTTGTTGGTCACACTCTATCAAAAACATGCGGAAGGTTTTCTTTAATTTAAAAGATCTTTTATTTTTTCATTAAAACGATTAAACTTTTCAATGGTTCAAAGTTTTTCATAACACAAATTGGAGACAAGTATGAAATTTCCGTCATTTGATATTGTCACAATTATCATTTGGAATAATTTCTCAAAAATCTTTCGTAGGCAGGAAAGTAAACTTATTGGTCAGAATGACGATAAAGTTAGATCATTTTCTGGTCTACGAATCATTATAATTTCGGAATTTTTCATTTTTTAGAAAACTACCAAAATAAAAATCATATTAAAAATTATAGATGGAATATTAATTACATCGTCCGTTGAGCGTTTGATTATTGATGGTGTAGTTGAGTGAAAAACAGAAAGTTCATTAGATCGCTTATGATCTTCTCAATAATCTCCGAGATAAAGTTTATATTATTTTGGTCGAAAGCAGAATTTTTCATTGAATGATTTAGTTGAGTAACTGTACTTATATTTTAGTTCCTAATATATAAGTACAGTTCCTTAGAGAAGAACTCTTTCACAAGCGGTCTTGAGCCTTGTTTATGATTATTATGATCCTTCATTCAAATTATTATTTATTGGAGGATTAGAACGTAAATATTTTTGGCTTTGAAAAGAAATGTTTGTCTACTTGTTATTAAACAAAACTTCAATGTGGTTTAACATCTGAAGTTTTCTGTTTCACTTAAAAGTCTCTTTCTAACATACATTACCTAAACTTGCATATTTATGCCCTATACCACCGAATATGCTTGTGGTATTATGTTTTCTGAGTCTTTAACGATGTCCGACCGTCCGTTTACTATTATTACTTTGGCCTAAGGATGATGCCTATTGAAATTGGACATGATCGGTTCAATATTTCAGGTACCTTCCATACAAATGTTTTTCTCGGAATCGGGTTTTAAGGTCATAAAATTCCTTAATACAAAGCGGCTTAACGGTATTGTAATAGTAATTGGTCAATTTAATATAAAAATCGATGTGCAAAATTATACGAGGGTCAGTGCATAATTTCTTGTAGCCCCCATTATATAATCTCCTCCAGTAAAAATCACATTAAAATGCATAAATTTTATATAAATTTTTGTGTTACAATAAAGTACTACATACTTAAGAATAAATCAGAAATTCAAATTATACGAGGGTCGTTCATTAATTTTTCGAAATTACCATTTTTACCAACGATGTGGTATTACATAGTCAGGCTAGACCGACTATCTAAAGTTACTTACTTGTTTTTGTCCATACATTAATTTCATAACTACTACAAACTTTGAGTGTAAATGTCTAAGTTATTTGTAGCAGAATAGAAATTGAAATTTTAATTATACTTACCTCCGTATTATACTAAAACAATTATAATCTCTGACACAGTTGTAAAGAAGTGCCATTAAATACAACGACTATCTTTTACTGTTGCAATTCCCATTTTTTGTGTTGAATAAAACGTGACGTAGGCTTTTAAAGAGTTAAAACGAATTAATTAAATAAATTTTATAAATTCCTTTTTTTTTAAATAAGGTATGCTTTTATAAGGGACAAAGACTGTATATGGAAATTAAAAAAAAAAAAATGTTCTAAAATACGTTTTATGTTAGAGAGTTTGAATCAAAATGTTTAAGTTGCAATTAGTTTCGTATATTAAATATATGTATATTTTGAACTACCCTAATATCTTCTGTTAAGAGACATAATGTAAATATTAATATTATCTGGGACCATAAGATTTTCTTTTTATACAATTTATTTTTTCACAAAAAAATGATTAAATTTCTTACAATCATTTTATTCGAATGTAAACATATGTTTAATATTAAAGTTTTAATATTAAATTATTTAAATTATTTTATTTAGCACAATTTTTGGTTTTGTATTATTATCTCACAATTGTATACATATTTTATAAATTCAAAGAGTGTAACCGAATTATAAATACCTTCTACTTAGTCTGTTAATGTTACAGATGTAACAAGTAAGAATGCTATAATCGGCTGCGAAAAACTTCAACGAATTAATGACAAATATAAAAGATTATCATTAATCCATTCGTAGAGATATGCCCAAATACGTTCCTATAATCTGGAAGCTCATTACTAGAATAATTGGTAGCGTCAAATTTGTTTGAAATATTGCAACATTTTTGAATTTTATGAACTGCCAAATTACAAAATATTTTTTTCTGAATTTGAAAGGAAAAAGTTAGATTAGGTCACCAGGCTGACACAAAATACCGAAGAAGTAAGATGTAGCACATTTAGTTCTTGAAGGTCCCTTTGTACTACTTAAAAATTTTGGATTTAAAAAATAAAGAGAGAGGTAAAAACAATAGGTTAGTTTGAAGATAAAGCTTGTTTCACCATTCACATCACAGAGATTTTGAATAAATCTAAAGGGCAACCACGTCGGTAAGCCATACTCAATTGCGGATAATGCCACATATATCCTCTATACCAGTTGTCGCCAATTCCACATGTCATTGCAGCGAACTATTGCCAAATAAATGGAAAGAAGCATTTCCTTCATTTCGGCAACTCCTGAAATTTAGAAGAAAGGTCCATTTTCGTTGCTTGTACTCTAAAGCGACAGAGCCCAGATATTGCAACAAATACGCACTTTAAGGAAGTGATTTTGAGTAAAAATAATGTCCAGATGCTATTCAATTTGGTCTATATCATTCTGGTTATCAAACATAACAATTCATGAGCACATCTTCTACACGTGCTTACAAGCAGTGAGTAAATCACACAGATGATCAGTGTCCTCGCCGTGAGGTTCGTCCCCCTCTTCTTCTGGGCATCAGCCTTCAGGTTACCCTGGTAAGCACCTTTAAAGGATTGAATTACGGTCTTTGGACTTATCAGCTCATTTCAGGTAACGGTCTATATCTATTTATTGTACAAATATAGATCGTTTTAAAACATCAACTGGCGATAATTCAAGGCTTGAGAATGTTTCCAACATACATACAGACTAACATATCTAAATCGATTTAGATTAAGACCCTTAAAAGATTTTACTTATGGGGTCTTAAATGATTCGGAATGTTGATATACCATGAATGTTAACTTTCGGCGGTGAAAAATGAGAAATAATATAATTTTAACAGAAAAGAAATTATGCAAAGATATATTTCCAATAAGTTTAGATGTTATTGTTTGTATTATATACTTTAAGGTGCATAACCAAAATCTCTATAAATGCAAAATACCCCACCTACTAGTGGTGTAGTGCATAAACATCTTTATATTATTCGTTTCTGTTGCATAATCCTAATGTAACAACAAATCTTCTGATCCATCTTAATGCATCTATTATAAATACGAGTAATTTTAAATCTGTTTTTTCTTATTGCAACCACAAAACCATTACCACTTTATGGTTGGCAGCACAAGAAATTCAATTTTAAGTGCATAAGTAATAATGAAAAGGAAGAAGTAAGAAATTGTTTTTAAAAATACATTTGGGAGAAGAAATTAAAATTAATTATTTTATTGACCTTGTTATAGCATCTGATGCATAATGATATTATTAAAATAAGACTTTAGGAAGGATTTGCATTTTAATATTTATACGAACAAAGTCATTAAGAATTTCGATAGTCTGATTAAATTAAACCAATAATTTAGGTTAATATTACACAGAGAAAATAAAAGCCAGCTTTAATTACGCAATTGCTTATATTAATTAATTTTTTGTTTGATTTTACTCTAATCAGCAAAATGACAATATCAATTAAATTATTATCATTAATAATTATATTAATGATCATTTATAATTTTTAGAATTAATCGTTTTAATTATTATAATTAATTTTATAATAAATACAATAAAGGTTCTTATTGGAGTTTTTCGCAAAAATAATTAAAGTTTTAATTAATGCAATTTTATAGTATCGATAAAGGTTTAAAGATAATTTTTATAGCGAAATTTTATAAAAAATATTTACATGTTATATATTGACTTGAACCTTTATACATTGAATTTGCAAACTGATTTATAAAGCCATAACTCGGCATTGCGTTCTAACAAACCTTTACCTATAAAATTCATAAAATAAAGAAGTCGTATGTTATTAATATCATGAAATGTACATTACACAATCAAAATATATAATTGAATGCAGCAAACGCTTTTGATAATTTAATAAAGCGTTATTATAAGTCCGCTGTGATTCTACTTGACTTGCAGTTTTTTTTCCACAGATATCTTCGATAAACAAAAAATAATTTTAAGATGTTAAAAGGGGTTGACGGTATTTGCCCGGCCAATATAGTCGCCTAGACAAATAATTTGGAAGGAGAACGGAACTGGAATTAACATTGCAAGTAAGCCAATTCTTAAAAAAAACTAACGTCATTTTTTTAACATTGCCAAATGACAGATCAAAACTAACATCGGTCTTATTTGTTAAATCAGTCACGTTAAAGAATTGCATGTATCAAACATTCCGTCCAAAAACAAATTTTAAAAATTACAATGAAATTATTTAAAAGCTTTAAAATTATACTTATCGAAATATTCACTATTTCATCTATTTTTTTATTTATTTAGACTAATTATTTTATTTATAAAAATTTAAAATATGTTTAAAATTTCTTCTAATATTTTTTTCCGTGTAGGAAATGTTAAAGCTGTAAATATCATATTTTTATTTTTTATTTTTCAGCATGGAATTTAGCTAATTTAGTTAACCAGGTAGTTTTCTTTCTGCATATAATGCGGGGCTGTGTGTCCAAATGGACGTTTTTTTTTGGAAAGAATTATGTAAATTTGTAACCGACTGACATATCTGTACAAAATTTCATGTTTTTCGTAGAACATTAACGAAAAAAGGGTGTTGAAAGCTAATTTTTATTCAAATTAACAGAATTTTTATTCAAATTGAAGAATTGTCTTCAAATATATTAAATTTAATCAACATTGACATTGCACTATATTTAGTTGTCTATTATATTTTATACTCTATTTAATTATTTTCTTAAACTAATAAGAAATTTTACAAATCACAAATCGCAATCAGTAATTAGTTTGTATTGGGAGTACTCCTTTACTTGATCCTTAATAGTTTATATATTAATTTATTACAATAATTTAACATAATTCTTACCTCAATTCAACTTAAATTTCGTAAAAGAATTTATTTTTGTCAATTTTAATAATGTATTATTCAAATTGAATTGTATTAATTCTAATTAACCGCATTTTTTAACTAATTCAAATAGTCATATTACGAAAAATTGACGAAAATTTTTGTATTATGATGAATAAAGGTTTCTTTGGCTGATATTTAACCTACTTTCTTTCAATTCTACACCTTTTTTCGTTATATTTACTACCGTTTTTGATTCAGCGCAGAGCTGATATACTTTTTGCTTGCGGTTGATTTTTTTTTTTCAAAATTCGCCGAATATCAATTAATAAATTGAGAGGAAAGAAATTTTGTATATAGATAAAAATGTTACATATGTCTCAATGGTTTATAATTTATTGTTTAAAGGTTACATTAATTTGAAGTTGAAACTTTAAACAAATTTATATATTTTTGGCATTTTTTTCAAAAATGTGTCAACATTTATTCAGTTATAAAATCATTTCTCTGTTATGTTGTTTATAATGTTTTTTATTGTATAAAAAATCTTAATGGGAATACGCGTCAACTAAATTCGGATGCCATTGAGGCAGAAAAGCCCTACCAAAATTGGTCAATTTTGAAAAAATAAAAATATATTTTTTGGTTAAGTTCTTAAATCGAAGATGTCAGATGGCACTTGTAATGACAAGGGGATCATTGAGGTAAAAAAGTCAAAAATTAAAACATATTTTATACGGATTGAGGTTTTTGGCATTCCCGTATACAAAAGTGGTATATTTTTAATTTCTGGAATCATGAAAAAGTTTATATACATCATACCAAAAAATCAAATAAATATCGTTATCGTTGTTTTAATTTTGTTAACATTTAAATATGAATTATATTTCAATTTCAAAAAACTGAAATAAATCTTGAATTGAAGTTGTTCATATATTTTTGACATTAAGTGACATTCGATTTATGTTTTCTTTAAAAATTACTAATACTCAAGTGGTAGTGCTTGTATTGGAGGTTTATATTTGGCTGAAAATCTATCCTAAACTTATTCTCTCCTCTGTCAAAATTTAACTATATTTTGTTATAGATAGTACCAATTTACTTTTACCCGAATTAACTCTCAAGTAGATCTGGTCATGATATCGCTGATACCACACCTATTAACTTAGAAAAAAGATGTTAATTAGATTCGCCGTAACTAGTTGGAAATTTGGCATCGAAGTCAGTATGTTGCATCCTTATCTACCTACTTTTTCCCAATAACCACGTCTATAGCAATTTCCACAGATTAACTTTTTAAATAGATAATTTGTTCTATAGAGATAAGTCTTTCAACCCTCATCAACTGGAAATATGAAAAACTTTTTGATCTGAAGTCCTAATGACTTCTTCTACTTATTTTTGGTATGTTCCAAAAATATCTTCCATTACTCCAAAAAATAATCCAAATAGAGACAAAGATTGAAAATTTTCCACAGCTACGGAACAGTTGGCCCTTTGTAACCTGCAATATCCCCCATGACTTTTATGTGGAGAAGCTATCATTGGCAGTTAGTTTCTTATTTATAGTAAAACATCCGGTTGTATTTCCCAGAATATGCAGAGTTTCTGTCGTAGTTCCCATTATCAACAGTGGTTGGAGAGAGATTTATGTCATTTAAGGTAATTTTGGGAATTGGGGGTTATATGGGGACTATAGGAAATTATAATGCCCACAAATTTGTATGATAACCGTTATATTGGAACAATAAAGACTAACATGAGAGGATTCGTCCTTGGCCAATTTCATCAAGAAATCACTAAAATTACAGCTTAGAATGTTCACAACATTTGCACAGACACTTAGCCAGACAGGCGGAAGGATGGATATCTTTGAGTCGACTCAAGATTGATACTATGTCGATTGGTACACTTAAATTGGGTGTAGTATGCGATATATAAATTTAAGTATTTTGATATTCTTTTTTTTCTCTATGCTATGTGAATATAGTACTGTGACTACAGTACTGTTTATATTAGCAACAGATGTATCAGTTCAAAGTATAAAGATTATTCAAACATATTTTGAATGTACCATAAAAATACAAATGATGCACTAGAAAAAAATTGAATCTAAAAAACCGTTGTGTCATAAATTGTTTTTTTACTCCTTTGCTACTCGAAACTGTACTAAATCATTTACAGTATTGAGGACACAGCACCTAAAATTAACAATGAAAGAAAACTAAAAAAAATATCTATCATGTTTTTTATGCGTTTTCGGGCTCAAGTGGCAATCAACCGTTCTTTCAGCAAAAAAAATTAAGACAACAAAAAATGACCGGAAAGCATAAACTACGTCAAGCTACGAAGGCTACTGAAAATTTTTAAATGAATGACTAATTCAAAGGAGGAAAATGAACCTAAAGGTAAGAAGAAAAAATATTTTCTGACGAAAACAATTTTTGTTACATTGAACCAAACTGCAAAAGAACGAAAAATAATAAATAAAAATTGTAAAAGATACTTTGCTTTCTGTTGTCAGGCACCTTCTGTTCAACTTTTTTCTTTCTATATTTTCATTTCACGTTTTTTTCGGTTATTCGCTGCCGGCTATGGAAATGTACATTTCTATAGAATTTCTTTTCAAAAAAAATATATATTTTAAGGTGTAAGGTTCATGGTTTTCATTTTATTAGCCAGTTTTCATTATTCTTCCACTTTTACTGTTTCCCCCTTCTTTATTTTTCGTTTTTTATTTTCTTTATTATCGGGGAAACACAGCAATTTATTTTGACCAAAGGCATTTCTTCTCCTAAATTAGCTTTAAATATATTATCCTTTTTTTAAATTTCAGCCTAAATGATACAAGTCAAGGTTTAACGTGTTTTTTAGTAATTAGTTACAGAAAAAATGAGGAAACAGCTGCAAATATAAATGGATTTCACTATTTTTTTCTTAATGGTTCATTAATGGTTTTTTGAATTAAATGAAATATAACATCTGCATTGTAATTTGTGCTGCAGATATCAATTAAATTTTTGAAATAACAATTTTGTCCAGAAGAGATTTCTTTAAATGACTGTTATTGTAAGTGTCACAGTTGGAATTTTATGGTTAAATGATTTCCAAGTTTTGAGAATTTGATTTTTGTGCACAAAAGTTTTTGCAAAATACTGGATTTATCTACAGAGACTTTTATTATTGATTGAAAGTTATTGGAATAATTTAAGATAAAAGAAGGGTAATTAAAATTTGTTAAGTTTTCAAATAAATTCTATATTGCATCAATATTGTTATTAAGTGTAGAAATTAATAACTTTAGATCTTTGCTTGTAGAATACATCTTCATATATAGCAAGAGACAAGTTAAAAAGTATAGTCGATCAAGACCGACTATCTTATACCCTACACTACATTGTCAGTTAAACATGGTAGTTACCAAAAACTAATAAACGACCCTCTTATAATTTGATTTTCTGATTTATTCTGAAGTGTGTATTACATTATTGTGACATTTGTGTGAAATTTATTCATTTTGAAATCAATTTTCTGGAAGGTCTTATGAAGGCAACAACAAGTAATGAATCGACCCTCATATGATTTTTCAAATCAATTTTTTCTTATGTTTGTCTTAATTAAACCAATTATTATTATAATACCAACATATATGTGAGATTTTTGCCGTTAAAAGTGATATTTGGTAGAGGTTTTTATAGGATCTATGAGAAATAGTAGACCGACCATCGCACATTCTCCGCATCGTTTAGTAATATTATAAGACTTTCTTGTGACAATTTCCTTTAAAACGCTTTATATTTATAACTTCTGTGATCTTAAAACCCCATTCCGGCTAGAACCTTTGTATGGGAGGCACCTGAAATATTGGTCAGATGCAATAGTCTAGGAACGAAGACTGTAACATGTACCAAATTTTATCGAGATATTCCAAAAACTACAACTTGTAGACTGTTCAAACGTTTACATGTATCTAGCCGGACAGACAAACAGACGGATGGAAATCGTTAGATCGACTCAGAAAGTGATTCTGATTGAAACGATATATTTAAAGAAGTTTGTAGCACCTTTTTTTTTTGCATGTTACAAACATCAGTACAAACGCATAATATCCCAACCGGTCAATCCCGGTTATGTAATAATTAACACCACATTGTTGGTTGTAAATAACAAATACAAAAAAATGAATTTTGTTTTCGGATTTATGCTTTAGTATGCAATACATTGTTCTGACACGTATTTAAATAAAATTTAGAAGATTTAAAGTGATTTTTTTGGTGAATTATATAGCTAAAGGAAATCGACCCTTGTAAAATTTACATTTTTGCTTATATTTGTCTTAGTTTAAACAAATGATATTACAATAAAACGTATATGAATGAATTAAGATCCCTTCAAGGTGACATTTGCAAATATTTTTAGAGGGCTAGATGAAATAAAAGCCCATCATCACTAATTACAATAGGTATCGTCCATAGACCAAAATATTGACACCTGCGAAATCGCAACAAGAAACCATTAAATTTATAACCTATAATTTGTTCGCAAGGTTCACATGTCTAGATGGACAGACATAGTTGAATCGACTTAGGAAGAGATTTTGGAGAAATTTCTTTCTCAAGCAACAGTTCCACCGGACAAAATGAAGTATGCGTGGGTAGATTACAAGGAATTCTTCAAAAATTTCTGTAGTGGAATTAGAGCAGTTGTGATTATGGAGAGAGTTACAGTCCATACAACGCGAATATTATTTGGCGAATTTTAAAAGAACTTTTACAGCAAGAATTCTTAAATTTTTTCGCAATAATTTTTTTGTGAAACAGTTTTATATAAGAAAAATGAATAATATCTTGCGCCCAGTTAGAAATTATTTCAGCTAGAATTTTAAAATTTTATCACTTTCCTATGAAACGACTTTATTGAAAAAAGTTAAAAAGGACACGATCAGGGACATATCTATTCTTTACTCAAGGCATATGTAAATAGTCGAATATCTGAAGAACTATCACTGCGAAAGTCTTTCAATTTGGTCAAAACTCTGTTCCATTAATTTATTAATAGAGTACAGGATTCTCGATTTTTTCCTGAATCGAAGACGTTGGAGATCCATGTTTGGCAAATAAATTATATCTTTCTGATAGCATATGTAATTAACGTCAAAAGAACTGTTCCAATTTTTAGCAAAATGTCGATGGAATCAAAAAATAGTAAATCGAAGAGGCAAACTCTATGTTTTAATGCAAATGTGCCAAAAATCGAATAATTTTTCTGATATGTATCAACAAGTAAGTGTTATAATAGAAAATTATGGAATACGATACATCAATTTTATAACCTCCAACATCACAGAAATTTTTTGACTGAATATCACATACAAACTTATGTGAACCTGAAAATTTCTTTAAGTGATTTTTCTGTATCATAGTAAGAAATAGATATGTTAAATTCGTCATTCCGTTCGTAACGTTAAGAAAAATCAAATCAAAGTTAAAGGTATACAGCTTTCGAAAACTGAAATATTAGAATGCTGTTCGATTTAAAAGAAATTTGGTACACTGTTGGAGGAAACGAAGTTCGAGTATCCCATAAATCTGATTCTAATGAGCTACTTCAATGAAGTTTTCCTCATGGATCATATATTAAAAGTACTACAGATCATAAAATTTTTTGAAAGATTGCGAAAAATTATATTTTCCTTACAAATTCTTATGTGCGCATTACACAACAACTAATATTGTAAATTTAATGAAATTCGGAATTAAAGTAATCAATTCAAAGGATTATATACTAGGATTATGAAATGATGAATCTTCTATAAAATTTTTAATGCAAAGCGTTTCATAGGAAATGCTATGGGATATACATTTTTAAAAACGAAATTTATCTCTGTAAATATTAAAGAAAACTGTTGAGATTTATCATATAGTGAGACTATTCAATATAAGTTTTTATGGCTAAAAGATTTGTGAAGACATGGCGCAGAATTTGTATTTCAGTTCCTGCTCAATTATATATTCTTAATATCGCTTATCTCTGAAATAATTATTTGGAATTCAATGTCATTTCGAGTATCATATGTTATCGGAACTAATTAAAGAATTATATATATATATATATATATATATATATATATATATATATATATATATATATATATATATATATATATATATATATATATATATATATATATATATATATATATATATATATATATATATATTATATTCTGAAGTTTGACTGATCACTGATCAGTTTTTAGTTACAGAAAAAATGTCTAATAATAATAGTATGTTGCTTCTCTTTTATGGTTATCGCAAACATAACATAAAATGTTGTTAACTTACTTTTTAAGTTCGCCTCATAATCATTCGATTTAACGATATCCGCCTGTCCGTTTTTCAATCCGGCGGGCCATTTAGGCGGGCTCGTTAAAACTCAATTTTAAATTTATTTTAATACAATTTTGAACATGGTATTTTGTTTCCTTTATCCGAATATTAAGGTTGTTGAAGTTGAACATATGTTGCGCAATATTTCAGGTAGGTCCCATAAAAATATTTTTCCGGAATGGGTTTTTAATTTATAAAACTCAGATAAATGAAATCGTTTTAATTAAATTTGGCGCAAATATATTTTGAATGACACTAACATAACATTGGCTCTCATACCGACTAAGTATTATGGTGAAAAAACGAATGCTTTAAAACTTTTTAACTAAAACACCCAAACAAATTTTGCGAGGATCATTGCTTCCTATACATCATATGACCTTCACATCAGAAAAGAACTTAAATTATTTAGTTCTCCTATAATGATATAAATCTCCCATATATCAATATATGAAAAATAGGATGTGTGTATGTATGTAAGTATCTATGTTTGCGTATATTTACATATAATTGTATGTATGTATGTAAGTATGTATGTATGTATGTATGTATGTATGTATGTATGTATGTATGTATGTATGTATGTATGTAACATATGGACAACAAAAATGCTGGGCCAATTTTTATGAAATTTTCACAGAATTAAAGTAAATATAAAAGTACGATAAGATCAGGAAGAGGGATACACTCCTTACAAAGCGAATAGTTATATCGAATATCTAAAATTTCAATACCAAACGGAAATATCTACGTTCAGAATTTATTATTGTCATATAAATTATTTTTCTTAAAATAACATATTTAAGCAACTGGAATGAAGGAGAAAAACATTTTTCACATTCCTTCCTTCCAATGGAATTTTTTTATATTCAACATTAAAAGCGAATGCGTGGGACAATCTTATGTTGTATTTTATAAATGTCTTAATCATCAAACATAATCATTTTTTATAACTCTATTGTCGGAGACTTAAAGATAAAAATGCTTAGACTATTTAAAGTATGCAAATTCCTTTTACAAGAAAGGATAACACCAACAACTTAATATTGAAGAAGTTTATTATAAGATGTGTAAATGTAAAGTACAGACATGGACTTATTTATTCATACTGTATGCAAATTCCAAATAGTGGAAAAGTGCTCCATTGACAACAAGCATTAAATTGTAGTAAATGGGATTTAAGTATCGTCGTCAACTACGTTAACATCATTACCAACATTTTCCTTTCAAGGAACTGCAATAACGCTATAAATGCTTTTCTTGTTCTAAATAAACAAAAGAGACCATTAAAGATAAATTATTTGAATTTTTATGAAGGCCAATACGATAATTTTATAGAACATTAAATATTAGATACTTGTAGGAGTATTGACTTATATCAATATTGTAAAACTGAAAGATTGTGGAAATTGAATAAGAAAATAGAGAAAAAAATTAGTTCATAAAATTATTAGATAATAAGCATAATAGCAATACCATTATAAACGTTAGAAAACTGAAACTATTGACAGAACTTATCTATGTGATGTATGCGCGAAAAATTCTCTCATACGATGAATCAAAAAGCAATTTTTATTTCTAAACAGAAAACATAACTGAACACGTAGCAGTAAATAAAGAGATTTTCTGCTAAATGCGCATTGAGAGATATCGTCAGTAGAATATTTGACGAAAACTAGCAAACTACAGAACTAGAGAAATGCTGGAAGTCTAACCTTAACAATACTCGAACACGCAGTATCAAACTTCTCCTTCAGATATGTTATAATGAACGTTGTTTTCGACAAAATATGAACGGATGGATCGTGTAATATTTGTCATATGTTGATCAGATCAATCAGTCAGATCATAGATCAAAATCTCGTGTTTAACTTCTTCCTTGATTATTTTATTTTTACGGCCTGGTAAATGATTATATGAATGACATTCCAATTAAATGTAAATTAAAACTTTCACTAACGAAGTCGACAGGATTACTCGTCACATCCACCTGGACTAAGGACACATATTCCTACAATATGTCTTTCATTTATCCTATAATATTTCAGCCAGTTGGTAGCTGAAATCTCAGCTTTATTTGTACTGTATTCCTTCGGAAGTATGACAAACTTCAGAATCTTAGATTTTTGAATTAGAATATCTCCTCCAATTTTATTCCCATTTTTGGAGCGTAAGTGTAGATGCATTGTACCACACCATAAGGCCCAGTTCACTCTATGTGATGAGGAAATTACCTTTTCAGAATTGGGAAAGTGAAGCAGTATTGCAAGAGTTCTGGAATAGCATTAATAGTTCTGAAGACAATCGCGTAACCATATCTATCTGGACTTATTCGTGCAGTTTTCGTACTATTTAGCCTTATGAACTTAAGTGCTCCAATTATCAACATTCCATTCTTCGAAGAACCAATTCAAATTTTGTGCTGTTTGAAAAAGTTTCGAGTGGTGTGCAAAATTGGTCTTATTATTAATTCATAAATTCAATCTAAATTCCTGGGATTCGGTTCAGATAGACTTCATTGTCTTGGGTAAACTAGCATGTGTGTTCGAATTCCACATCAATTTGCCTCCGAAAATCATACAAAGGTATGTATGAAAATAGCGCCAAAGTTGTTCCATAATTTGAAGTCAGGTATCTTATATCACCTTGTGATAATATTTTTTAGAACATCAAATGTAACCATCATATATTGGTCATGAACCTTCAAGTAGAGTCTGAATGGTGCAACATGTAAGAAAGAAAATACCTAGTGAATGACCGTTTCTATGTGATATCTAAGTAGATCATTTAATCTGACCTGTGATACTATACAAGACATTTTAATTTCGAAGCCCAATCATTTACATGGAAGATGACAACATTTTCCTTTATCTGAAAATTATTACATCTAAGACAATGTTCTTTAATGAGAAATACTAAACCGCTACGACCTGCGATTACCAGAAAAACAACCTTGACACAGGTTGAAAACAGACGGACTATTTATTTTTGTCCTGTTTGAGAAAAAATTTTAAAATACTGTTTTTAATAAATGTCATTGCCAGTTCTGTACTCTCTATGCGGATGGATCAGCATCGGCCGACAAAAGTTTTTAGTGATGGAATTATTTCTGTAACACAATAGCTCGAAATTGATGTAGATAGCAAATAATACTGCGTATTTATCAGGAAGTCAATATAAATACATATTTCGAGATCTTCTTAAAAAGGACATTTATCGGGATTTTTAAATGGCAGCATTGAACGACATTCTCGAAAAAGCCACAAATTCCGCTATTTGAAATTAACGTATGAATATCATACTTAAATCGCACCCATTGCTGACACTGAAAATATTCTGTCAGCCTACAAGAATAATTCTGGCAGAACGGAGTTTGAGATGGAGCAATAAAACCAATGATAACAATATTTATTTTATTGATTACTGTATCCTACCAATCTTAACCCAGAAGACAAATGGACTAATTTTCGACCTACCGTTAAACCAGAATAAGAACAATTATTGCTGTTCTTACAAAAATTAATATAGAGATAAGAATTGTTAAACCTTTATATTTGATAATGGTCATAAATGCAGACATCGCCAAAAATTATATAGACCGAAACTCACAAGAATACCAAACTGAGGTCGATTTGAGGGAAGTGTGAGCGTTCCGCCAGTAGAGATATTTTAGAAATTTTATGAAACCGTATTCTCATTTTGGGAAAATTGGAACCTGTCAAGTGACATGCGTTCTTCCAGATCAAATAGTTATATTTTTGTTGTTATTAAACCTTTTGCATAAAAATTAATAAAAACTCTTTATCACGATAGAGTCTGCAATTGTTTATTTTTTTATTCACGCTTATTAAATTGCGACAGCAAAGACTAAAAATGTGCCTTCTAGGCTGAAATTCAGATAATGATCTTAACGACAAAAGAATGCTGCTATAATTATGCGAACGTGTAAACGTTTTATGTTTGAATGTATGTATTTTTAATTAGAGCTCCATTTATACTTAAGGCATTTTATGTATAATAAGTTTAATTTTACATGTCCTTATATTTTACATGATATCATGATTTTCCCCATGTATACATAGTTAAGTATTTAATATCGCAAAAAATTACGTTCATAACATGTGAGAAAAAATCTATACATGTAAATAAAGAGCAGCATTTTATTTATAAAAATGCCAAAAATCTTAAAGAGTCATCAATACTTTATTTTGAAAACTTCAATTTAAGAATTCTTAAATTTTTTTAAATATTTAAATTCTGTAGAACGATTTCTTCAATTAAGTTTTGAGTTATTAAGAAAGTGTTAAATTAAAAACATTTAGAGTACAAATACTTCTACTTATATTTCACTTTTAAACAATCAAAGTCTTGACACTTTTATCGTCTATCGTTATTTGCATCTACATACACATATGTAAGATTGTTTTTTAAAGTCTCAATGACATGCAGGATAATAACTTTTTTCCTCTCACGTTTACAGGGGTACATGCAATATTATAACGCACACACTCACACGATATATTACATGTGGCAAAAATATGTTCTTGGTTAAATATTTTACTTTTATTTATTGTTTATATGCATAGCAAAGTTGCAACAACATGCCTGCGTGCAACATTCTTGTTTGTGTAAATTACTATATCACCTTCAGCGTAGTTGAGCTCTTTTTCTCTTTATGCCAAAGTGCATGTAAACAATTCAACAGAAGTCATTTGTTAGATGGAAATTTTTAGAAGGAACGAAAAGGATAGATGACTGGTTGAATAAAAAAATATTTTTATGTTTTCGCTTTGACGTTACTTGAGATTATAAAACAGAGGTGAGGCGAACATTGATTTAAAAATTTAGAATATTAAAAATGGTATGACATATTTTTTTATTTTTTATGTTAAGCAAATTCTATTTGTCATACAGTTGAGAAGACAAAACGTTCTTATGATTATAAGAGACACACATTCAGTTGCAAAAATTTTTAAGATAACGGATTAAAGTTAAACAAGAAATAATGATAAATTCTACTCTCAACACCTTTTACCACATACAAAAACCTTTCAACACACACAAAAATCTTTCACCACATACAGAAATCCACCTCATACAACAAGTTCCATTATCAAAATGTTTCCAATAGCTAACGAACTTATGTTGGTAGTCATAAAATATGTCATATTATAATAAGTTTCAACTGATCGTATACCAGACGTAAATTCAATTACGAACGCATGATCTTAGAGGTTCTACCACTTTTTAATGCCTTTCTCAAAATTATTACTGCATTTTATTTAAATTATTTAATATGTAAGACTACTCTGGGGCGCACAATGGTTCCATAACGATTAAAAAAATCTGTATCTTTTGAGTCGTTTTGAGATAAAACAAAATTTTTTAGGACACCCATCCAATTTTACCAATTTGTTAAAAATTAATTTATGTTATGAGACAAAAAAACTTGTAACTACATCATCTCTATAAATCCATACAAAAACTATGCTTACTAGAATAGGCTATTTTTATATTTCATAGATGTTGAAGCCGAATAAGATTTTTGAACCAGTTTGGGTCATGTATTTTTTCTAAAAACTGGGATCGAAAAATTCTTAACACATGTTTTCCATTAAAACTTTTAAGTCAAGTATTATTCGGTTTTTCATAAATTGATAACAAAAAGTTAATTTTGTAAATCCGATTAAAAAAAATACCAGAAAAAAGTTGGTACTACAATTATCAATTATTTAACTAATTGGTCACACAAAAAGGTTTGCCTACATTTTATGGAACAAAATTGTTCCATAAAATGTATGTATATGTGATCTAATGATCAGCATGGCTTCATTAAAAACGAGTGATAGTGAACTTTCTTCCAAAAATCAGCTATTAAATAGTACCAAAGTTATAGAATTATTTCCAAATTATTTGAACCACCGCGCGATGTGAGTTAACACAAGTCAAGAAATTATTTAACCCTTATTACAACCACACTAAAAATCTTTGTGTTATTTATACAATTTTGTGTAACATTCGATTTGCTTTTTACTTTTCTTAACATTTTATTTATCAACAAGATTTTACTTGAATTCAACTCTGAAGCTGATTCATTACAAATAAAATATTTTCACTCAAAAAAATATATATTAAAGTTCATATGTAAGTATTTCAACAAAATCCTTATGCGTGTATATAGAGATTAAAGAATATCTTGAAATACTTTAGTTATATATTACACTTTATGTATCTTGAAACCATCTATCTCATTCACTTACTGGCTGTAGAGAAATTTCTACTTAACTATTCCCTTTAACAGTTGAGCATTTTTACAACTTTAAAGTGCATGAAGGTAAATAAATAAATATGCTATGCAATTTTTCCATGTCTTATATATTTTCTTTTATTGTAAAGTATTTCGTTGAAATATTTGTTTATGGCATTAAAACGGCGTGAAATAGTAAATAAGAGCAAAAACAGTTGATGCTAGAGTTGGCAAACAAATAGTCTTGGAGAAAATTTGTACATAACTACGAACAACTATTTGTGTATTGTATTCTTATATAAGAGATGCGAATGAGGGAAGTTATACGGAGGAATTTTAAAGAAGTAGGAAGGGCTTTTTGAAAAAGTTCCAAATACTTTTGAAAATATTTCAAATTCATTTCTGTAAAGGGCTTTTTTATTCCAGAAGCATTTATCAGACATTATTTGTTCGTTCTTTTAGATGTCAACGGTACAAATGTGTTATAAAAGCATTTGGTATCTATTAAAAATGCTGAAAATTGAAGATTCAAAGGTTTTAATGAAAAAATTCAATTAAATGCCGTTTAATGTCAAAACATCTATGAGAAACTTAAAAATTCGAGTTTTTGCTGTCCTCCACCACCCTCATCACAAGTAGTGATAAGTGTGTAATAACTTTGTGATTTGCCATCAAATCAAAATCTAAGTCGATTAATCTATGTCTGTTTGTATGTTGAAAACATTCTCATGCATAAAATAAATATCCGGATTGAATGAAAATTGGCCACATTGTTTGTTATATCTATTTAAAACCATTTCTGTTTAAAAGTCTGTCCATTGATAAGTAAGTTATAAATTTACGAAAATTAGTATTAGAAGTTTCTGCTTATCCAATAGAAACGCATGCTTCTAATTAGCTATTCTGAAATGGGGATAAACTTAGAAATATAAAGAAACTAAGCCAAAAACTTGAGGATCAAGTAATATATCTTGCTCTATTTGTTAGGCATTTTGATCACCACTTTGTGTGTAAAATTTCCCGTTGAATGCAGTACAAAGAATAAACAACCACAATATAAAAGCATCTACAAATATACTAGAATAAGTCCACATGCATTCGAGTATAACAATAATAACGTGTTTATCCCCAGAATATTATTCAAAATGTCGTTTTTTTAAATCTCTAGAGGCAATGAGCTGAAAAATATAAATTTCTTTTTATAATCTTGCAATTTATATATTTAAATTGTGTACTATCTTCAGGTGAGTGCATAGAAATAAGTATTTATTTTTTTTTTTTTTGCATTTTCTAAATAATGCAACTAAAGGATTATTATGTAAAAGCTAAAGATTTGAAAAATATAAATTCCATCCAATTAACACTTCTTACAAAAATTAGGACTTTGTTAAACCACTCACATTCGTTTTAAAGAATCATATAAATTAGTGTGTGTTATATCCTTCAATTTAATGTAAGATTTACGAAATGATTATTTTTTTGCAAAGTATGCGAAATGGTTTCAAATTATAAAAATATCATGACAAACACTGTAATTGAGCAAAAATAGAGTAAAAGCCAGTAGGATATCGAAATAAAAAGGAATAAAGTTTAAATTAGAAATTTGGTCACTAGAGTCAAAAGATCGCTATTCGAAATCAGTCATAATAATTTATGTAACCGTACAATCACAATTCAGGAAAAATTTTGTTGAACGCATAAATCTCACACGAATGTGGGTATCATGATAATTTTAAACTCTTAAGTAGAAATCTCAAAATCACATTATATGAATGTCGTTACATAATTGGTAATATTTGTAACCAACAATATTTCATTGCCATGCTTTATCGACTGTAATTTTCTTACTTGTTAAAATATAAGTTATTTAGTACACTGAACGTATACTTAATATAAGTAATCGATATACCACATGCGCATTTATAATCCTGACTTATGTTTTATAATAAAATTATTTATTGTATTTTGAAAAATGTTACATATTTTCGAGATTTCCAGGTATGATACCGAAAAAGATATATACAGGGAATATTTAATATTCGATTGCTTGGGTATTACGTATTCTATTTCGTCAAGATGAAAATTCCAGATACTTTCTAAGGACTGCATGTGTTCTCAATAAAGCAGTATCATACGCAAATGTTGATGTGTTCAATTGTTTATTGGAATGTTGGATACATAAATTGAGTACAATTGGGACCCGGTAGTATGCTTATTGTAAAAGGCTGTGATGAGCTTAAAAATCTCATTCTCTAAACAAATCAAATCTTCGAAAGCTTTCCTTCATCTTTTTTAAGTAGAAAAAAGAGTTCGAATTATAACATATATACTAAGCTTAATTATTGCTTTCAACAGTCAATATTCTTGCATTCTTCTATTTCTAGTTAAGATGAGTCGAACTGTGGAGTTTTTACACTCTTCAGAGACGTTTGACATCTACAGTCTAAATTCTATTATGTCTAATTTATCGGAGTATAGTCGAGTAGATGTTAATAGTAAGATTTATATAAAAGATTTCTTCTGATAATCAATGTAAAATGTAATCCGGTCACTGTGCCTGATTTCACTAAGTTTGGAATGGAGTGGATTAATAGTCTGATGATATTTGAAAATTGTTTGGATTTCAATTAAGTTCATTGGGATATTTTTAATACTGTGGAATTTATATAACATCTCATATTTTGTGGAATCAGTGGTCCATCAGTGACCCATTTTAGAAATAGTACCAAACAAAATGCAATGTTTTATGATAATCAGTCATGATGCTCCGAATGAATGCTTAGCATAAAGAGTGACATTGAAAATTTCTTAACTCACGTTTTTCATTAAAACTTTTAACTCATATATTATTATTATTATTATTATTATTATTATTATTAGTTTAACTTTTTTATTTAATTATATTTAATGTAATACAAATGAATATATTGTTATTCTGGTAAAATTGGGTTACCAGAAAAGAGTGCGTATTAAAATTAGTAAATAATTTTAACAAAATCCAACCTGGTTCCACAAAAAGTTGGCCTAGCTTTTAAATGTCTACAGTTTCCAAAATTAATAGACAGTATCAGGAGAAGTTTGGTCCATCTGTTTTTAAAATAAAAAAAGAATAGAAAGTATTTTTAAAAGACATCAGAACACATGCGGTAGAAAAGCAGACCGGTTAGCTTAGAGCTCGAATTACTTGGTATGAAAAGAAATTTAAGTCAAATTTTCTAAATTGCTGCATAATTGATCATGAATGGTTTAGTAGGTTTTTCGCAACTTTCTGGTCAAAAATGTTATTTTGCTAATGCTCTGGGAAATGTTTCAGTCTTTATGAATACCGAAATTTACTCATGAAATGTTTATGTTTCCATTCCTACGATTTCCTAATGTGTCCACTCTTTTAAACCTGACGTGACATGGACAATAATGTGGTATTCGATCTGCGAGTGGCAAGCGATTTAAACTGCGCAGAGATAAGGCCAGTGGAGGGATATCTGGCTCTTGTTAAAAAAGGTATTCAGGAGCACAAAGATGTGGTCCAAAAATGTAGAAAATTTTAACAGAGATGGACTACCAGTTCGAAAAAATGAGAGAAAGCTCTGTAAAAACCTTAACGGTTTTGAGTTTCCGAAAAAGATTAAAAATTTCATCACCAGTAATTAAAGATATAAAATTGTATTGTAAATTGTTATAATAATTTTAATTGAATAAAATAATAAAAACTTTAAGTTTAATGAAGTAATCTATTTGTTAGTTTTATTAAATTGAAAATCAATGCTCCATTATCTTCGGATTTCGTTCCTGATTTTGATTATTCCGTAGAGCATAATTATCTGATTAGAAAGGTTAAATTTGAAGTAAATTTTCTTTAGAAAATATCCACATATCGCAATAAGTAAACTCTATATCTTTGACCTAAAGTTATTTTGACAATCAGAGAAACTCCAAAAATGTGTGATTTCTACATTTAATACACTTTTTTAAAACCAAAATTTAAAGCCTCAAAATTTTTATTTATTTTTGCACTTCATTCTATAAAACAAGCTTTTCATAATATTTAATATCATTTTTATCCTAATTTTTCAGTTATTTATTTTCAAAAAACACACTTAGTGAGCAATTCTTAATCACTAATATTAATGTACTTGAAAGGACTAAACTAAATGGTCTTTGTATTTGTTAAACGATAAAATATTATCAGTTATATAAACTTTAAAGTTCTTGTTAAAACAGCAAAATGTACAAATAAGTAGATTTATTTGAAATTCATAAGCCTTTTAGCATAAAAAGGGGATTGAAAAAGCGTAGTTTTTTAATTTTATCTAGAATTTCAAAGCCATTATTTGCGGTAAATCATTTGAAATAATCTTTTGTTCATGTTTTTATTTTATATTCTCTATACCAAAAGCAGTAAATGAGAATACGTTAAGTGTTTCACTCAAAATGTAAAACCAAGTAAATGTTATGTAAAAATTCATACAAAAATGATATTTATCTAATTTGATAACTTCGCCTCAGTGAACCAAAAACGCTTTTTAATGGAAAAAATTTAATTTATTTTAAGAGATATTTAGACCAATTTTTGGAGACACTTTTTGATTTTGGTGGGTTCTATTCTAAAATATCTGAAATCTGTACAGTATTTTAAAAATTTTTTGAGAAAAACCCATATACCGTTGTGTTATTTTTTTCAAAAAGGTGGTAACATTATTTTACTTTAAAATCAATTATTTCCTTTCGGACTGCACAATTTCTTCACAATTTTAAAAGAATTTGTTACTCAAATACATACAAAGCAAATGTGTGGACATTTTGGGAAACAATTTCTCCGCTGTCGGAATTTCTAGCTTCTCTCGAGGCAAGAGTCCTTCCAAATTTTCTTTGAGAAAGATATGTGCAATTTAGCTCAAAAGTATTCCTAAGTTCCAAAGTTGCAGAATTATTTCCAAAAAAAAAAAAAAAAACATTTTGGGAGTACTGTGTTCCGTGAATTGGGATAAATTCTGTTATTCTAGACAGCTGATACATTATTGTATATATAGAATAGTACAAACAGTTATAATGTGATATAGCGTTTCCCATATTCGTTCAAATCAAATATATTCCATCTAACTTGTTTTTGTTCTATATTTTGTTTTCAATTTACTCTCGTTTATAAATTCGATACTGACACTCTTACACTCCCACAGTCATATATTCACTGACAAATAGATATTCGTAATGATAGAGGAAAAAATATAAAATAAAAAACAAACAAATATAAACAACATTTGTTTGTATTCCTATCATTCATAGTGTTTGCGTTTTAAAAGGAACGTTCAAATAATGTAGTAACTATATGTAGTATTCGTGTCTCCAAAAACATTTGCTATGCTATTCGAGATAGATAGATAAATGTCATGTTTTGCAATGTTTCACTAGCAATTTTGTAATGTGTTTTTTCGTATATGTTTGTATTTGTATGTTACATTTGTAAAAAATTGCATGTGTATAAATATAGTGAATAATTTATAAAAATATACCAGCGTAGTTTTTTAGAAATGATAGCTGTCGCATAAATTTCATAGATAAAAATTATAATCAAAAAGCTCCAGTTTAGGAAACTAGAAAACAGCTTCATTTGGTTTCACCCCTACACCAGCGTTTAGGTATACCGTTCGACGTAGAATCTCTTTCCGAATCGATTTAACGATGTCCGTCCGGCAGGCTGTTTACGTAAACATTGTGAACGCTCTACAAGTCGCAATTTTAAGATGTCTTAATAAGAGCAAAGCCTATAGAAATTGGCTATGTTTGGTCCAATATATCAGGTACCTCCAATAGATATGTTCTTCTTCTCATAGGCCACATACAAGCCCCCTTTCAAATATCACTTTAAAATGGCATAAATCTAACATATATGTTGGTATTGTAATAAAATTAAGATAAATATAGACAAAAATCTATGTTTAAAACTATAATGTCAGTTCATAATTTCAAGTAGCTCCAATTTAATCCCTCACAAAAAAAAACATTTTAAAACGCATAAATTATCGGCACTTGAAATTTGATCTTTGACTAATTCGAATGAAATATCTGTCCACGAGCCCTATTTTAAGTTGGCAAATTTTAGCAAAAATTTTGAAATACTTTTGTTAGTACCTCAAATCGCAAAGCTGGAATCATCATAAAATTATCCTTAATATATACCTACACATATTGAGTAAACACCCAAACAGCAATTCCAACGGGAAAACTCTATAATGACAGGGGATATTTTTTAATGAAAAATTCAATGAAATTTTTAAATATAATTTAAATAGATTAAGATTTGGCGGTTTCCATCTTGAACATTTCTTTTTCATAGAAAATTTCATTTACATAACAAATAAATATCATTTTTGAAAAATGACCAACCATTTTGAACGACTTTTAATTTATAAAATTATTTCAGAAAAGTCTATTTCTACACACTGTACGGCAATTTATCACTGATATAAATACAATTTTAAATATCGCATATCATCATAATTTGTTATACTTTATGCCACAGGATCTCTTATACATTTGTGTAGATACAAAGTGGAGCGAATCGGTTTTAATTGATCTGTAATTAAAGATTTATATCTATTAAGGAAAAAAACAAGTGAAGAAACTTATCAAATTCGAGGTCCTGAACTTGTCTGAAGGCTCTTTAATTATAAATTTAATTGGACATTCGTTATATGGATTTTCTCATAAAAATGATATCTGTAATTCGAGCAAGGTCGACGAATACTTCCAATTATAAATTACACATTCCGATTAAAATATAAATAACTTAATATAATAATATTTGTATGCATTTCTCTCCTGGTGTCACTGGAATTTATACAAGTTAAAAGTTCTTTTAATTATATAGACAAAATTTGTATGTTCTTAAAATTCATAGATGTGAAAATAACTTTAACGAATTAGACAGCAGTAAATATAGATATTTTATTGGAATATCGATGCAATAAGGCCGCAAATTTGAAAAAAAAATATTAAAATTTATGCAATTTGAATTCTCTCTCATATAATCGCCACTTTCGAAAATTACATTAAACATCGCAAAACTCTCATAAATGTGAATATTATGATATGTTGGACCTTTATAACTCTCTTGAAACATTAAAGGTTTATGTTAGAAGAGTATCATAATATTATTTAAAGTAAAAAAACATAATGATTAAATGGAAAAGTTAACATTCTTTAAAAATCTCTCTTATAATTAGATTCTTGTAATCCGGCTTGAACAGATATCACACGCAGAGAAAATTCAGTTTAAAAATATATTCGTGGCAACACTTATATATTTGCGGCAAACATTTGTTATATCCTACATGTTTACTTTTGAATTAAATTTATTTTGCCAATAATTTTGTTGTTGTAAAGAAATTAATTTTATTAATTAAAAAAATATTCTGGCCGCAATATGTTAGGAAAAATGTCTGGCTGATCATAATTTTGTTGCTATTAAACAGCCCATTATTAGAAAACTACAACAATGCGAAGAAATATTTTTCAAACTAAATATAAATTCATTACAATCGATTTTTACTGGTTGAGGTTGTGTTAGCAAAAAAAATAGTTCATATTTAGATAAATATTGTCAGTAATTCGAATTAAAAATAAGAAACTAAGTCACACTAAAAACAAAGAAAATTATATGATAAAAATATAATTAATAATGTTTACTTTTTTCTTAAGTATAAAAATTCATGCATAATTAATAATTCATTCATAGAATATTTTTATTTGATAAGAAAATAATTCATATAAAATTTTGTTTATTAAAAATATATTTATTGGAATAACAATATATTTAGTGGCGTTAAAAATAATTCAATACTATTAGTGGCGATTGCAATAACTACTGTTATCGATATAAAAATATAAAGCGTACAAACAAACATTTTAGTGCAAGAGTAATATTAATAATACATTTAATTGTGATAACAACAACTTTTGTTATTAATGCAAAAAACATTAAATGCTAAACAACAAGTTTTTTTATTTGCAGTAACAATACCTAGTAACAATAGTATGTTGTTTTTGATTTATGATTAATGTAAACATATTATTTTCTCAGAAAACAATCGCAACGAAGCCCATACCATCTCACTGAACATAATACGGTCATCGGCTCTAGATGAATGTTCCTATATATTACAATATATTAAATGGAAAGATTTTTATATACGGAAAATCACTATAGATCATTAGATGAATCGGCTTAGGAGTTTTTTTCACATTGGAATTTTTTTCACATGAAAATCAGCAATGAATCTTAGTAGCCTAATGGAGCTTAGTATTAAGATCAATGTTACGAATCCTGTTGAACAGCACTTAATATTTAAAGTATCGGGATTTCCACTTAATTCTCAATTCCCAAAATTCCCCCAATCCCATGTTTATGGTGAAGTTTGTTCCAGAAAATGTGGATATAATACTGCTGTTAGAATACTTTTACTTTTCTAAGTATAACATCCTTTTTGGCGACTAAAAACGCATGAGAGAATAATCTTTTATGAATGCCAAGAGAAATAATAAAAGAAAATTCTGTTACCTCACGAATGTAACCTCATGAACGTAAAACGTGAACATCTTGCAGAACAGGACAAGTGCACTGCATCACTGGCAAATCACAATACATGGTATTGAATCCTGAAATATTTAATCTGAAAATTAGGTTTATTCAAGTTTAAATATATTTTTATCTAAAATAAAAAATTTGGTTCAATTGTTCTTATTTATTTTTATCGCTTCGTCTAATTAAAGCCTTTATTTTCTGATGAAACTACCGATACGTTTCTTAAGTTTGACCCCTGATTCCAACTGTTATACTCTGCTCCAAATATTCCAGAATAATTTTGCTGGGTAAGAAAAATACTTACACTTGTTAATGCAAACATACACATTGACAAACTACTACATATGTATGTATGGAAAAAACTAACATGAGATCATATATAAAAGCAATCGAACAAATGATACAAACAACTCCGTGCAATACGATACCAGTTGTATTTAAATTGAAAAACAAAAAAAGTTTGAAAAATTGTATTTCGTACAAATTGCGTAAAACGATACAGAACGATATTTTTGTTTTCAATTTTCTCTGTTTTAACCGATTTTCATATTTAAGTTTTATTTTTGTTGATTTTTGTAAAAACAATAATGGAAATTAGATGCGGTAGATAACGGCTTTAAAGGGGTCACTGCAAAAAAATTTTTATTTAGTTCATACTAATTGGAAAAGAAATTAAGATAAAAATCTCTATTATATACGAATAACACTTTTTTCAAACTACTTTATGTGGAAACTAAAAATTCGCTTTTAGTTTCAACTAAAAAACCTTAAGCAAAAGGACTTAAGTTTAAGAAATTTGTAGGGTATATAGGGAGTGGAAACCAAACGTTATCGCAAAATTTGGTGGCATAAAGAATTCCATAGTATATAAACAACAACAAGGCTAATACAAACAACAACCAGAACGAGTTGAGCAGAAAATAAAACAAAAGAAAAAAGGAAAATAGAATGAAAACAAACAACATTGACAAATTAAGGATGTACGACAATACACTACAAGTCACTAGAAAATGTATGAACATAAAAGCAAACACATACACCCATAATTACATACATACATGTGCAAAAAAAGGATGTCCCATAAATTAGTTTTTTTTTTATATTTTCAATTTGAATTAATTTTCATAATTGATTTAATATCATAGAAAAGATATAGATAATAGGGAATTTATACTCTTTATCATCAAAATAAGTTATATAGTATTTATTATTTTATTGTTCCTAACTTGCTTTATTTTATTTATTTTTAGACCATATGTGATGAATGGAAATATATCAATTATATCACTTCATGAGTAAGGTCTAGTACAAGACCTCATAAAGTGCATACATATTTTTTGATCAACTGAAAATTTTATACGATTTATAATGTGCAAGGCTCAAGCTCAAAATGTTTGTTAGACCTCAGTGAAATAAGACTCAATTATTTGTTAATGTCCTGAGAAATTTTGTACCAGGAATTTTGATGAAATATTATAAAACGACATTTCAGCGCTTCATCTCCTGGTAAAGAATTTTTGCAAGTATTCTAATAAAGCTAATGGATTTTAATAAACAGATTTATGAACTTCACCATTATTTAAAAAACAGTCAAAATTGGTTAAGAAAAAAAGGAGGCAAAAAATGACAAAATGAATTCTACCTTCTTTGAGTTTGTACGGTTATATATCCAAATATATAAATATACATATATAAATATATAAATATCTTATCTAAGCAGGAACGGTGCTGTTCACATTACTAAGCCCCCGATTAGTAATTTTATCATGTGTTTGTGTAGGTGGCGAACTTTTGTATCTTCATGATACAAAACTGCCTTTGGTACACATGAGGAGAGAGGTTAAGAAATTAAGCAAAATGTCACTTTTTTATTACAAAGTGGTTGAATGCAATGTATCTTATCACCGTAAAACCTATTTTATGATTTCGGCGGACGATTGCTTGCTTAAATCAAATACTTACTTTCTTCGCGCAATACACTTGTTGGCGATTTACAGAGCAATAATTTAAAGTCACCGGTAATTTCTCTGTAATGCTTCAAAAAATGTTAAATTTTTTTTCGACTTGTGAAGTGAGAAAGAAAATTTATTGTGCACAATTTTGAATTTGCCACATGTCAGTAGTATTTTTCATGCAAAATTCTGACTTAAGATCTTTGAAAATTTTGAATGTTAAAGTTTGAAATGCAAATAACTTAAAAACCATAAGTAATACATATGTTTATATGTATGTAAATATATATGTAAATATATTTTTATGTCTTATAAGGGTCTAGTGTAGAAGAGTTTGCAGGAGAAACACAAATTTAACGAGAATTTGAAAAAATGGTGTCTAAATTTGGGGGCTATTACTCCGCCTATTGAGTCTCTATTGTGTCCAAGCTCCCAATACTACATACAATTTTATAGTTTATAGTTATGGCTTAAGTTTACGTTAAAGGTACTACACCGTTTGTAAGCTAATTATATACCTAATAATTAGGTTCGAAGGATATCAGTTCACATTTAATTATACACTCTAAAAGATGAATGTAAAATTACTGTAATAAAATGAGTAAGATTTCATGTAAAATATTTAATGTGCATAAAAATGAGCATAAAATGTTTGATATAATATCCGCATACTATTGACTACAAAAATACATACAAAATGTAGTAATATGTTTGTTGGTAGACGTGTATATAAAAATTATGAACATTTTAATTTAAAATTACTTATATTGTACGTAAAACTTTTAAAATGTTGCTATATAATGAATAATAGGAAATTTGAATATATTGTCTCATTTTTATTCCAAAAAATTTAATTATGCAATACAAAATATTAATGATTGATATGTGCAAAATAAAATATTCCGATACCTTTAAAAAATTATGTATTAAATGTGAGTGAATTTCAAATCTATGGGTACACTAATTTCTATTAGATCTAAAAATTATTAAACATTCAAATTGCCGGTACATGCTATTTTGGTTTCATAGTTCCCAATTTTAGGTAGCTCTATTGTGAGGGGGAAATCGTACCCTATGTTTCGAGATATTTATAACAATAAAAATTCATTACGTGTGGTGTTTCTTAGCCTTAATAAATTATGTTGTTATCAATACAAATAGGAGCAAACTAACTTTTCTGGAAACGGCTAAACACTTTTAAAATACAAAAACAGGTTAATAAACTCATTTAATGCTTATTTATGCATATAAAATGCGTAAAATTTGAAACAAAAAGCAATATGTAATTTTACCCTATTTATAGTAGGAGTCCATCTACCTACTTTAAATTGAGTAAATGTACACGAGTGTAAGTAATGTCCCCCAACCCAATGCAATTACTCTACTTTAACGACAAATCTAGCATTAATAATAATTTACTAATCGCGTTGCGATCTTCAAGATCGTTGCACTTAAAACTCTTTAATATTCAAGTAGTGTAGTTTCAACATTTTTAAAGAATTTCAAAAATATAAGACCAAATTGTAACTCTCATAAAATGAAAAATAAGCCATAATCTAATATTTGTATTGACAAAATCTTCAATTCCTTTAAATATTTCTAAGATGTAGAAGGAGGATAAGGGAATGTAAAATTCGGCAAAAGTTTCTGATAAATAAGTACAGAAATTATATTTCTATGCCCCCATATTCTTAATGTACGTATGAGTTATATTAATCAATTACATCAATAATTCGCTGTTAACTAATGTCGTGGTACTAAAAATTGGTTAATAAAACCACTGAAGTTTTATTAACTGAAATCGCAAACAACTGACACTGAGAAGAAATTTGTTATAACGACCATGTAGTAAACGAGAAACACAAAAATCCAATTTGGAACCGTTTTTTTCTTTTGATAATTATAAACATATTCAATGCTCTTTTCTTGTTACTTACGTAACAATACTAGGACACCCTATACACATAAGAATTACCATCCATATGTAGTTTATGTATATTTTTGCCTGAATATACAAACATTTGAGAATTCGTTGTTAATGAAATATAACCACGATTCTAGTGCATTTTTCTTTTCATTCTTGTGAATTTTTTTCGAGTATTCGAAATAAACAAATGATAGCAAACGCCCATACAGATTACATACATGCAATGCCAAACACATATATACAGTTATGCCATAATATTCCCACATATGATGGTAATACGAATTTGATCTAAAAATGGCTTAAAAAATCTTTTTAAAGATAAACAAATTTGTGATTTCAGTTTATATGGAAAAGAGAAATTATAAATATTATTCTATTGATCTCTGGTCAGGAACCGGGGCATATCAGTAATATATGGTATTTTGTGCAAACGTTTGTTTTCCAAAATTTTTCGCTAAATTTTTTTTTGCGGGGAAGTGCGATAACCTTTATTTGATGGAAACGGTTCCTGAAAAAGCTTATGTTTCGAGCAGCTTTTGGTTAACATACGCTGACTTAGAAAGCTATTTGTGGATTTAGATAGGAGGTCAAAGAAGACCTGTTCTGAAGCAAATATATTATTTTGTAGATAATAATTAATCACAACGGCCTGACGATTCCACCAGACATCACAGTATAAAAATTTTATTGCAGTAAATAATTTAGCTGAGCGAAACATGATGTTAGGTTGGTCAAAACCATTGGAAAACCAATGAATGGGACATTTTTGACTCGATTATATCTCAGAACTTGTGCCTTTTGACTGCATATATGTACTACAACAAAATCGGATTCTAAAATTTGCCACAAACATTAATTTTTATTAAAAAAGTTAGACAACGCTGGGACAATTAATTATATAATTTCCTTTCATTGAACATGGTTTTTATTTTATAGAACTCTGTTTTGATAACATTAGTGGTGGAGGTTCTTTATCCCATCTTAGACCCCTTATCGGAATACGGTTTTAGATGAATATGTGAAGTAAATTGGTTAAGCAGTACAGACAAAAACAAAACGCTTTCATGATCTCAATGTACTTTTAAGTTTGCCTTGTCGTAAATTTAAATTATTTCATGTTGTCCGCATTTTGTTCTATTTTTCTGGTCATTCTTATATATAGAACACACTGCATATGTACACATACACATGCTAATGTATATTTGTACTGACATGAACATTATTTCTGAGTACAAGTTGTTTTTCAATACTGGTACTGTATAAACATTTAGTTTCGCCCCCAGGCTGTGATTAAAGTCAACAATGACTTAAAACCACTCTTTGACACATTTTCCCATATAAACATCAATTGTTTGCTTGACGTATGCTGTAACATTGAGTAAAACATGTGATGATGTTATAATTAATCAAGTTAACTAATTTCAAAATAATTTCAATAATTTTCCTATTTGAGTTTTGAAAATAATGGCTTTAAAGGCAAATTGAGTCAGTTATGGTGAATTTAAATGTGTTTGAGTGAATTGTGAAACAAAAATCTGTATATGAAAAACATATATGTATGCTCTTAAATATAAAACGATTTAATGGATTCACAATTTCTAATGGGGAAAATAATGACTTGAAATCATTATTTGTAATCTATTTCAAAATATTTTTCTTAATTTGATGGCATTTTCCATAACACTTCCTTGATCAAACAAGTAAAGATATTATAGTCGTTGAAGCCTGTCTATGTAATACTCTACATCGTAATGTTGGTCTTAGAATAATAATCTTCTTAGAATATTATAGGACTTACATATTCCAAATTTTTTTGAAATCGCTTAATATTTAGGATTTATAAAAGCCCCATTATGGGAGGCACATTTTTATGGGACGTACCTGAAATATTGGACCGAATATGACAAATTTCGCTAGGCTTCTTCCCAAAATAATAATATATACTAAATTTCATCGAATATCTGAAAAGTTGCGACTTGAAGATTGTTCACAACGTTTACATAGACACCCAGCCGGACAGACAGGCTGGATGTCTATGTAAACGATGTCCGCAGAAGGGCGGACAACGTTAAATCTCATCAGAACGGTATACATAAAGTTGTAGGTAATACCCAACCATCTACAGTGGTGTAGGGTATAATAATGTATATATGTATATTCTGAAAACAAATCAAAATTTAAGCCAATTAATTTATGTTAAGTATTTGTACGTCTGTTTAAAGATGTATCGACTTCACTCTTTATGGCCCAATTACAGGTAGTTCTTTCGCTTTGTTAGATATATTGTCGTAAATTTTCTTTTGTGGTTTTATTTGCAAATAAATCATCTTTATTTGAAATCCGAAAAGAATCATCGTTTGTGATATTACAGTTCAGAGCCACCATATTATCAAAAGATGGCTTAAGTATCTAATGGTTAAACTTTGTATGTCGCGACTAAGTTATTGTTGTAGTAAAAATACCGTGTATTGTATTGTGGTTGGATATAATATAGGGCTTCTGTAACCATACTCAACTTAAGTTAATGTATTTTAGTTGTCGCTTTTAAAAACGTTATGAACAACAACTGTAGCATTTATACTGCGGCTACATTGGACGGCGATTATGGATAATATTCCCTCGCTTTAATGTGCATAAAAGGAAAGACTAATCAATAAGTATGAGGTGCAACGATGGGCTGTGCTTATTACTATTCCATTATGAGGTTGTAATACCTAGTTTCTGAAAGCAGGGGTAGGTGGGACGCAATGCCAGTTTAACGTTTTTCATATCTGCTTTCAATTAGATTTTTAATTTAGGCTTTTCTTTCATTCCAATACTGTTCTTCCAAAATAGTTAAAAGTCTTCCTTTGTCTTAACTTTCTTGTCTGAGCGCATAACCTCAACAATTTTAATACCAGTTTTGTCGTAAACCAAAATACCAGTTTTGGCGTAGCGCTTATCATATCTTGCCTTTTCTTTCACATCTTTTTTTCCCATAAAGGGTATATATTCTTGCACTGAATCAAAATTTGTGTCGATTTGCGTATTTCCAACTGTCCATCTGTCCGTGAAAATTATCTCAGAACTAGAATTATTTTCAAAATTGAATGAAATTCGACAACATTGTTTGAGCCCTTTCCGGAGGCTGCTTTAAAGCTTCTAAGAACAATACGTTTGGTAAATGTTTTAAATATGTGTTATAATTTAGGTCAAATGGCTTAAAAAAGGTCATCAATCAAAAAAATTTATATAAATTATGGGTGAATAAATTTAAATTTGGAGCAATAAAGTCATAAAAATTCATCAACGGTAACGAAATAGATATTTAAATCGTTTTAAAAATAAGAAAAAACTAATAGTTTGTTAGTATTCAAGCATATTTTTAAATTAGACGGGAAACTGGACAAATTCAAAATTTAAAATTATTCAAAAAGTTTTAATTTTTAATAAATTTTACTTGTTGCGATTTTTCAAATCACTTTTTTATAGTTTAAAAAATCTCATTTTTGTGCGACTTTTTGAAAAATACGGTAACACGTAACTTACAGGAAGTATATAAAAAAAATTAATCGAAAAAATTTTACTTTTATACCCTACATTATTATGCATTTGTGCTGATATTTGTAACATACAAAAAATGAAGCAACACCCACTTTTAAGTATACCCTTCAATTTAGCATCACTTTTTGAGTTGATTTAACGATGTCCGTCCACCTGTGCGGTTGGCTATCAATGTAAATGTTTTGAACACTCCAAAGGTCGCAAAGTTATATAACATTTAAACTTGTTTGAAATTATCATAGATTTTTTTCCACAAAATCAACTGCGTAACCATATAATGTCCACATTTTGATAACTCATTAATTTCCAAGTCATTAATTACATTTGTTACTATTAGGAAAAAAACATAAAGTCTTAGGAAATCTATTATCCCATTTATACAAAACATATTAATCAGAATTTAATATCCCGGTTTTCTTCTTTGAACGTTCCATAAATAACTTACTTTTGACACTACAATACTATAAATTATAGTAATTGCAAGTCATTAAAATCTATGCGTGCAAAATTTTATTGTTTCATTTATGTTTACATCCATTTATAAAAGAAAATCTAAAATTATATTATATTTTCCGTTATGAAAACAATTTGAAATATAATTTTAACATATTTATGTATGAATTTTTTATTACATCAATTTCAAAACACCGCAAAATTTAAATGTTTCCATAATACTCAGTTCAAACTTTCAGTATATTTCTGACTACAACAGCCTGCCTCAAGGGGGAAAAAGCATAATTTATTTTAGCCATAAAATAACTTAAATCCTTTACTCCAAATATAATAAATCCATAATAACCATACATAAATTATAGAAATTTTTTAAGAAGAGTAAAATATGAAATAAAATATTAAAATTGCGCTAAAAACCTCTATTCATCCATTTAAATATGTATATTTACATATGAATATTCATCGTGTATTTTTACTATACAAAATTTCATCTAACTAATACAACTGTGTATAAAATATCATAAATATAAAATTATATTAGTATCCATTATGTATCTATGGCTGTTTTTATAGGTTTAGCCCCTATGTATGGCTATAAATGTGGGACATTTTTGCCAAAAAGGAATATCCTATGAAAAATGGGGGAAAATAACGAAATAAGTAAAATTACATAGTGATGGTATAAAATACAGATGTTGCCACTTAAGAAAAACATTTTTTGGCAGATATTTATAATAATTCCTACCGAGAAAAAAATTGGGAATAATATAGAAGAAAATAAATATACATATGAATGCTAAGGATATCAAAGTACAGTCTTAAAGAAAAGTATTTATGCAAGTATTTAAGGAGTCACAAGCGGATTGAAATTAATTAATTCCCTCATTATCAAGAATCTCTTGAACTTTTTTCCACATAAAATCCCAAAACTCGAGTCTTAGATTGTGAACTAATGCATATGTTTTTAGAAAAGAAATCACTAAACTAACAAAAATATTTTTTTCATTTGAATGAAATTATTGTTATAATATTGCTTTTTATCTCTTTGCTCAGAAAGTTATTCATCTACGCCCTTCAATTCACCTTTGTGCTCTTCAGTTCTTTTCTAACAAGAGTCCAATATCTATCCACTGGCCGAAGCTGCGTGCAATTTGAAGGATTTGCAACTAAGAGGGGCAAATCTTGTTTTTATGCAAATCAAGGGCTTGTTTTTTTAGTAAGTGAAAGGATGCCCAGTCACGCCATAAATATGTGAACACTAATATATTCACATCAAACATTTATTGTTATTACTAACATGTTAATTGTTGTGTTCATTTTGTTTTTATAACAATTTTGTTGCTGTAAAAAATATTTTTTATAAAACAAAAATAATATCTTGGTCGCAATATGTTTGAGAATATGTTTGACTGATCACAATTTTATTATTAATGAACAGATCTTTATAAAAAAAGCTATTGTTATTAATACAAAATATAATTTTCTGTTAACTGAGAAATAAATATTTTTTGACAATTTGTGTTAACATGGAAAATAATATAATTAATATTAATATTACGCATAAATAATAAATTAGGCAATTAAAATGGATAAGATTATATGATAAAAACATTTCAAATAATGTTTACATATTTTCCAAAGGTAAATATATAAAATAGGAAACATATTGAAATATTTCATATGAAAATATTTTTTCAATAACAAAATAATGCCAACAATAAAATTTTTTATTGAACTAAAAATATTCTTTATTGGAATAACAATATTTTTAGTGGCGATAACAATAATTTTAATGGCCATAATAATAATTATAGTGGCGATAACAATATTTTTAGTGACGATAATAATATTTTTAGTGATATATTTCATTTTTAACAATATTTTTAGTTATGATAACAATAGCTATTGTTATTAATGCAAAATCAAAATGCGAATAAACAAATTTTATAGTTACGTTAACAATATCTAATAACAATAGTACGTTGCTTCTAGTTTATCGTTACCGCAAATATTTGACTTTAATATTTTTTTTTTTGGAAATTTGACTGCCTTTGGGTTCTAAACTTTTCTTCAACATTGCCGTCAGTACATTCGTTTCATCATTATTACACAGTAAGAATATTTCTTAGAAAACTCCGTGGTTTATTTTTAGTCTTAAGAATTTTTTGGAGCGTTCCTATCAGGAAATTTTTAAGACTTGCATATTGAACTTTCGTGGACCAGGTTTTCTATGAACTACCAAGTTTTCCCGGTACTGTTTAATAACATTGGAAATTTTTTGTAGAGCCATGTTGGCTTTTGTTGAAATAATTTAATAATTTTAGTATCCACTTTTTCACTTATTTTAATCAAATTAACTTACAGTAATTATTTTCACACTAAGCATAAAAAGTAACATGTTTCACATTTGGATAAAATTAAAAAAAACATGTGTTAATAATTTTTCCACCTCACTCCTTAAACTCTTATAAGATACCTTCTTGGTGTTACATGCGGCCTCAGTGTCCATTTATCTCCTGTCTATCATATTGTTATTTGTTGTCCAGAAAAGTTTCCTATTTAAAATCGACCGATTTCCTCAGTAGATTAGAAATTATATATAACAAAGTGTACACTATATATTAAAAAATCTTGGTCATATTAAAAGGATATCAGTCAAAAAAATTCAAGCTAAACAGATAAAAAAATTTGTCACCTTCATTATATGTATCCCGATTCACTTATAATCAATTTGTTGTTATTAGCATATGACAAAAAGCGCATATATAATGTATATTTATAAAATATATTTAAGATATAATTTCGCCAACTTTTGAGTTCGGTAGTTAAAATTTGGAAATAATGTAGCTATCTGCATTATTCACATCATAATTTTTTCCATTTGTAAATTCAATATATATAAATTCCAAAGTTTGACTGCATGTCAATGCTTTAACATGCAAAAAAAATGGAGTTACCCCACCTTTAAGTATATCGTAAAACTCAGAATCATTTTCTGAGTCGATTTAATGATGTCCGTTCATTTGTCTTTCTCTCTGTCCGATTGGCTGTCCATGTAAACATTGTGAAATGTTGACAGGTCACAATTTTAAGGAATGTCTATGAAATTTGGTACATGCTAATATTTTGGCCTAAGAACTAAGCCTATTGAAATTTGGCCATGTTCGGTCTAATATTAATGTAACTCCAATACAAATGTTTCTCCAGGAATGGGGATTTAAATTCATGAAAGTCCTACATATAAAGTGATTTTGGCCAAAGTAAGTCCTATAATATTCCAAAACGCTGTGCCAAAATATAAGAGAGTCGGTACATTATTTCTCATAGGTGTCATACAATCACTCGTATAAATGTCACTTTAAAGGGATTAAATTTCACATACGTTGGCATTGTGATAATAATTGGTCAAATTGGGATAAATATAAGCAAATATCTATGTATAAAATTTTACGAGGGTCGGCTCCCATATTATCTCCCCTGGAAAAATCCTTTTGAAGCCTTCAAATTCAGCTCATAAGCACAAATTATAAAATATATTTATAAGAAGGTCATTAATTTTTGACAGCTACCATTAATTACCAACAATATATGTATGAAGGGCTTGATCGACTAAAGCTTTTTCTTGTTATTTATATAAAAATTCCTATTGTTCCTAAAAATGCAGAGGGCCTCAATTCATTTTTATTAAGCTTTTTGCATAAGACGCTATAAGTTACGGACGCAAAATCTATGAAAATTAATGAAAATTATTTTCAATTATAATACTAATTTTCATAGCTTTAAAAAATCAGCTTTATACTAATTTTTAAAAAAATGGCTCTTCTGCTTCATAATTACCATTTATTTAAAAGTCTTTTGATTAAACCTGTTGATAGTTTAAAATCTTCTTAATTTATCAAAAATTATGAAATCAATAGATAAAATATTTCTGTTCATTCTTGCGTAAAATTAAAATTCATGTTCAACATTTTTGTAAACGCTTCATTAAATGTATTCCTCAATATTTTTCATTGAAACAGCCTTTTACTAATCTAACAATATTTCCCTTAAAAATATTTATTTATTTTTTTTTTTTATTCTAAAACTTCCAACTTATATGCAATTATTAAAGATAGCAAAATGCTATTTTCACTAGATTACCATACAAAAAAGTCAAAGAGAAAACAAATGCCTGTCAAAATCTAATTTACGATAAATTTACCAAAATTACATTTTTTCTCTTTATGTTACTTCACAAAACAAATTTACATATTCCTTAAAAATATGTATATATTTGTAATATGCATAAGTTTTTTGGGATCCCCTACAGACTTTTTATTATTGTCTAAACAGCAACATGTTTAAAACCATTTACATCCGTCAAAAAAGAAACAAGATATAGATATTGGATTTAAACTAAATTTAACCATATATCAAATAAACGTACTTCAAGGTACCAGTAATCATCTATATTGCTTTGAAGAAAGAAGTTAACAGAAAAAACATTTTTACAATTACGCTGAAAACTTTAGATTATGTAATTCTTTTATATTTGATAACTAATCTTTGGACCAAATGGGAGCAGTTCTCCTTTCTTTTCTTTGTATAGAAGGTTCCTTTTCCTGATCCTATCTTCGATCCTGTTTCTCAGCAAAATGATTTGAACTAAGTTAAAA
The DNA here is from genome assembly GCA_004302925.2 of Cochliomyia hominivorax. Taxonomy (NCBI): domain Eukaryota; kingdom Metazoa; phylum Arthropoda; class Insecta; order Diptera; family Calliphoridae; genus Cochliomyia; species Cochliomyia hominivorax. The sequence continues at coordinate 70,091,372 of PYHX02000413.1, read as the reverse complement.
AATTCGAATTGTGGAATAATTGTATGGAAGATAACATGTACCTATCTTCATCATACTATCTGCTCTATTTTTCACATACAGCAACTATTCCTTGAGAAAGTAATTGAAATGAAATCACAATAGTCTTAAGATAATCGATAAATAATATTTGCATTATATGGAGGCTACTTCCCGGAACCTATACGTTTTACATTTTGTCCGGTTGAACTGTTGCATGGTAAATTAATTAATTCCATGATCAATCAATTAATACTCTCACTTTAATAGTTGTTCAGATATTTGATAATAAATATTTGCATTTCATTGGGGGTACATATACCCCTGATCCGTTCCATCCTACATTTTGTCCAGTAAAACAGTTTTTTTTTTAATTTTGAAATTTTTTATTGCTTCCCGTGATCCTACCGAAACATATTACAATATTCCGAAATACTCTCGCGAATGCCCTAGAAACATTCTATGAAAATTTAAAAAATCGGTTTCTAAGTTCGACTTCATCTTAAATATTGGTAACTTAAAACTTTTTTGGGAGCTTTTTTCTATGGTAGCTATTTTTTCATTACCACATCTACCACAAATTTTCTCAAGTACAACAGCTCAACAGGAAAATAAATTTAAGAATTTTAGTTTTTAAAGTTCTTCTGATATGCATCAGTTTATATTCGTGATGAATAGACGGATTCTTTGTCCAGCAAACCTGTTTTCTAGGAAAGATATTAACATAAAATTAAATAAAATCTCAATTCAATTCTTCAGATAATTATCAACTTCTTTTTGTATAGTATGGAATCTACCTCTACTCTTGATCCCGCCCTACATTTTGCTTTGTAAAAATTTTAATAGTGAGAAAATTATTACGACCAAATTTTTAAACTGTTACTAAAATAGTTCTTAAGATAATTAATTAATATATTCATTGTGTAGGGGCTACCTCTCCTCCTTATGCTTTCCACTGTGAATTTTCTATAGTAAAACACTTCCTGGGGAAAGTAATTGGGCCAAATTTTAAAACTTTTGATATAATAGCTCTTTAGATATTCGATAATTAATACTTGCTTTGTATAGGGAATGCCTCTCTTCCCGATCTATTCTAAAATTTTAGCAGTTTATGTTATTATCAGCTATTTTGGAAACATTCTATGAAAATTTAAACAAAATCGATCCTGTATTATTTCCCAAGCAAACAAAAAAATAAGCCAACAAACTAACAAATATTAAATTTTATATTGATACTAGCAGACCCGGCAACTTCGTTTTGCCAAAACAAATTTTTAGGGCGTTGCTGCCCCTAAGCAAACATTCATGTAGGCTACCTACCTATTTGAAATAGCCTATGTTACTTTCGGATATATTGGGATCGTTCTGAGAAAATTTCATCAAAATTGGTCTGTACATACATATATACATACATATATACATACATATATGCATACATATATACATACATATATACATACATACATACATACATACATACATACATACATACATACATACATACATACATACATACATACATACATGCATACATACATATAAATGTAGACACATAAAATTATTGCAAGAATAAGGCAAACAACAAGACTAAGAAAAACTTGTTGACTTTAAAAGAACTGTCTCTCATTAGACAGCCTTTTCCTGAAAGATAAAACTTAAAATTATTTTTCAAATTCAGTCTCTCTAAATGTGCAAATATGTGTAAATCGTAAGTTGTGAAGGACATTTAAGATTCGTCTTAGCCGAATATTTCATTATTTATAGTTCTTTTCTTTAGTTCAAAATAAATGTATCCAAAATTATATTTATTCTATGTACACATACAAGTACATATGCAAGTATATAGACATCATACTCTGTAAGTAAATAAGTAAATGTTATAACAATATATATAAAAGTAGTTTACATACATTCATTCATACATACGTACCTATATAGGCTGTAATATGAAAAAAGGCTAAATAGATTTTTGGCTACAGTAAATTCTTAAAATAACCAACAGCTGCAAACATATGCTTTTATATATGTACTTTTTTTCTACATTTTCATACGAAAAAGTATTTAATTCTTTTTTTTCTAATTTTTTGCTACATTTCTAAGTGAAGGCAGACACCAGATGTGTTAAATTATACTCAATTTTAGTTTTAGGTATTTTTTCCAAGAATTCTACTAAATTTACATTAAGTTAGAAAAAAAGTATAAAAAACATGCAAAATTTAAAATACTAAGGTTTAAGCCAACATTTTAAAAACCATGAATTAACACTTTTAGTTTATATAGTTACTTATAGGCAAAACACACATACATATATTCGAAGGGTGTGTCCAGTAAAAATTGGAAAAAAATAAAGAGTTTTTCAGTGAAAGACAAACTTTTTTGAGCACGCACCAAATGTTATACATAGTTTTATTATAGAGTAACTTTATGGTTAATATTTGTGATGGTAAAGAATTATAACACTAAAATTCTTAAAAATATTTGAAGAATGTGTTGCTTAAATAGAGCTGGAAAAACTATGGATAACAGCGTTTGAGGAAAATAACCATTTTCTATTACCCTTCTTGAGAAGAATGGATTCTATATAGCATAAATAGATACAGTTTCTACTATCAATTACGCAATTTCCTGTTTTAAATCTGTTGAAAGCATCTTCCCGCTTCGACTAGATTATCGAATTCAAAACAATGATTGTCCTAAAACTAATATATATATATATATATATATGTATATATATATATATATATATATATATATTATTAATATATATTATATATATTATATATTATATATATATATATATATATATACTATATATAATATAATGCGCATCGGCACAACCAAATATCCTATCTCCACCCGCAACATTGCGGAAACATTTGCCAACGAAGATATTGTAAACCTAGTGTAACATATTTTGAAATCCCCTAGTAATGTTGTTACCCAGTCAAAGTTTTTAATGGACAATACCATAAATAACAAGTAAGACTTATGTGTTCGACTATGCATAATCATGAATATATTTGCAAGTTAAAGATAGTGCGAAATATTCAAATATATGCTGGAAATTCCCAATAAATATAGGTACCAGGTTTGCTGATTTTAGAAAAAATGTTTATTCCGAATTTTGAGTTAATTTCTCATAATAACAAACAAAATACGATGTAAGAATCTTAACGTGAGAATATTTGCAACAGACGAACATATCTGTATGGACTCATTCTTGAATATATTTTATTCTTAGTATTACACACTGAATAGCAAAGACATAAAATGTTTTGGTGGTACCATAATTTGATCTAGCTACCATGTAAGATCTCTTTTCATAATAGAGTTTAAGTCAATAAGAGCTGAGACAAATTACGGATATATAATTCTTATAACTGGAATTATAGAATAGATCACTGATGTATTGAATATATAACAAGTCAACTATTAATATAATTAAACTACAAATAGGAAAAGCATTTATATGTAGTTGAAATTTAGCAAAAAATATTCTGTCGATTGAATATCCGAAAACGTGAAGGCGATTATTGAGGCATACTAACAAAAAATTGATCAATGGTATTTACGATTTAACTAACAATTTAAGATCCCCCGATATAAAAGATGTAGGTAATTTTCTATCCTAATGGCAGATCAAATGTGGAGTGATAGGTAACATTGCTGATCTATTATATATTACTATATTACTTTGTTATCATAAAGAGTGACATCGAAAAATGCTTAACTATGAACTCACAGTTAGTATTATTTCTTATTTGATAAATTTATTAATAGATTTTACACAAAAAACATTTTTTTAGTTTTAATCACTAGTGATGAAATTTTGAATATATTTTGGAAACCCTTCCACTAACTTTTTATAGTACATTCTGAAACTTGATAGATCACCGCTCAGCTTGGAGGATTTGCCTTTCTTGATAAAAATATCCCATTATTTTTCTTTTACCACTTAGTGGTTCGATTATCATAAGCACAAGTTGAGTTTTTTTGAAAATATTTATTAACTTCAGTACGAGCTTTTTTCAGGTCATTCATTTTAAACAGATTAACAATATATATTCATTTGTAAGACATTAAGCATAATGACAAAGGTAACTTGATAAAAATAATTAATTAAAAGTTTTAATGAAAAACGCGAGTTAAAAAATGTTCGATATCACTCCTTTAAAGGATAAAATCAAAACAAAAAAAAATAATTCAGCTTCGGCATAACATTATCTGTATAATATTTCGTGACTGATAATTTACTGAAATCATCGGAATTGGAAGATATTATTTTAGCCGTTTCTGAAATTGGTTAATTTTGGAACTGCAAAAAATCGATTTCATATTTTTCATTACTTCAGCTTAGAAATAGTTTACTTAATAATATATAACAATACTATATACATATAAACATAAATAAAATATATAAAATGTTTGCGCAACACTGACCATTTAAACCATAAAATATTTCGGAAATATTTATTTTTCATAGTCCTGTCCAAATACATATTTTTTCTTTCCATAATCGACCGTAAAAAATGAAAAATAAATTCCAAAGTGTTTTCTTTTGTTACTGTTAAAAAATGTGAAAATATTTTTTGGCAAACAAATTTCACATTTATCTTCACAGTGTTCCTTTTGTTGACAGATACAATTGAGTTAAAAGCAACATTCCTTTTTTTGGCTAACAAAATATTTCACAATCATACTTTTAGTACGAGTGTTTGTCTGTGTGTGTGTAGTGTGTTTGTTTGCAACAAATGCCATAGTAAAATTACAATAATACGGAAACGTACTTTTATTTCCTTTTTTTGTTTGTTTGATAAATTGAATATCTTTTCAATTTAAACTGATTTTTCCTGTATCATATTAAATCACAATAATCCTTAAATTAAAAATTAATTCAATTTGTATTATTGTATTATTTGACGCGAGTGAAGGAATGTAAGTTTGTAAATAAATGAAACAATTTTAACGCACTTTCCCATTCAAGTAGCATTTAATTAACTGTAAAACGTTGCATTCTCCTCTTTTATCCCTCTTGAGAAATTTTAAATAAAAATCTGTATAAACTTCAGTTAAATTCATTTAAATTGGTCGTAAGAGGAAATTAAATGTTAAATGTATGTGTCTTTTATGCATATCCTTTATCAGGAAAATAATGCGTTTTTTTGTTACGAAGAACGTGACTTAAGTTAAAACTTCATTTCTGAAAACTGATTTAACATGAAATGTTTAATACATTGTATTATTATTATCTGAAATACTGGATCTTTTTTTAAATTATTAGGAAATCAGTTATCTATCAACAGCTTTGAGGTCTTTATGAGATTAAAAATTTCTCACGATGCAAGGTTGGGTCGAAAAAAATGTACCAGCCTCTTCCTAGAATGGAAGTTGATGCTGTTTTCAGAAATACAAAAATACTTTTTTTTGCCACGCACAGTTATCAGACAGATTATATATTGTTATCAGACAGATTATATATTGTGGTTGATGATTTGAAAACGGCTAAAGTTTTTCTTTGATAGCTTTTGAAACGGTTCTTTAGTTCCTTTCTCCCTAAGGTCCTACTATTTCCATACGGAGAGCAATACATTTTTGAAATATTTAATTTTAATAGTTTTAATAGTTAGTTAGTTATTTAATTATTTTGTTAGTAGGTTTGTTAATCAATTAGTTAGTAAGTAGGTAGTAAGTTAGTTATTTAGTCAGTTATAATATCATATTTTCCCCAAAGAGAATTGAAGGGAACAAAAACTGGACTGAAAACATTTATATAAATATTTGAATTTCAATGGATTTGGTCCATATTTAAGAAATTTGGAAGCCGGAAACATTATTTTGATGTGTGCTATTATAAGAGAGTTATAACCAATTATTCAAATTTATAACATATATTCAAGAGATAGTTATATTAACCATAATGCAAAATTTCACTGAAATCAATTCATATTTAAGAGTTTTGACATCTTAGAACCATATTCATTCAAATTAGGGTCAATTTTTTTCTTTTAGATCCTATTTAGTGATTTTTTTCACGATGATTCATTTCTATCTAAATCCAGTTATTTTTTTATAAAATTTTTAGAAGAGATTTTTTTCCGATTTCGAGGTTGTCTCAATTATCGGTTTAAACCTTTTTTGCTAGTGCATCGATAAAGCTGTTATAAAACAAGCAAACTGCTTAGTCCAACAATGTGGCTAAATATCATTGAATTCTGACAATTACTCCAGTCATGGGAATGCTTCCAACAGGCAAACAGACAAAGTTTTTGATTAATTGCAGGAATTTGTATATACCCTCATTATCTTTTGTGGTGATGATGGTTTAGGTGTTCCTATCAGTGTTACCGTTGATATTTTTCTATAAGTCTCACGAAAAGGGGGATTTTAAAAAATAAAATCGCACCTAAAAAGGTGATTTGCAGAACAGAAGTCGCAACAGGTTTAATTAACCAAAAATAGCACTTTTTTAATAGAAATCTGTTATCGAGATATATGCTTGAATAGTAACCAACATTTAGTATTTCGATTTCCATTAAGTATATGATTTTTTATGATTCTATCGCTCAAGAATTTAATATTTTCAACCATAATTTATATAAGATTTATTGATATGACCTATATTAAGCCAAATTAATGAAATGTAATAATATTTTTTGGTGAAAATACATGAAAATGTACACAAAATGTCACACGCAGTTTAAAAAGTTGCAATTTGTGACTAAAGTGGCAGCAACGGTAATTCGTTTTTGGTGTTTCCTAGAGATATTCAAGAAATCTGTTATATGAACGATAAATTCAAGAAAGAAAACTCGAACCAATAAGAGCAAAAAATAAAAATTATTCTTCTGAGCGTTGGTTCTCAATTAATACTTAACACAATTTACGGCTGAGACAGCTTTATACAGTCCAAGGTCCATTATGTTTGATTTCACGTAAATTACGAGCAACAGGAATTCATATAAAAATTGTGTCAGGCTTCCAATATAGGCTGATTCAGCTTTTCTGTATCTTTCTTAGCATTTCACTAAATAATACATTTTATATCAAAATTAAAATAAAGTAAAATTAGTCTAATGAATTGTCAACCAAATTTGCTGAGTAAAATAAACAAATTTCCTTTAGGAGGTTTTTCTGTAATAATTGGGATGAATTCGGCTCACTAAACTACCTTAATGGGCGTGGATTGCAACTACAGCAAATCTAAAACAGTTATTAAAAGCCAGTAAGAAAGTTATAGTCGACTAAATCCTACAAAATGCCCCACTATATAGTTGGTTATAAAAAGTAACTCCGAAACATTATGGTGTACTTATTTCTACTTAAGAGTTCAATACATTATTATGATATTAACATTTGTGTGAGATTTATGTATTTTAAAGAGATTTTTCTGGGGGAGATTACATGCGAACATCGAATTCTGCTTATATTTATCTTATTTAAATGAACTTATAATTCAATAAATATTTACATTTATAGTTTCATTGAACCCCAATAATAAGTTTGGATGCGAACAGCAATAAAAAGTTGGACATGCTCTATGGAAGATTAGATTATACTCTCTTTTTGTTACAAAGGAATGTGGAGGCAGAGATTATAAAAAGAATAAAATTCAATTTTTTTCCAAATATATAGATGTTTATAGCACTAAAACTATGTTGTTAATTTTAAATTTATTCGCCTCTTATCGCTTATTGCCAACTTTGTTTGCGAAAACTTTCCACACAATCCTCTTTAGCAGACTCTATTACTCACGTACTTCATGCGAGTTCAATAATGTTTATCGTCAAGTGAATATTATTATCATGCATCCGTATTTAAATTTTATTATGCATTTAATGAAAATATATATTCTGTCGTTTTCACTTTAATAAACTTTATATATAATTTTCAGAAAAGAAAAATAAGTAATAATAAGTTTTTGATAATTCAAAAAAAGTATTTAGACAAATAATAATTTTATGTGAATTTGTTAAGGCGTCGTTTAAAAGATATCTGCCCATTCATCAAAATATCCAAAGCGAAAATATCTGGTATAGATGGACTCCAGCAGGGGGGAAGGAGTCTATCATAACTCAATCTTTAGCTTAAAAATATTACATTTATAGAGTCAAAAATTGATTTATTTAAAATTGTCAGGATTATTTTTCTAAGTGTCTCGAATATGTGGTACTTGGTACACATACACAGTTGCCATTTAAGTATCGTTCTTGGAACATTTAAGACTTTTAAAGTCGAAACCATTCCATCAAAACAACTATAACAACAACTATTGCTATAACTATCCTAAATATGCGTTACTTATTTGACTAATATCGCACAAGATGGTTAAAATCGATCATTTTTTAACTGTCTTTAGTATATGAAACTAGTTTGACAATCATTGGGCCATATTTGGTTATTACTACTTTTTCATCCCACTTCCCGGAATAAGGTATTAACCAATTTCATTAAAATTAAGACAACTGGATTTTTATCTCTAATATAGTGGTGGATGGTTGTTTTTTGTTTTAATTTTTTTATTTAACTTAATTATACATTCTCACAGATTAATATTCAAAGGAGAACAGCTGCCAGTTTTTTCATAATTTGAAAAATTTTGTTTTCATGTAAAACATGTAAAACAAGTATTTTTGTTTTTAATTTTTCATAATATATCTGCCTATGATGAAATAATTTCAACTGATTTCAATGTCTATTTATGAAAAAAGTTTTTTGTTATGCACCGTTTTTTATTTAACCCATAAGAAAAGAACACCTAGACGTATGAGTCATAAATTTATATACATATGTATTTTACTAAGTATACTCCCTGAACTACAAATATAAACACCATATGTAAGTTATAAGTAATACTTAAATAACTTTTTATATAATTAAATGAATGTTGGGAGGATGAAGAAGCTTAAAAAAGGAAACTAAAAAAGTTTCATTATTTTTCAAAAATGTTATTTTGGATGATTTAATGCAATTTTTGTAAGAAGTATATATGTCAATTGTCATTATGCTTCTTACAAAATTAGAGAAATTTATTTTATAATTATTTAAAAAACATAACTACAAAATTTCGGATTTTTCCAATCATATCTGAATGGGCTGTGTACTGTAGTATAGACCTTAATAAACGTTAATATATCACATAGTTCATTTGATATTAGCCTTCATAAATAACGACTATCAGTTTCTCAATATAATTTATTTGAAATAATATTTAAACTTAATTTAACCTCTTAAATATTTTCAATTAGTTTTATTTTAGAACTCAATAAATTTTATTTCTCTTAAGATTGTTTAATTTATTAAATTATTCATCACACATACAAATACATTTGTAGGTTAATATTTGCTCGCTCAGTCATATAAATATGAATTTTATAAAATCATATTTCTTAATAAAATTTTGGTTTTATAATATAATTTATATTTTACTAACTGTGTGCTGTGATATATTGCAAATTTAATTACAGTTTCTTTGCATTTATTAGACTGGTATATTATTCCATTTACAAATTATGAATTTATTTTGAAGTCAAAGAAAGAAAATTGTTAAAAATACCCCGAGACTTCTCTTTGAACTTATTTGCAGTTCCAGCCAGTGTTGCCAATTTAGCTATTTTCAGTTCCGAATAGAAATCAAAAATTTAATTTTTCCATTAGATATTTTTTTAGCCTTTTCCATTACGTGTTTTAGAACCTTATTTTAAAATGTGACCCTAAAATAACATAAAGTTTATATTCTTCAAGAAATATATGAAGACTAATATATTCGATTGTTTTTAGTGAATTCCCTTTTTATAGATGATTTGAATTAACAAGGTTTTCAAGAATCGTGTTATTAAAATTTAAATAATGGGTTGATCTTAACACTGTACCTCATAAAGCAAAAACTCATTAAAAATCATGATTCTGATGAACAAACTTATCCCAAAATAAGAAATATTATCGAATAATTGAATAAAATTATTTAACATTCTATAACTTAAAATTTAAAAGTAGACAGTCATGGACAAAAAACTGTAGCGACATCTTTAATGGTTCATCGTATATTACGTAAAATAAAGAAGGCGGTATATATCACAGCTGTGGGGAAGTACTGAAACTGTATCTGCTTAAAGAATATAATTTGAAATTCCATAGACCATACATAGTCCCGCTCTCAACTACTCCGTATGTCTCAAATAGATTAAAGTTTGCAAAAATTTACTTGGTTCGACATATTGTCAAACGAGAGTAGTATTATGTGGACCGATGAGTCTAAATTATTTTTATTTCTTAGGAGGCCTTCTAGCAAGGAATATAATCAAAAATTTACAACAAAAACTTTCAAACACAACGGTTCTAGTGTTATGGAATGGAGGTGTTTTAATTTATCATGTTAAAACTTTTATTAATATGTGTCAGAGTATGTGAAAATATTAGATAAAGTAATGCTACTGTATAGATCCGATTTGGGCCATGCTATAAGAAAACATACCGGCTAAATCACTATGAAGTGGTTTCAGAATAATTGCGCGCCCAGTTCCCAAATATAAATCCAATCGATAATTTTTGTACATACATATAAATAAGGGGTCGCTAACTAGATGGACCAATAATAGCGATCTTCGAACCACTATAGAGAAGTTATGGAACTCTATTATCCAAGAAAGTTGGCAGATAAATTATATGATAAATTCAATGGGAAGGCGATTTCGACTGTTATTACTTAGAAAGAAAATATTAGAAATGCTTGCAATAAATTGAAACTCAACTCGATAAAAATCCACTAAGCAACTATAATTAATTTTTGGCTTTTTGTTATAACTGAAACCGATTGGTGCTATTATTTTGACGGCTAATTTTATCAATTCTTCTGGAAAAATAATTGATAATGATTACAAATAATTCTGTTTTTCTCTTCACTATTTTTGCAACTAATTTTTGATTTTATCGAACCATAATATAGCAGCCATTTTTTAATCATATGGCTTTTTTGACTTATTAAAGATAGCGTAGGTGCTATAATCGTAGCTGCATATATTCTTGCATAAAATCAAAATCTGAGTCGATTTAATTATATCCGTGTATCTATCGTAGGCACTCTCACATCCGCTATAATTGACAGAGTTTAATGAAATTTGGAATGACTATTTGTTATTGTTCTGAAAAGTTTCTTATTTAAGACCAATAAAATCATTACAGTGTATAAAATGGTACAGACCGGCATCTCAAACAGACTCTAAAATTAAAAGAAAATCATTCGTAGAATTTTCAATTATAAATTAATAAATTGCAATGAACATTTACCGTAAGATTAAGCTATATGTTCCAATTACTATTCCAAAAATAATGAAAATCGGTTTAGTTAAAAAATATGAATTAATTATTTATGAAAAAATTACAGTACTTTTTGATTAAATAGTTCAATCACTATTTTATTAAGATTTAGATACATGTGCTTCTCAAGAATTGACAACACTGGTTCCAGTTAATAATATTCTAAAATTCATAATTTACGAAAACGTTTGCTATGCTAATAATTAATTTAGTGTTTCTACCAAAAAATTATAAAAATATTTATGTTTAAATAAGTATTTCATCAACTTTACAGATGTGTGTTCTTAAAAACATTTATTCACTCCAACTTAGATTTTTTTGATAATAATAAATACTTAGTATTTATTTAAATATAATATACTAATTGCATTGCATACATACATACATACATACATACATACATACATACATACATACATACATACATACATATAAACAGAAAACTAATGAACACGTAAATTTTTAATTGAAACCTTGTGAATTTTAGAAAATTTAATTAATGTAAAGAACTAAGACTATAAAAGATTTCTCATGATAAAATATGTTACCACAATTCATATGTAATGATGAAAAATATGTAATATTAACACGTAACTACTAATGAATATAAAGTTTTCGATATTGTAGAATCCTAAATAATTATAGTTATAGAACCTCAATTATAATCGAATATCATTAAAAAAAACCAAAATTGTTTAAATATTTATTTGTCAATAACTAAAGATATCATGATAAAATTTTTGTTTGTCAACTTTTCTTTACATTTATGGATTTTTTGTTACTTAACTGGGAACCACGGAATGAGATCGAAAAATTCTTAACATACATATGTGTTAATAATAAGAAAACCACTAAACTTACAGTTTTATTTCTTTAATTTGATTGAAATTATTATTAAAACAAGAATGCTACATTCGGCTATGCCGAATCTTTAATACCCTCCACCACAAATTCGTGTGAAGTAATGCATTATGTAGATATACATATACACACATTCAGTCACAAATGTATACAATATATAACACTGAAACACTTAATGAGTCATAAAATTAGTTACATTTTTGGCTATAACTTTGTTCTACTGGACTGAGAATTGTTCTACTAGACTAGATTTTATTGAGCTCTGTAAATTTTTGTGGATACTGAGATTTTCTTTTGATGCAAGAATATATATACATTATAGGGTCTGAGATAATTCATTCTTAGGTTTACACACGAAATGACAAAGTTAATATACTCCCTTCTTCACCACTTGTAGTGTGGAGGGTACAAAAACAAAAAATATGCTTGTTATAAGCTCAAAACTGTTTTCCGGGAAGGGTTCTTATATAGGAGCTGCTACAAAATATGGACCAAGATTGTTCATATTTATAATATACTTTGATTATAGCTAAATCGATTTGATGCAATAATATATGTACATTGTAGGGTCTGAGATAATTCCTTTTTGGCGTTACACACGGAATGACAAAGTTTATATACCCTAATCACCACTTGTGGTGGTGGAGGGTATAACAAGTGAGAGTGTATAGTCGATCAAGCCCGACTATCTAATACCCTACACCAAATCGTCGGCTAAAAATGGTAGATATGAAAAATTATTGAACGACCCTCGCATTATTTCATTTTCTGATTTATTCTAAATTGTGTAGTATATTATTGTGATGCTGAGATTTATGTAAAATTTGTGCATTTTAAAATTAATTTTATAAGGGGTTACAATAAACTATGAATCAACCCTCGTCTTAGTTTGACCAATTACTATGACAATACCAATGTATATGTAAGATTTTTGTCCTGAAAAGTGATATTTGGAAGATGGTGTTGAACCTATGAGAAATAATGGACCGATTCTCCTATATTTTGACTCATTGTTTTAGAAAATTATAAGACTTATTTGTGTCAAATTTCGTTTAAATCGATCCGAAGTCCGATTATCTTATACTCAATACTCCATTGTTGCTTAAAAATGGTAGTTACGATCTTTATATAATTTGATTTTCTGATTATTTCTTAAGTGTGCAGTACGTAATTGTGACATTAATATTTATGTTAAATTTATGAGTTTTAAAAATTATTTTCTTCTGTTGGAGTTTATTTGGGAACTATAAGAAATTATGAACTGACCCTCGTATAACTTTGCACATTGATTTTTGTTTATATCTTTCTTAACTCGGCCTGTTATTATTACAATACCAACGTATATGTGAGATTTACGCCCCAACCGACTATGGTGGTGTAGGTTATAAAAATATTTTTAATGTTTTAATCACTACGGAAACCTTTCCATTAACGTGTTTATAATGCTGTCTGTCATTTTGATCAATCAACACTTTCAGATACTTTTTTTGTGCTCTTCAATTTTCTTTTAAAAGTTCTCTCTGTACTGCTGAATAGTATTTGGTGGAAGAGTTTTGTACGTTTCGCCAACATTTTTTCGGACGAATTTTTCAAAATATTTTACATTCTCTCCAACTGATTCTTGGCATTACACATGGAAGGACAAATTGAATATGCCTTCATCACCACTTTTATAGGTTGAAAATATAAATATATTAAATAAATTTTGATTTAATAGGTTTTCATTTTGATTCTGTATACTTATATAATAAAATTAACAATTAAATTGGGCATGATCCCCTTCAAAAAAATTGATATAGCTCACGTGCAAGTCCTTCTTCCGAACGGTACTCTGACCAGGGGACATTGAATATACTCGATACATAATGTTATGTTTCATGACAAAAATACTGAAAGTTTGTTTAATGATAGTTGATAACATCAATATTTTAAAATATAAATCGAAAAAGATTTGAGTTATGATAATCTCGCCAAGAGGGTGCCAAAACAAATTATAATTGAAAAATTTAGATTAAAAATATCACATTCAAATAATCAAAAATTTATTTCGCTTTTATTTTGCACAGACGATATTTTTAATATTTAATGTAATAGAGAAATATTCACATTAAAAGGTGGAAGAGCGAAATCTCTTCATCTCCACTTTCTCTGTCCTTCCTACTGAATATCTTTTCGTGTACCACAAAGGGACATTTAGGACCCAAGTGTGCAACATCCTGCACTTTCTTATTTGTAGCGGCCTGTTAACCAAACCTTACTTTACATATCTCTGGTCTATGATATATCACCTTTTAAGGTCTTTATAATATCAATTTCAATTTATATGTGTAGAGTCGCAATTATATCAATTATTTTTATTTTCCCTTTTGTAAATCAGTTTCATCACCAAGTTCTTAACAATACCACTTTAATTATTGATTACAATAGGTTATATGTTTTCAGTCACTTCTCCATAGTTCCTAGTTGATAGTGTGTCAATTATCATTAATATGTTTGTAACTTTTTAATGGTATAAAATTTATTTTTAATTACATAAAATCTTTCAATAAGTTTAAAAGTTATACAAAAACGCAAACTCATTCATGTCATATTTTACATCAATTAAATAAAAGTTTATTCAATAAAACCTATATCACCCACATATTTATGTCTGAAAACTTTCTTAGGAAATTACGGTAAAAACTTATTAAAGTTTGTTCACAAATCCAGTGTGTACAAATAAACATATTATGGAACTTGTAGAGAAATATATGATAACTCCTTAAACTACCTGTAATATATTATTTGAATAAATTTATTGAAGAACAAACTTTTATTTTGCCTCTATTTGGTTGCAGCCTTTAAATTAAAGTATTTTATTACTAAATGTGATTCGGTCTTCCCTTTTCTTCCACTTGTCATTAGATGTTGTACAAACTAACATTAAGGCCTGTACTAACTTATCGTCTATGACATTGACATTTAAAGGAAGGAATGTGACATCTTCAAGTAAATACTTTTGATAGGATGTACACATCAACATTACAAAATCTTTGCAGTATTTTGAAAGAGAAAACAAATTAGGATAAAATTGTAGAAAATATTTTGTTTTGCAGATATTAAAGGTCCGTATACAGTGGTGTCATAAACACAAAAAAAAATAAACTCTAGCAAATTTTGTATAAATATAACAAGGATTTGTATATGTCATCTTATATTTGTTCTCAAAAAATTATATACTTTTTAGGTTCTACAATAAGAGAAAACGGACTATTCTTCACACTGTTGAAAAAAATAGAATAATATTCATCCACGAATGGAGAATTTGTTTTATGTTTATGTACCAACTAGGATTTCACCAAACTTACATTGACTTTATTATCGGACGAGTAAAATGCCTCTACGAAGCCTTCATAATAATATTGACTTTATATTTTCAGAATTTATTTTATTCATTCTTGAATAAATTGAAAAATTCTTATTGATTGATGTATCAATGAGTTAGTAGGATTAGATCCACGAAAAACTTAATCAAAAGTAAGCCCAAACTTAAAAACTTATATAGCATCTAGGTCATATAGTTTCACCTAGATGACTATATCTAATCAGACCTAGAATATTACAAATAATTATTTTTTTAGCCTAAACAGCGCTAACTTTACTCATTGAAATACACCTATTTTGAAGGTACTGTCCTTTTTTTTTAAATGAGTGCAATATTTGGCAGATATGATATAAACATCGACATCATCATATTACACCAGAAGAGTAAAGTGTGGTGCTCATATAAGAATTTATCGACCGTTGAATTTTCTTTAATCTAGTTTTTGATGGCCTGGAGTCTGAACAATATAAAAAAGCTCAGATACACAACAAATGTTGTGTACTAGGAACTTATGTTAGAAGATTGGGTCTCGTTTTAACTACCTTTGTTAAAGTTACCATAAGACCTTATCTTTGTTATCTGTATAATCTAAAATTACAATCGATCTTCTCATTCCTTATAGAAAACATTTAGTTTAAGCAGATTTACATTTCGCAGTGCAGCAGCATCGCTACTACAAGTTTTGCTGACTATGAGCTTCGAAAATGGGATGACTTTCGTTACATTGAAAGCTTGTCTACATAAGTGATCGATAGAGTCACACAAAACTTTGTAAAATATTGGTAGAGCAATGAGAATATTTTAGGAAGACCCAGAGGAAAAGACGATTATGTATTTTCTAATTTTTAAAAGTGAGCTTAGAAGGATGATGGGCATTCTTACTGAACATTCTACTCTATGGTAACATCTTTATATGTATCACCGATAACTTTAGTGCATAAAGGGAACATTGTTTATGTCACTGCCAAGCCTTTGCAACCAACAAATACAAAAACTCTATAAGGGATACCATGCCAAGCATGTCTAACCTGAAAGAACTTGATTAGAGTTAATTGAGGAATTACATACATACTACGGAATTCCTGTGTAGTCTCTGTGTCCTATAGGATCTGTATCTTTTCTCACACGGCGAGTAGAAAATTGGCCGATAAAGTGGCCTAGGTATATGCCAATTTGCATGGTCCTCTCAAATATATTTTAGTTTACGAATGATTAATATGCAATCACTGCAACAAGTATACGTATAATATTTAATAGTAATTAGAGAAACTAAGTAGGATTCTTGTCTAAAAATAATAACATTCTTATTACAAACCTAAAATTACTAATTTCAAAATAAATTTTTATCTAAGTTTATTTTTCTTTATAACTATTAAATAACCAAGAATCACTGTGCAACCTTTTATAATTTTCTTTTATAAATATTAACACCAATTAATATTTAGTTCTACTAAAGGATGTATAATAAAAGAAATTACAGAAAGGAACTTGTGACTTTATTTAGTGAAAATACACAAACATTAACTTTATATCTCTAGTATCCATACAACTTATATAAATAAATATATTATAGTCTTAAGTAGTATTAGTTATTACTTTCATGTGTTAGTTATAAATATATAAAGCTTCTTCTTTATAACATACACACTCATAAGTATCGATCACAATTAAAAACAGACATTCATTGGTCTGTATACTCACATATGTGTATGTGCGTGTTAAAGTGTTATTAATTACATTATCTGAATCTAATGGAAAAGAATTGGAGTATATGTGAGCAATCATCTAATCATTTTTCCAATGTAGTTAATTCATATAAGAATATTCACACATATATTTTTGAATAAAACTTAAATGTGAGTTAAAATATTCATTTATATTTTTGTGTAAGAGCTTAGGAAGACTGTAAGTTTGATTATTAACTTGGATTTCAGATATAAAATACAACAAAAATTGGTAGAAAATATATTTTTAGGTTTATTAATATGTAATAGGTACGTGGGTTAATATTATGAAGAATATGAAGAGTCCGTTCCATACATGAGAGCGTTAGGAAGAATAGATAAATTATTTACTTGTTATTCACTTTATCACAAATTTTACATTATATATTTAGGCGTATAAGGAGATATGGTAAAATATGCACCGATATTTGTGAAATTAGTAACATATATTTAAAAATAATCATGAGAGTTTTCAATTAAATTGTTTCATATATAAAAGTTTTATAAACTCAAATCCGGTTTCTGGGAAGGGTCCTTATATGGGATCAATGGCATAATATAGAGCGATATTAGTCGAATTAATAATGTGTATTTGAAAATTTGATTTTCCCGAATTTTGACAGAATTTGTCTATATTTAATGGGTAAAGTAATAAACCCAGCAAAATCTTGTTTCATTTAGCAACATTTTGCATATTTTATATGTATAACTGTCTATTGACAGCTGTATATTATTAGGTAAATTCTGTACAAATCTAGTCTATTTTTGTTGAATTATACAGATTTTTTTTTTTTTTTTTTTGAAATTTGGAGGTTGTGTCAGATATCGGTACATAACTTTTTCCTTATTGGACCGATATTTCTGGTTTTAAATATGTATATTTTATGGCGTCTTAGATGATTCCTTCTGATAAAGTTAATATACCCCCTTCATCACTTGCAGTGCTGGAGGGATTCCGCCCGAATGTGTAATACCGGTTCAGTTTAAAAAAGACTATTAAACAAAAATTTGAATGTAATTTTTCCACAGTATTTATCCTCAACATCGATTATTACGTGCATATCAATAGGGTATTACTTGATGGATTTTTAACTAGTTTAATTTAGTTTTAATTAAAAACAGTGTTGTTTACACTACACCCTACTCATTATTGGCATTGTTGTTTGCCAATTTTCGTTTTATGTTCTCTTTTAGTTTTGTAACAATTTGCCTTTTAAACTAAAAAGTTTTCGACAACACTGATGGCATAAAACATACACACACTTTGAAATTGTGCCTTTAACAAAAACTAGAACTTTTAATTAGTAAAAAATACAATTAGCCAAAATAAAGACATAAGGTAGCATAATTTATACCAACACATATATAACGACATGTACTTAAGCACAAATACTTAAAGCATTTACACATACATACTTATATACACCCACATAATCAGTTAAACAAAAAATAAACTTGTTTTATTTTAGTGTATTTGTTAGATACAATGTTTCTATATTTCTTTTAATGTATTTTATAAAAACTAAAATATCGCAGGCATAAAAGTGGAGAGTTATAAGTTCTTAATATTATTAAAATTTCAACTACAAAATATTAATTATTGATCATATATTTTAAAACTGTATTTAAGATTTATAATTAACGAAGACCTTTAAAAATTAATTGAAATTTAATTAAAGCTTTAAGCATTTTAGACAACGTTATGGAAAATACTTTAATATAAATATTATGTATGTATTGTGTTTTTGCAGACATACCAAGTTAAGTCGATGTCTCCATTTATTTTTGTAATCATGTGTGTATTAGTGTGAGGGCTTTAATTTTAGCAACATTGGAAAATGTGCCACTAAATACAAGTCTGCTACTAAATGATATAATGAATAGCTATAAAAAGGGTCAATCCTTAAAGTTTGTCTAAATCTTAATGAACATTTAAAAAGCTGTAACGCATGAGTTACAAATATCTATGTATATAAAAAGATGTGACCACAGCACGGTGGAGGAGAATTATTTTTTTAGAATTATTCTTTAACTCGTGATCGGATAAATAGATGAAATTTAACACAATGAAAGCAGAGGAGTATGGAATTATAACTTTGGGATATTGGAACTCCATGGATGCACATGAGCTATAGACTGCGGAATTATAGGTGTGCAAAATTACGTGTCAAATTACTTATCATTTTATGGGCCTTGATCGGAATCTTTTATCTCTTAAAGTGTTTTAGTTACAAGTAAATATGGTAAAGTCGGTCAAACCTGACTATGTGATACCATTTATCACATTGTTGGTTGTAAATGACTGCTAGGAAATATATATGAACGACTCTCGTATAACTTATTATGATACTAACATTTACGTGAAATTTATTAAGTAAAAAAACGTTCTGGATGGTTATAAGAGATTTAGAAAAATTTTGGACCGACCTGGTATAATTTCACACGGTTTTGGCTTACATGTATCCTAATATGACCAAATGTTATTTAAACACCGACATATACATGCGAATTTAAATTTCAATATTTGTAAGGATATTTATATTGGACCCATAAGAAAAAACTGACCCACGTATAATTGGAACATAGTTTTAAAATATCTTATTTTTGTATGCGGCCTATATGCGAAATGGATCGATCCTGTCCAATTTCCTCTCCAATCGTAGGTGGTTTAAGGTATAAAAAGTTTATTGCAGCAATCTCTAGGTATCAAATGAGCACCTAATTGTTTAATTAAGATATATGTGGACATGTTATAAATTTAAAGGTCAGTATAAAGAATATTGATGGATAATCAAAGCAGTGTGAGGAATTGGGTCATTGAATAGCTTAATGATTTTCTAATCCTCTAGATAGCATTGATTCACTTTAGGAGAATGGCACCGGAGTTGCAATGATAAATCAGGAAAAGAGAAATGTTTTCACCATAGACACTGTAGAAAGAATGGCTTTCAAGAAGAAAATTTGTGCTACTTTAATTCACTATCACTTTCGTTTTTTCTTAGAGATATGGAATGTTTCAAAGAAGCAATCATAAATTTATACGAATTGTAACCATACCCAATTATGTAGGACCTTAGATAATCAGAATAAGTTCGTTCATATCCAAAAAAGAAGAAAATTCAAATCATCTGAGCTTTACTCCAGGATGCAAACATCAGTTATTCACAACGCCATTGCCAACGCTGCACAATGATATTCAACATTGACTTCAATTAAAAGCTTTTGACAGAAAGAAAAGGAATTACGTTGTGGATTCAAATTATAAAGATGACAAGTGTCTACTCTCATACAAGACATATAACATGCAACAAAAATAAGAAAACTCCGTATTGTATTTAAAATAAATATGAAGAAATCCGAAGACATGAAATTCAAAACGGCAAGCACTAATAAATCTCTGCGAAATTGAAACCTGGTTAGAAGCAAACATCATCAAGTAAAAACTACAGGTCTTCATCAACAAGAGTCTCAGAATATTATGCAGAATATTATAAAAATATGGATTTTTGGGACGTTGGTTAAAAACTTTTAATGACACAAATTAAATGTTGAAAATGGAGAGGGATTGACCGTAACATAAGATAAAAAACCCTGATAATAAACGAGGACACCTAGAGACAACCAAATCACCTTAGATCTTGGAAGAAATAAACAAAATAGTAAACAATATATGATGGAAATGCTTTGTAGAAACCTGATGCTCCCAAGAAAGGAAATGAGAAAAAATCATACACTTTAAAATCAGTGTGCAAGTTCCATGATTTTCCAAATAGAAGCACCAGAAAGAAATGTATCCATACACAGAAAATATTTTTTTATGGAAATATTATAGTCTATAATTTAATAAAAACATCTAACACGATATATTATTTCTCAAAAACTCTTCATTTATAGGAACCTTTTTAGATTGACTTTTTTGTAAAACAATTTTAGGGAAGAAATAATCTTCTTTAACAACCACTAATACTTAATTACATAAAATTATCAACTTTGTAGCTACAGAAATTTAATTCCAAAACAAGTACATACATATACATCCATATATATTTATTTATGTATGCGTTTGCTTTGTAGTTAATAATACTTTCTATAAAAATACTAACTCGTGCATAAAAAGTACTTATACTGTACATAAATTTAATTACATCTTAAAGTAACATTATTTTATGCTTCTCGATTCTTTTTATTTTACTAGTTAACGTATATTTTTCCTTTACTTACAGTAACATTATATACAATAGAATATATGTATATTTACGCATAAAATACCTTTAGAGTTAATAACACTCTTATGTACTTAAATGCTTTTTAGATATTATTATTTACCTCGATTTTTTGCACCTTCCTTGCAAAATTCTATTTGAGTTAATTTGCATCGTCTGCGAAATAATTTTCAGTAATTATCCTTTTAAATAACATTAGCATTCTTGAAAAAAAAAGATATTTGCAAAATTAGCACTTTAAGGCAGAGGCGGCGAATAAATTTAATGTACGAGAATGAGTGAGTGACTTGCAACATTCGGAATAATAAATTTTAAAGTTATTTAAATATTAGTGAAAGAGCAAAAATACATTAAAAAATATTAAAAGCAGACAATTTCTTACATCATTAGTATCATCATCAGGAATGGGTTTAATAACTTTTAAAATTTTATTAAAATGTTTTCATTTAATGTCGTGAGGAGGCAAAATTTAAATTAATTTCTATCAAATTTTATCCCTTATTTTCTTCCTTTCAATTTTCTCATTTGCTGAGATGCTACAATTCTTAGTTCTCACCAAATTTCAAACTAAGCTTCTCGAATCCTAAATATTTTTGGGATCTTCAGAGGCTTGGTTGAAGAATTAGATAATAAAAGTGATAATTAAGGATCTCTTGTACGTAGGAGTCTATGTCGGTTTGTTTTATACTTAATTACTACAGGAAATATCAAAAGCATATTAAAAATTCTGTATTATATCTTTATTACCTTAATGTTTTCCAACTCATTTCTTATAGTGTATCTTGTAAAAAAGTAAGAAAATGTTCCATCGATTTATTGTTCTTGCTACATGGTCTGTAAGCCTGAGTGTCCAGTTAAGACAGTCATCATTCTGTTAAACTTGTTCTTCCTACAAACGATTCGCGCTTAGGTATCTTTGCGGTTTTACCGACTGTTGCGTTATTTCACATTGTTATATGTTATTTTCCAACCTTATATTAGGTAATTATCTACTCTATTTGATAACCATTTACCCAGATAACATGTCATTTCTCTGGGAGAGTAGTCATTTAATAACTTCTTGCAAATTAGAACAATTCCTAAGATTATTTAATTAGTACCTAATCATAATTGGCAGTCGGTAAAGATCTTTATATACCAAGTTTACTAATTTTCTGTCGCAAGTAATTCCCCTCCAAAAAATGTATGATGGTTCGGCAATCCATTCTTAATCTACTATCTTGTTTAGATACATCCCTATAGCACCGAATTCCTACGGATTGTGTTTGGATGCCCCATACCACACCCTTATCTCAATAGGTTGGTCAAAAAACATTGTCCCGGTGTTGCCTTCATATGTTGCATGGGTGTTCAATAAAGCATAAATAAGTATTTTTATAATTACGCTGTTGTAATCGATGTTGTAATATACTCATTTTCTTGTAAAATTTGATTTCATATTTAAAATACGTTGTCTTAAAAATCTTCGTTTTCCTCATGAACAATGAAATTTCGTACAGTAAAATTTACATTTAAATCCACGGTTATTCTCAAATGAATGCTTTGGTTACAGACATTTTTCTTAGATTAGTATCTTTATGCTTTATTAAGACATTGACTGCATAGAAAATTGATTCATTATCTGCAGTGATTAATATTTGTAGATGACTGTGTATATAGTAAATGGAGAAAGTATCCTTTTATTTAATTTTTCTATCTGTCACTATCTTCTTTATCTGCATCTAACCGTAGCATGTCGATAGATCCAATTTTTTGTTTATAGTCTACTCGAAACAGTTATATAATATTACCGAATGAAACATTAATAAAAGTCTTTTTCTCGACAATGCATACATCTAGTGTAAATTCAATGTTTTAATAAAAATCAAAACACAAAAATATCTTCAAATTTACTAAATTATTTCGTGAAAAAGTACTTTATTACTCTTATACAAAATTTTTAGAAATGGATCGACAATTTTTATCTTTATAAAAACGGAATTATTATACATAGACATCTACAAGGAATTTACATGGATATGCATTTGCCCATCGGAATTGCTATTTGATTTATTTTACAAAATAAACTTTTGATTAAATTTGTTCCGAAGCTTAATTTATCCCATCTTTTAAGTTTGCAACCACTAATCTGTTTACTTTTATACCTCTACTACCACAAGCAAATTTCCCGTCTCATGTGCAACTGCAAAGAAAAAGCAAGAAAATTTTTATAAATCTATACCGAATTTTATATACTCTTTACTACATGCATGTGTAAAATTGGAAACATTAAGTCACACAAATATACTCATTATACTTATCTGTACAGCCAGGTGACAAACTCCAGGTTACCATCTGATGAATCGCAGGGATACAGTAATTGACTTGAGTTAGCAAGCTATTACACCCTATGATCACAAAGCAGGTAACTAGTTAAACCCAATTTAAAACCTTCAGAAAACAACATAGAATAAAACAAAAATCAACTGGTCCAATTTTATTAAAATTTTTGTTATAAATTTGATCGCAAGTTTTTACTTTGTTTCAAATATTTACTGTAAGATATTGAAGGTTATGTAAATCACTCACATTATTTTAAAACTAAAATTCCCCCTCACTAATTTAGTTGGTGCAAGATATAATGCCGACTGTTACGAACTAGACATCTAATTATCGCAATAGATATACTTTACTAATCTATTACAAAATCACTTTAACATGCATGCGGAGAAAAAATATGGTTGTGTTAGCCAGAATCGAGAAACAATATATTATGGTCAACCAGCATAATATAATTCTTCCACCGCTAAATAACATTAATTTCTCTTACTATAACATGTTTGTGAAACAAAAAATATGGTTGTTTCATAATAACAAATGGTTGTTCCACAAGCACACTTCCACCAGCACACTTCCACCATTATTAATACACGTAAACATTGTTTAAATGCGAATATATTTATATGTTATTAAACTTGGGTTGTTAAGGTTTCTCAGAACTTCTGATAAATTTATGGTAACCAAAATAAGTTGAAAGAATAACTTTATCAATTAAAGATAGTTTTGTTATATTTCCCATAATGTTTATGTCTGTGAAAATATCGAAAATAATATTTATAACTGCGTTATTTTTCAACAATAAAATGTTGGTCAGTTGACTGTATTTCTAAACATATTGTCACCAACATATTATTTTTAACTTATTGACAATAATTTAGGTGTGTCTTATGTAACCTTGTATCTAGCACAAATGTTTGAATGGATCCGACAGAACGGACCCTTCAGATCTTGAAAATTTTTATAAATTTAAAATTCAAATGCACATAAAAGAACCAGTCAACGGCTATAAGGAGGCAAAAAAAATTATGAATAAAACGCAAAATTATCCTTTACTTATCGAAAAAATCTACGATCCTTATTTTACAAATTCGCCCGAAATTTCAATGTTATGAATATTACAAAGGCTACTCAGAAATCTTAGAATGCTTCATTATAAACCTCTCATTTTCGTTATTATAATAGTGACATCCATATGCATGTGGACTGTCTATATCTCTTTTCATTTTATTGTCGATTTGTTGCATCGAATAGAGTACTTTAAATTCGTTTATGTCGATTATAGTTCTTTAACTTGTTTGTTAGAAAACTTATATTTTGCAAAGACATAAAATGCAATCTCTACGTTAATTTTCATTTCAATTCATAAAAACATGCAGGAAATTGTTAGCTCGTTATATAACACTCTGGAAAAAAAGTATAAAATAGCGTTGGTTGTGGTAGTAAAGGTAAAAATCGCAAACAGCAAATGAAACTAAGAAAAGTGTACAAAAACTTGAATTAGTTTAATAGAATTAATTTGCTAAATGTGTTTATTTGTTTGTGTTTTTTCTTTTTTGCCTTTCCAGAAGTTTGCAACCTGTATATACGTATATATTTTGGTATGTTGTGTATATATTTGTATGATTCCGAATAATTTAACTTTTTTATCTAAGCAGAAAGAGTTATATTTTAACTTGTAAACTTTTTCCAACAGAGTTATCCTTTAGATTTTTCTCCGGTTTAGATTTTAGTAAAATTAGCAAAATAGAATTAAGGACAAACAACTAAGAATATTACAGTGGGTCAAGCTCGACTATCTAATACCCTACACCACAATATTGGTTATAATTGATAAGTACGAAAAATTTATGAACGACCCTCGAAAAGTTCTATTTTCTGATCTAAGCTTTCGTGTACAGTACATTATGTTGACACTAATTTTTATGTGAACATTTATGTGAAATTTATATTTTTTAAAATTAATTTTCTAGAGGGTTATAAGAAAACTAAGAGAAATTATGGACCAACCCTCGTAAAATTCCGTATATCAATGTTTGCTTATATCTTATTACAATACTAACGTATATATAAAATTTATATTATAAAAGTGTTAAATTTGGAAAGAAGTTTGTGTGGGAACTATGAGAAGGAATGAATCGACTCTCGCATAATTTGGCACCTCGTTTTAGAATATTATAATACATTTTTTTGCACGATTTGGTTTAAATTATTTTATTTTTATTACTTGTATGAACTTCAAACCTTATTCCAGGAGGATATTTGTATGTTTGGTACCTGAAATATTGAACCGAATATAATCAATTTCAATATGTCTTTGGGTGACATAGTAACATGTATCAAATTTTATCAAGATATCTCAAAATTTTGCGACCTGTAGAGTATTTACAACATTTATTTACCGGCAGTCAGACTGAGTCAATTTAACGTACTTAAGATGGATTATAATTTCCTGTACCTTACAAACGTCAGTATAAACGCTTAATACCTCATTCATCTTCGGTAGTGTAGGGTATATAAATAGGTAAAACTTCTTATTTTTTAATTAACGTGGTGCTAAGAAAAAAGTAACAACTTTAAAAAACAAAGTTTTTTATAAAATTTAACATTTTTATCTGGTAACAAAATTAAAAAGTTAAACATGAAAAATAAAAAAATATGAGTAAAATTTATTACAAGTTTCCTCACTGAACATCCATTTTTTAGGAATAATTAATAAGTACAAATTGAATTTCTTATATTGAAAATTTGTTTAAAGAAAGTTAGCTCGTTTTTAATTAATGCTTATGGAAATTATACAATTGTTTTCATGACAACAAAAGTTTGATGGTTTGTAAAATACTAATTCTTTGCATTTAATCGCACTATACATTCACATCAGTAGATAAATTGACATAACTGTAACAAACAGAAAAATTATTGTTCATAAAACTGTTACTACTTACACAATCTCTTTTTAATGCATTATTTTTGAAAAAACTAAAATTGAATATGATATTGGTAAATATGTTCAATGGAATTGGTCCATATTTAAGAATCTTTATAGCAATTGCCAATTAGATACACTAAATATATATTAAGACAGTTATAAACAAGTAAAAATGCTATAAATTATACATGAGTTGAAAATATTACATCAAAAAACTTATTCGTTCATCAGCTTAAACGCCGATTACGGAAAAAGACCCCAATAAAAACTACAATGATATATGATATAATATATTCTTGAAATTACCTACAAATATAATTAAGATAATAGTAAGGAAAAGAAAGTAGATACGTTTGTTGGAGTTATAGCAACATATGATCCGATATTGGTCAGATTAATAAGATAAATTGAAGACAGTTAGAAGTACAATTGAGCCGAATTTCTATAGAATTGATCATTATTTATTAGTTTTATAAGCTTAAACCTGATTTCCGGGAATACATGGACCGAGATCGGCCATTCCGGAAGGAAGATTATATGGGAGCTACAGCAAAATGTGGAAATCAACAATATATATTAAAAAATAATAATATAATTTGTCCTTATTTAATAGATTTTTAAGCTCAAACCTCGTTTTCCCGGAAGATTTCTTATATGGAAGCTATAGTAACATATGGACCGATATTAACTAAATTAATAACATACATATAAGATCGTAAGCAAATTAGTTGTGCCAAATTTTCATAAAATCGATTTGTATATAAAAGTTTCTTATATTGGGATTAGGTCAAAAAATGACTTCAGCACGATCAAATTTCTTTAAGTTTGTTGTTGTATCAAAATTAATATATATATATATATATATATATATATATATATATATATATATATATATATATATATATATATATATATATAATATATATATATATATATATATATATATATATATATATATATATATATATATATATATATATATATATATATATATATATATATATATATATGGCAAAATTCATAAAAGTATTTTAAAAATTGTGACCCATACAGCACACAGATTTTGATGTGTTTGGCATATTCAGCCCACTTTTTTATTGATTCTATTTTGATGTTTTTTTATACATCATTGTTAAACTTTTGTTTAGATCCAGTTACTTTTTGTATAACAAATTATAAAAGTTCTTTTTAGAGATTTGAGGTTATCTCAGATATTGATCTATATCCCTTTTACCAATAAACAGATGTAGCTGGTTTTAAGCAGGAAACATGTAGCCAAATTTCACTGAATATATTACAGTTATAGAAATTATTGTGCCCATTTCAACCGCATTGATTTATATTTTTTGGACTTTTACCGGAAAGGATCTTATATATAGGCTGTCCATGTAAAGTTTGTGATTAAAGTACCACTTTAAAATGCATAAATCTCCCATATATGTTGGTATTGTAATAATGTTTTCTCAAATTAAAATAAATATAAGCAGAGACAGGTTTTGCAAAATTTTATAATGATCGGTCCAAATTATTTTCAAACTCCTATAAAACCCTCCAGACAAAATTCCTTTTAAAACATTTTTACTTGATATTTGACGCAACTATTCATCGTTAAAATCGTGGTCGCCGAAACAGAATTTCTTTATGAATTTCAGTTTAGAGTATGAACTTATGTTTCAGTGTAGCTTCAAATCAGTACTTAATTAAAAAAATATATATTACATTATTACTACCAACTATTGCCTATGGGAACATTACTATGGTTCTTTTCTATAAAAGATATATAAAATAATATTTAGTTGCAACAATCATTAATTCGGTCACGGAAATCAATAATAGTGTTTGGCTGAGATTTAAAACTGTAAGACTAGAAATCGAAAAAGAGGGTTCAAATCCCACTGAACTGAAAAAATATTTTAGATTACTAAAATAAAGTCGTCTTTCACAACTTTGGTTTCAAATCCTGATGATGCAAAATTCATCAAGAAATATGGAAATAATAATAATAATAAATATTTTTTCTTATCTAAACATTCGAAGCATAAAATAATTTTTCAGTTTCTCCAGATGCTTTAAAAAAAATCATATTTTATGAATCGTTATTCAAAAGATAACATTAAGAAAAAACCGAATTTTATTTTTTAATTTATTTTAATTGTATACACTTATAAATTACTATGCTATAAATTAATAGTTAATATAGAACAGCTGCCAGTTTTTTGTTAAATTAAAATCGTTGTCACCACTTGTGGTGGTGGAGGGTTTAAAAAGTAATTTTATTATTCTTATGCATAGTTATTTATGAAAAAACACATAAACAAAGAACGTATGTGCGTATGAGTTATACGAATAAAACAAGATATTAAAACAATTAGTGAGAAAAAATATTTTACAAAAACGTTTGTCTCGAATTATTAAATAACCTTTTTGTAAAAAATATATATAGTAGAGATGAGCGATACTGTGAATAACGTTAAATTACTGTTCTTCAAAACAGTGGCAGTGATCGTAGTATTTCAAAAGAAAACAGGATTTTTTATGTTTTTTTAAAGAGAGTTCAGAAAAACAAAAACGACAGAGGATATTGTTTTCTTTGAATATGGGAGTCTCTATTGGAGTTTGCACTGTGCACCGTAGCAAACGAATAATTTTCATTTTAGATGAATCGCTAATTTATGCTCAACACCACCTTAAAATAATTTTACTAGTTCAAAAGAAAAGCAAATACATTTGAGTATGCAACAAATAACAAAGAACGACATTATCAGTAACTTTTATTTCATAACTTTAGTCACTGCAGTTACCAGTGATTTACCAATCACAGTGATTAAATTACAGTCGTGAAAATATCGCTCATCTCTGATATACAGATATCAATATCCTCCTTCAGATATTAGAAAAATATAGTATATAATTGTAAATATGTAAGAAGATCGAAGATCTACCTTCTGTATTCTTCTATTTATTATTTACATTCTATTGAGTCCTTAATATATTATATTAAGTACGATTTTTTTATTATATATCCATGGTATTATGGTTTTACTGCTTTGTAAGTTCTAACAATTTTGACCTCCACTCATTGTGTCTGATTCTTCTCCATCGGTATGATTTTAAAACGTTTTTCAACGTTTTAGAGTATCTTGCGGTAAAGTTACCATAACTTAGCTGGCTTATATTTAAAGATCATGTGTTATCACACACATCTCATTAGAAATACAACTCGTGTCAATTAAAAAATGTCATATAATTAACGTACAAAAAGCACAAATCATAGGAATAAGATGAAATAATTATTTTGTCTAGAAAGACCACTATTTTAAAGATGAGTTTCTAAAAATTGTCACAAACATTTGCTTATTATAAGAAAAATAAACAAGAATTTGGATTATGCATTGACCTAGTTTTCATGTAAATATATGTCCGCCTGTCTATCTTTCAATCTGTCTGTCTCTTGGAAACATTCCCTTAACAATTAATTTCACCTAGCACCCACATAAGAATACTTTCCCAGTGTGTTTTAGACTTATACTTACCGTAAATATTGACCACTTCTTCTGAAATTCAAACAATTATTTTTATTTTTGTAATAGTCTTAAACGAATGTTATTAATTTGATAAAGATCGGTCCATTTTTTTCTAGCTCCTTTAACCCTTCTTAGAAAATGGTTTTGATTTTATTAAAAATCATCAAGATTAAATTTCTAAGAGTATTTTGTTTATACTAATAATTGGATAAATATCGGTTCATATTTTGCTATAACTAATTTGAAAGTTATCGACCATTATCGGTTAAAATTCTTCATAGCTGAATATAGCATTTTTACTTGTTTCTTATTTTTTAAGAAAATATATTTGTCATAAATAAATTTAAGACAATTTTTAAACAAATGATAGCATTGAGGTCACCACTATCTAACTTATCTAATGTATTTCAAATTAACTCAAAAACATGCTGACTCTAAATTTTATAAAAACATATCCAATGGTCCACATTTTTTACTACCCAAACTCTCAAAATTTTAAGATTATGGAAAATTTTTTTATAATTCTAAAATGACAGAAAAATTATAATGAATTTCATTATTTTATAAAATGAAAAAAATTGTTGTGCTTTTGTGTCCCATAAATAAACTCTGTTATAAATATTTATCATCAAATTAAACCTTAAATGAAATTAATTTCTGTTACGTGATCATACAACATTTTAGGCCTTCAATATCATGAGAATTGCATTATAACAAAAATCATATATATAAAATCATCATACATAAATTAAATTAAACCAATTATTTTAGTAAAAATTTCTCGTAAAGCATATATTAAGTATGACACGTAATACTGAGTACAAAGTATAAAACACAAGTACTTGAAGGCCATAAAACCTCATAACAAACTGCTTGCTGACCCAACCGCATTATTTATCTAATGGATAAATTAAAACCAGGTAAAAGAAACGAAACGAATCTAAAACATTTAATCGAAATGTACATTTAGGCCACAAAAATAAATGAAAAAGAAATAAAACTGAACTCACACTTTTAGAAGGATGAAAAGAAGAAAAGAAAATAAATAACAAAAAACCGAAAATAAAAGCACAAAAATTGTAAAGAATTCAATAAAAAAATTTTAACAACTTTTTCCGTTAGCAAGTTTTATTATACTCGATTTTATTCCTTTCATTTTTATCCCATAGAAGACCATGTTGCTGGTAGAATCAAATGAATGAATGGATATAATAAAGTACATAGTCGTATTCGTTGTATACCTACATATACACAAATATATCTATAAAAGGAGTGAGATCGAATAATTCTCAACGTACATATATGTTAATAAAAACAAAACCACTAAACTTACAGTTTTAATTTGAATGTTTGATTGAAGCAATGAAATGTTTATCCTTTTTTGGAAACTAATAACACATTTGTAGTGCTTTCTGTCACTTTGTGCGAACAGCAAAGTAAGCTGAATATCTATCCACTCTCCTCAGTACAAATAGTACAACTACTACATTATTGTTCTTCTACCACTCAAGGGTTTGTTTACCCTAGCGACAGTATGTCAAGTAAGGACGAAAATAAGTGGACACATTATGAAGTCTTATGAATGTAATCAGTCTATTTTTGAGACATTTCTTGATGTCAATTTCGGTATTTATAGAGCCCGTGGTAACAAATAATTAACTTTCTTCGCCGCAACTGTACATTGCTTGTCATCCACGAATGAACTTTTGGGACCTAAACTTTACTTTAACATTCCCACGAGCATTAGCGTCATAAAATTTTTGATCAGGAAATTAGGAAAGATCTACCAGAACATACATTTTATCATCTATTATGCAGCAAAAATATTTTATTAGAAAACTTGACTTAAATTTCCTTGCTCGGTTTTCGGTCTCTAAGTATTTGGCAGGATAGAAACTTTTTGGGCGGTATATGTTTTTAAAGCTGCAGTATTTTAACTTTTGGTGACAATAATCAGAACATTGAACTAACCTGGCTGCTTTCCTACCGCTTGTATTGGTATTTAAAAAAATATTTTCTGGTTTTAGAAACATAATAAGTACCATTCCTTCTATCTTAACCAGGTTTTCTACCAACGGAGAAGTTCTCCCTTGGGAAACTGGAAACAGCATAGCGGCAGATCTCTTAATGCTTGGCCAACTTTTTGTAGAACCAAGTCGGGTTTTTTTTGGAAAAGTTTAATATTTTGGTAAGTTTGACTTTAAACATAATAACTGATATATTTTTACAAAGAAACTTTGATCACAAAATAAATTAAATAATACTTAGCTTTAATGAAAAACGTTTGTTAAGAATTTTTCGATCTCACTAGCTAAGTATATTCATGTGGTATATTGGAAAATTTAAGTATTTGTATTTGTGCTGAAACCTGCTAATTCAAGAGCATAAAATATTTTTCTATATATACATATATACATAAATATGTATGCATTCTATATATATTACAATTCCCAATTTAGGGCATTCCGATAATTTTGTGCTAAATACAACTTAAAATAAGTACGAGCGAATAAAAAGAATAAGAGAGTCATAAAAATATTTATTACATATAATTCCTGACCCATAAATTTAATCGTCAATAAACATTTTAATTGGCCAATTAAAGTGAAAAAATAAAAATGTTGCTGAATTTAGAAATTGCAATGTTGTAATTAAAAATATATTTTAATATTTATTTGAAAATATTTTTATATTCTTACATAAATATGTGATATTAAAATTTATGTACGAAATGTGAATAATATAAATTGTTTCATAAATTTCTATAATTTACATTTAAAACAAGTAATAATGCCATTGACGAATTTTAAATGTCATACACTTGAAACAATTAAAAAAATTGTTTAAACGAAACAAATCCTTATATTCTGCCTTTTCGACATCTTGCAGTGGTTCTAAAACGTTTTTTATTAATTCTATAACTTTGGTGCTAATAAGCTGATCTCCAAAGTTAGTCACTTTTACCTATTTTCGGACAATTTTTAGTTTTTCTTTACCTTGGTGGGTTCTATTTAAGTCCAAAAATAATCTTATGTGGATTGTAAAATAATTATTTAAATAGAAATTTAGAAAATTGTATTTTTTAGATTTTTATCCAAAATGGCGATAAAATTTTTTCACTTAAAATCAGCTATTTCCTTCAGGACTATTGAATTTTTTCTCAATTCAGAAATATTTCTAATGTAAATACATTAAAAACAAACCCGAAACATTTCCCCGCAAACCCTATCAGAATTACGTTAATTTGCAAATATTTTTTTTAGTTTTTTTGAGGATAAAAAAAATCTCAAATATAGAATCGTCCAAAGAATGCCTTAGTTATATAGCTACATTTATTAGCTACCCACACACGAAATCTGTAATGGACCAAACCTCTTAAAACAACAGGGTTGGCAATTTACTGAAAGAAGTGAATTTTTACAACAAGTTTTAACCAGATTGGAATTTCTGGTATTTTGGAATGAAAAAGTCCTACATTAACGATAAGTTTATCAATACTATATTCATGGATTAAATAATTTATCATGTAAATATTATTATTTTTCAAGTAATTACCTTTGCAACGATATACAAATTTTACACAACCCTTCAAAAAATATTTAGAATATTATAAAGAATTTAGATTATATTTTAGAAATCTTTTGGACACACCATGTTCAAAAAACTGTCCAAAAATTAGTCAAAATTTTATTTGGTCTTAATATCTCTTAACCTTTAAAATCATCCCACAAATAGAATAGAATGGCTAAGTAAAATTCGTTATTTTTTGAAAAGTATTTATTGCTTTTAAATCAGGATCTGAGTCGAGTTTCATGCATTGTAAAATATATTTAGTTTGATATAAAATACACAAAATAATTGTACCGTTATTTTAATTTGCTCTCATAAAAGCTAAATATCTTTTAACTGATTTGAGATTATAAAAGTCTTAAATATGGACCAAAATTATTGAAAATTTTAAAACAATGTAAATGGTGGAAAATATTTTAAAAACCGCACAGCTGAATATAGTGTCCTTTTAATGAGTACTATTCGGTAATGGCGTATTGTCCAATTATTTCGCTCTTTTATAATTAATTAAAAACATATATTTAAGACATTTTGTAGGCATTGGTCCGATGACTTTTTTTCACTCGAAAGGAACAAATCAAACTTATTAATAATCCTTGTACTTTTTATTTATAACATTTAGATTAAGCTCGGGAAACCCTGTAATATATACTATGAGTTGAAAAAAAACATGTTCAATTTAAATAGATATAAAATGTTTAAAGAAACAAGTTAGAATGCTATACTCGGCTATGCTGAATCTTCCATACCCTCCACCACGTCATAATCCTTACATTCACACGCACACAAACTCTATAACGTATACAAGTTTTCTTAAATATAATACGGAACACTTAATAATCCATAAAATTTGTTTTAGTTTTGGCTATAACTTTCTTTCTAATTAACCGATTCTGATCATTTCTGGAATGGTGATGAAGCACATATAGCCTTATGTATTTCATTCTAAATTGTCGATTTATAGTTGACAATTTCACGACAATTCTTTCTTGGAAGTGGAGGTTGCCTCAGATATTGGTCTACATCATTTTTATAATAAACCGATTTGGCTGATTTTTCATAGGAAACTTCTCAGGACTATAACAGACAGGCCAAATTTCATTAAGATACGAACAACATAATGATTCAGATTTTGATTTGATACAAGAATATATATACGTTATGAGGTCTAAAATGGTTCTTTCTTCGCGTTACACACGGAATGACACAATTAATATACACTCATCATCACTTGTGGTGGTGTAGGGTATACAAATGAAAATGGTTATACAAAAAAGCTAAATTTTAAACATTTCTTAAACTGTATTTCAACGTTATAAACACGATCTTTTCTATTCAGTACTTTAAAAGAAGAAAAATAATATATATAGATAATTGATGGTTACTTTATACTCTGTATATGTATGTATATGTATCTTTAAGTAGTTTTGTTTAAAGGCACATAAAAGAAAACATCGATAGTAAAATTACATTTAAAGTAATATAAATATAGGGAATATGATAAAGGATGATGAAGGTTTCGAAAAATAATAAGAGAGATATAAATATTTTATAGGTTTTCAATCGTTAAATGCTGACTAATAAAAGGTTTCTATTAATAAGTAATAAAAACTAAAGCAATTTTATTTTAGTTTAATGCTATAAAAACTTAGTATAACAAGTTGGAATTCTATATTCAGATGTAGTGAATCTTAAGTACCCTCCAGCATATGAAATATTTAGATGAATTAAAGATATTGCATAAAAAAACTAAGTGATATTAATCATAGAGTGAAGTATCCATTGCTCAAATTACTTGATTCTTTTCGATCAAGTTACCTTTGTAAAATATTACAGTTGTTATGTCTAATGTCAAACAAATTAATGGAATTGTCCATTTAATTAAAATTAATGATTAGAAAAGTGCGTGCTAAAATTATTATATATTTTCAAAAAAAACCCATCTGGTCCGACAAAAAGTTGGCCAAGCTTCATTCATCACTAATGGGTGGCGTTAAATTGTTCAATATTATTGAAGATAGAAAATCTGGTTCATGTATAAAGAATGATTCACGTGATGTGTCTTAAGTCATAAAAGAAAAAGAAAGTCAGTAGTAATACTATATTTGGCTATGCCGAATCTTCAATATTTTCGATCACAAATATATAAATTCGGTAAACACGGAACACTTAATGGATCATAAAATTAGTTATATTTTAGGCTATATCTTTTTTACTGAACCGATTTATATATTTTTGGAATGGTAATGAAATATTTAATTAATTTATGTTTATATTTTATAATTGACAATTTTGCAAATGGTTTTCGCTTGCACTTGGAGGTTGCCTTTAATATCGGACTATTCCTTTTTATTTACTGAACTGATTTTGATGTTTATAAGCACAAAACTTCCCAGGGCTATAAAAAATAATCAGGCCAAATGACATTGAGCTCTATAAATTTTTGTGGATGTGAATATGGTAAAAACAGACAGAAAAACATAGCTAAATCGACTTAGTTTTTGATGCATTTGATGTAAGAATATGAATATGGGATCTGAAATGATTCCTTTTTAGGGTTACACACAGAATCACAAAGTTAATATACCACCTTCACTATTTGTGGTGGTGGAGGGTATAAAAAGCATTTTCAAAAGAGTTTCCAACACATCCGCTAGGATAATTGGAAGGTTCAAAGATATTCTGTCAGAAATGCTGCTAAAATTTTAGCGGTCAAAAAAAGAGCATGGAAATTGATTTTAAGTTTTCTAAAAAAATATTCTTGCACGAAACATATGTTCTGCAAGGTTTTTCATAACTTTCTGGTGAAAGATGTTATGCTGCTGACACTCGAGTGATTGTAAAGGAAAAGTTTAAGACGCAAAACAGTCAAATTTTCCCAAAGTTTCTTCTAATATGTAGTTACGACAAAAGAAGCCAATCATATGTTACAACGGGTTCTATAATCAACCCGTTATGTATACATAGAATGTTGTTTACATACATAACACTTTAAAATGTGTATACTTATTTTTGGCCTGGTTTAATATTGTATCACAATGATGTGTTATTTTTACCTCCTTCAAAATATCCGGAGCTAAGGTTCCTGTTAAAAAATAATAAAAATGAATTAAACTCTAAGTTTAGTTTCGAGCTCATTATAACATATGTTATAATGAGATCGAAATATCTCTCAAGTTAATATAAAATAGAATAAACTGCAGGAAAAATTTATGTTGAACCAAAAGCTTTCCACAATTTGTAGAACAACAAGAATTAATGTTCATTCATCTTACTATACATATGAATATTGACATTTTCTTTTTTACTTTTTCTCAAAAACAAAATTAATTACCATTTCTTTGCAAACGAATACAATGAGAAACCAAATTAAATACTATATGTTTTTATGTGAAAATGCTCCAAATTGTATATGTATTTCACATAAAACTTTACAATAACTGTATTTCATTTTCATTCCATCGATTTTGATTTTACTAGAACGGACACTGTTAAATACAAGTTGAAATAGATTTTTCTATATAGTTACTTTCAATCGACTACATTCTATATAATGTAATACTTTTATTATATGCTCCAATACACATGCAAAGATTCATACCCATATATAGTACATTAATATATATGTACTTTTATGTGTCTGTATATTTTTACCACTTCCTTCCGTTTTGAGTGCTTAAAATTTCATTTTATTTTCTTATTTCTGCAATTGCAGCAGAACAATCAAAAGTAAAAGGCGCGAAATTCTTGCAAAAAAAGTTAAAACCTCAAATACTTGATTCATACATTTTACCACAATTGTAATATTTGAATACAATTCTTATTTGGCAAAAGTTGCAAATGTGTTTCTATTCATTTACTTAGGAATTCTACTTGTATGGGTTGTCGGATAAGTTTGCTAAATATCTTACAAAAGGGAAAACAGGATGCATTTTCTAGCAAACAAAATCGGATTTATTGGAGTCTGTAATTTAATTTTATTTTAAGCATATAATATTTTCAACTTTGAAATTATTTTCCTAAAAAATTATTTAAACTACCCTCTAATTGGAGAAGCATAGAATTTAAGTTTAATATGTCTTTTTCATTTATTTCCATTGTGGTTGTATTAGTGATTGTATTCATTGTTATCGCTGTTGTTGCATTTATGGTGGTTTAATTCTAACAGAAAGAAACCTCAATACAAATTAATTTGCATACATTTGCATGGTAAATTCCGTTGGTTACCAATACTTGAAAAACACACAATGGGTCAGAAGCAAAAATTTTTGGATAAAATTATAAAACCAACAGCTCATTAATCCATTATAAACTCACTTTCAAGAAAATTAAATTACTCCAATTCTTTTATATTCTTATAAATTCCTTCATTATGAAAATTGATTTATTAGGGAAATTCTACACACTACACTTTTCATTAAAATATAATATGCTATTTTATTGCAGACTCTTATTGCTTAAGATTAGAATTAAATTGTTTGTTAGCATTAAGATATGTATTAGTTTTAGTTTCAAAGTCTAATTTTTATATTCTACACCTCCATAGGTGGTTGGGGTATTAAGCGTTTGTGAAAAAATTTTAACGGCCAGAAAAATTGTGCTACCACCACTTTTAAGTATATCGTTAAACTCTGGATCACTTTCTAAATCGATTTAGCGATGTCCTTCCGCCCGTCCGTCTGGCCGGCTGGCTGGCTGGCTGGTTGTCCATGTTGATCCTGTAAAATGCAGGCCAAAGTTTAAAAAAAATCTTATAAAAATTTGCCAAGTATCATTATCTTGGCCCCAAGATGATTCCTATAAATTGGTGTCCATTATTTCAACTAGCTCCCATACGAATGTTCCTCCCGGAAGTTATATTTAAGGTCTAAAAGTCCTAAATATAATTGGTCAAAAAATGTCCTAAATATAAATATTAGTTTTTTCCAAAATACAGCGAAAATTATAAATTTTAAGTTCTCATAAATTTTTGACATCAAATGCATCCCAATTCCTTGAAAAAATGTGAATCTCCAATTTCCGTTTCGTATATTTCAATTACTGGTGTAGACAAAATGAACTCTAAATCACCTCAATTTTAAACATGTGAAATTTTATTAAAATATAATTTACGTTTCTAAAGTTACAGATGGGTTTACAGTGTGCTTATGAAACAAACCTGATCGAAATTGAACTGAAAATAGAATCAATTATTCATTTAGAGGAATATTATAGGGCAAATTCGTTCGTAAATAAATCATAGTTAAAATAATGAAACCTTTTTATGTCAGAAATCATGAAATAATTTAATATGTGAACTTTAGTTATATTTTGATTGATGTCAGTGTTCACATTTATGTCACGTTTTATTTTAGCAAAGTATTTTCTTTAAAGTTCTTTATCGAGTTTTCAATTGTGGCTTCTCAAAGGAATCACATATGAATTTCATTTTTAGAGGATAATACTTTCAGAAAGCATTTTAATACTATTTGTTACAAGTTCATTTGTGAATTTTTATACTGTGATAGTCCCAATATCTTTTTGTCTCGCATTTATGTTTATCTAATTGTTATTAGTCATCAAGCATCACTGGATATCCAACCACTTCTTTTTGTAACCTTTCAAAATGCCTACACTAGAGGAAGATCGATTGATTCATTGGTAGGATGGATTAAAAGATCTTTGGCTTTCAGTGAATACAATCTTTCTGGATATTGAAAGAGCTTCAATTGAATGAATACGAAATCGAATTGGCAGACTCTGTCTAAACTTAGATTAGAAAGGGGTGTCATTGGATTCTTGACATGTGTTTTGGCCATCAAGATCATTCGAACATTACGTGGGTCTGGATGAACGGTTGCGGGACCTGCAAGGAACGTATAGAAGATGAAATCTATGCTATGGGTAGGAATATCATTCCTACTAAAGATCTCAAGAACTATCTATCGGTATCTAAGCGTTGGCTTCTAAAACATACAGCGAGAATGGATCTTTCTGCAAAAGATTTTCTCAGGAGTTGTTCAAATGAGAGGAAGGAGGAAACGATCTTTCTGGCAATACCTTGCCTTCGGAGACCTACAATAGCCTTCCTTTAGCTACAACTCGTTACAATCTCTAACAGATTTTGCCACCGCTAATTTTAAAGATATCTGTTGTTTTATTTGCAATTGTGGATGATTTCATGATGCTAACGGATATTCACAGGTTTCTGTGAAGTTGATTGCTGAACGAAATGCAGAACTGGACATATATCATTTCTATTTCGAT
Organism: Cochliomyia hominivorax; assembly: GCA_004302925.2. Lineage (NCBI taxonomy): Eukaryota > Metazoa > Arthropoda > Insecta > Diptera > Calliphoridae > Cochliomyia > Cochliomyia hominivorax. The sequence goes on along the minus strand of PYHX02000413.1, from coordinate 70,051,305 downwards.
TCCAGAAATCAATCTACCACTTATCTTATAACTCCGTCTTAAATTCTCCAATTAATATGCCATCGCTTCCTTTCATCTTTTCAAGCAAAACAAAGTGAATTTCAGGACCTAAATAAACCACATTCTGAATTTCTAATTTCGTGACAGCCATATGACCCAACCTAACCTAACATGAATAGTACCGATTTTTGTTTGTATTTCCGAAACTACAAGAAGGTTTCCACTTGTGATATATGTACCTCTAAAACGAACATCCCTGAAGTTTCTTAAAATGTGTCAGTTTTTAATATAGAAAATTTACTCAATAAAAAAATAAATCTTTCTCATACAAAAAAAACTTACTACCATTCAGTTTTATATAAGAATGTGTACTATTATAGGATGTTATACATTAAATGTGAAGCTTCTAAGTCTAATAACCCAGTCCCAGGGAAATTGTTAGGTTTTAAATGCTTGGAAATCATAATAAGTATTCTGTATTTTCCTTTTTATAGTAAAATTTTTTATTTTGTAAAAAAATAATTATGCTCCATTATGCGATAGAATCAATATGTGTATATGTTTCGAATTCTATTTTTAACAAGTTGTATGTATTACTCTTGAAATGGAAAAAATACTGATTAAATCAGTTTTGTACTATTCTCATGTAATACATTGTTGTATTTTATTTATTATTTCTTTTGTATACACTGACAAAAACTAATTTCGAAATTCAACATTTATTACAATTTTAACACACTTAAGAGGGAAAATATTATAAGAACTAAATAGAGGCTAATACGACTGGAGTAATTTGAGAATAGAAATGATATCATTTGTAACAGAAGAAAGTATAACCAGGTTCATCAGAACGTATTTAAAGGCCTATAATAATTATAACGGAATGATTTTAGACTTCGAATCCAAATATCGAAATTGAATGCGCGATGTATTAGAAGAGTATTTAAATGGTTTACGTACTATAAAATAATGAAAAATGGTGATGTTCAAATGTAACTTGAATATAATCTTAGTAGTAATTTATCTCCAAAATTCCATAAATTAAATTGCGTATGAACTGGATAGCAGCTGTTTTGCTCTAAGTAACAAACAGACATATTCTGGGGCAAGCAAATTGCTTACATCTTACAGATAAAAATGTTACCACAGGAAATATATTTAACTAATACACATGCTCAATATCTAACATATATAAAAATTATATTTCTCACGAACACACTAAAAATAGTGACAATATCGCACGTGATTATGATCTTTTGATAGGTATGATACAAATCTAAGTTCAACCCATTTTCTAAGAGAAAAATTTTATTTTAAAAAGTTCAATAAAAGTTAAGTAACTTAAAGAATATGACGTTAGAAAGATCGTGTATGTCGTTAATATTACTCTTACTCTTAATTAAGATCTGCAATAATTTATATAGCTAACACAAGGGATCATCTGACAATTCAAATGGCCTATATTACTAGCCCTAATACTAACTACTAACTACGGAAGGGAATCTCTCCGAGATTATAAAAAATTTCGTAAGTTTTTATGATACTGAAGCCTGGAAAAGATTTAAAGACATCATCTAATAGATTTTTTAGCCAACTGATCTACTTATCAAAAGTGTTTGAGAAAATATTTCAAGAAAAATGTATACAATACTTAAGTGACAGAAATTTTATCCCAGTTCACCAGTATGATTTTCGGAAAATACATGGAACTATTCAGCAGCTAAACTCATAAATTAAAAAAGTATTGTTTTGATTTTTTTGGATGTTGCGTAATCATTTAAGAATGTATGACATAAGGGCCTTGTATAAAAATTTGATATCACCATATACTTACAATTTGTTGGAATCCTATTTGAATAATCGGCTTTTATAACAAAATTTTTGTTTAAAGTAAGTGTATCTCATGGACATTTATGTGACGATCTGACAATTTAAACATTTACTGATGATACGGCAATTCTCAGTACCCACAACGAACCTGACTCAGGTTGAAGAATTGGAAAATAATAGTAAACGAACTTTAAAGTAAGCTCATCGCCTTTTCTATTAAAGAAGGAAATTTAAACTAATTTATCATAATAGCGTTAACATTCCTAAAGCATTCATTTGGACAGAAACCAAAAGACTTTATATGTAGCAAATAGCCTCTAGCTAACATTGGTTTATTAATCATCAGTCCCTTGACAATAAAATCTTTCCGTATCTAATTATGATAACCAATTATGTACAATAAAAATTTTACAGACTATAACCGTAAAAATAAATAGAGATTTGGATATTTTAGTAAAAGAAGTGCTTGGAAAGGTATACGAGAACTATACAGATTTATCCTAATTCGCTTGTCAGAAGGTGTGTAGACAGATTCAAGACCAGCTAAATTACTTAATATATTGCGAATTTAAGGAAAAAAATTCTGTTATATTTTTAAACAATTTGATGTTTGGTAATTTCTCATAGCTCCAATACAAGATCCACTTTCGAATATTACTTCTACATCTCTTATACACGTTGGCACCGTATTCATATCTGGTTTATATAAGATACATATAAATAAGATAAATCATTGCATTTTGCGAAGCTTTTTAGATCATCGTGATTTAGTTTTTATAATAGTTTGGAGATTCGAAGGATATGTAATAATAAAATATACACATATCTTTTTTACGGGTAGTTCCTTTCTTTAACTATAACATTACAATAATGTTAAATGAGCATCACCTTAGACTGCTTTTTTGTAAAGAATGACATTTGTCTTGAATAAATTTAATACATTTGAAATTATTTCTAATCCGAATTAAGTTATTAATTTTAATTATTTAAAAAAATAATTTTTTCTATGTATTGTTTTCTCTAGGATTTATTTGTATCTATTATGTCTATATGGTGCATGTTTTATATCCATTGGTATGAAAATATAAATGAATGATTTTCAATTTTGTTTCCTAATATTTTGCAAACAAAAATTAACCAACAAATCACGAAAATTTCCAATTGCTATTAAATTTACCTCAATACGTAGTCAAATATTTCTATTTTAATTCATTTTTATAACACATATCTTGAACATTTTACAGTTAATGTATCGCACATCTAAATACTTGTAGTGACCCATGTATTCAATTGCTTGTGCATTTGCTATAAAATATATTTCGAAACATGAAATAAAATTTTTGGAGGTATTTCTCATTTTGAAAATGCTAAAAGGCTTATAGAATTTATGTACATGTTTTTAGATACAGTTTGCCTGGCATAGAAATGTTTATACCAGTAAATCTCCAAATTGTCTAAACATAAAATATAATTTCGGTAAAAGTTTCCATTTTCTATTGCTTGTGTATGCAGCCATTGCAAATGTATATAATTTTGTATTTGTATCTAGATTAAAATGTTATATAACCATTAAAGAGTGGTATTAAAAAACAGAGCACGAGAAAGTGGAAATATAATTAAAACAAATAAATTTAAACTGTTGGCTGTCAAAATAGAAAGTATTAAAACATTTAATTTCGAATTATTTTTGTTAAATATTCCATTAAATTTCGAAAAAGATTCACATAAGCGTTTCTACATTTTTAGGAATAAACTTCTATGGATTCGTTGCATACCCAAAGTGATCGTTATTATTAATACTATATTATTCAAATATAGCAAACAACATCCTTTATGATTTGAGGATTTTATAACAGTTCGAAATTAAAATCAGTAAATGAAAATAAAATTTTTAAAATTCCAAAACGGACATACACAGAAAAATTAGGAAATGCTCTAATTAAAACTTTTATATGAAATATTGGAACTATTATTTAAAACAATAATTTATTATACTGAATATTTTTCTATTCAATAATAAACATTTTATAATTTTAATCCAAAAATTTTTTGGAAATATTTTTTTCATAATATTTATTCCGTGATATTTAATAAATTTTAAAATTAACATTTTTGGGGATATTTTTTCTGTGTATTAAATTAATATTTAAATGATTTTGCTTTAGGCCTTTAATACCATACAAATCTTTAAAATCGATAAGATAAAGCTTTTGACCCGTTCAATTTCACCAAACTCGAAAATGTAATTCGATATAACTTCTTCTGCCATTACGTTTCATTGACATGAATGATCGGAATTAACAGATTTGTTTTTATAAAATACATTGTGCGATCTTACAGTTGAACCTGGATTACATAAAATAATAATTCCGTTTACTTTATTGCGAAACACCAGATAATAAATGAATTACATTTGGGTAACGAAAAAATTCATCAGCAAATCACTTGATTCATGTTAATCTTAATACTGTCACAACAACATCACTTTAATCTGCTAATCAGCGACTCCTGTAAAAGCTGCGAAAATGAAGAGCAATAAAAGTGGACGCGCCACTTTTTATACCCACTTTTTAATATACAGAAAAATATGTTGCATCCATCTTTAAGTATACGGTTCGACTCAGAATCATTTTCTTAGTCGATTTAAAGTTGTCCGTCCGTCCGTATATCTGTTTGTCCTTGTAAACGTTGTGAACACTCTACAGGACGCAATTTTTTAGATATCTTGGCACAGGTCTATTGAAATTGGCAATGGTTGTTCCAATTTTTCGGGTAGCTCCTATACAAAAATCTTTTCGGAATGAGGTTTTAAGCTATTAAAATCCTAAATAAAAGATTTTTTTCGAAATTTAGAAAAAAATAAGACTTTTAAACGATCTAAAACGATGTGGCAAATTATGGGGGGTCGGCATTGTAAATATAACTTTAAATGGGAATAACACTTACTTTGGTATTGAAATAAAAACTGGTAAAATTAAAATAAATATAAGCAAAAATCAATATGCAAAATTTTATGAGGCTCGGTCTATAATTTCTTTTAGAAATTACATAACCAACTAGAATATAAAACTTCTTAATTTTACATAAGCGTTAGTTTTACAATAATATACTGCACACTTAAGAATAAATCAGGAAATGAAATTATACGAGGGCCGTTTATTTAATTTTCGTAACTACTGCGAAAAGTAATCGAACTCCATCATTTTTTCGAAATTTGCTTTATTCATATCAAACTTTTGCTCCTAATATCGATTTATGAAATATGGAATTTAATGAATATTTAAATTCAGTATCGAGGCAAATATTACTATTTATATTTACAACAGCTCAAGCTTAAATGTGTGTCTCTGGATAATTATTACACATATTCTAAATCTCCCATAAACGACTTCTATAGATGTTACGAAGATTAGAATAAAGAGGAGAAGAAATGACACATTCTGGTAGGTTGGATTCTAACCTAATTCAGAAATTGCGGTAAATAAGATTTTCTTCGTTATATGTACGCCATGTCTAAAAGAGGTAAAAAATGAAGTTCATATTTAAGTGTAGGAACTCAACTTCACAAAGCTTGAACGCATAGTACTAAACTACGATCACAGAAGTGTCACTGTGAACTAAGTTCTGCCAAAACCCCAGAAAAGTATTCGACTCCAGTCTCAAACGGCGGAAATATGGAAAAATGCACTCGGCACAAGGGGAAAAATCATGTCCAAATGACATCGAATTGTACCCTGGTGTAGCTGGTAATACTCTTGGAGATATTAATATATACACTATATTAATTTTATGTAAATAACATTGTCAGTAAATTAAACAAATACAAATTTCTTATAGATAAAAAAGAGAGGAACCACTACGTTTAATCATACTACCATTAATACGTATAAAGGCCGTTAAGTAATGGGAATGGCGATCATGAATACCGAAGAGAGACAATAGTTATGCTACGTATCAACAAAACAAAAATTTATTTATGATCAGTGCAAGTGGATTGAAATTATTTTTAGATTTAATTATATTTGATTAAAATTTTCAATATATACGAATTACCTTGTTCCCTTTATAAACACATTTACTAAAAGTAATTTTACTAAACATAAACAAATAAAAAATCACATATTTTCCCAAAGTTTATTCGCAAAAAATAATAATAAATAATTTCGGTACATAAAGTATGTAATTTCATTTAATATCACAAGAAACATCTAAGTCGTACTTTACATGACACAAATGTGCTGTTCAATTACGGTATAATATTCCATAATGATGATCACTATTTCGAGGACACACACAGACAATTTTCTAATCGTATCATCATTTTTATGAACTAAATTACATACTTTATTTCCTCCTACGCCCTCTACTCTCCCTAAATAACCAACATTTAAGAGGAAAATTATAGACGATACTAAGAGACATATAGATATATTTTACTTTCTCATATTTTGTGAAACAGAAATAGAAGTATACGGGTACGAACAAACTTGTAGACTCGTAAAAGCAATTTTATTTATCGTTACATATATTGTAATTTTTATATAAATTGTGGTTGTAGTCATGTTTATGTATGACTGAATCTATGTTTGTGTCATTTTTCCGTTTATCTACCAAAATGACTACTCACTGAATGTGCCATGAATGAAACTGTAAACCTATGAATGAACGATATAAAATGCAATGAATACTTATCATGCCACGTTACACATTTACAAAGTGTTTACAATTTTCTTTTTAACCGCTAGAAAATAAAAGGAAAATAAAATTGTTTGGCAAAATTGCATCATTGTGGAATCGTTAAAATGTTCAGGCAAACATTTTTTTTATGTACGAGTTTGTGTGTGAAAGCAACAAATCTTATTGCCAAAACCAAAAACAACAAAAATCGAACTAGTAAACCAAAGCAACCAAATATAGATAATTCAAAACAAGTGAAAGCGCTATTTTGTCTACATTCAGTCGGAATGTTGTTTCCGGCTATGCCGAATGATTGACGCCCTATCAAACTACACTGCTATCAATTCAGAAATATTTGTAGGAACAAACATTAAAAATGCGGATACCACTCTACCGTATTCTATTCCAGAATTACATAGTCTGTACTATTTTAGTATTATTGATTTATTTTTGTACCAAATTTTAATTAAATTTTCTGCTACAGTTTCAGAAATATGCGATGTTTAACATTTCGTTTGTAAATGTCTTCCACTAATCCGTGCCATTCTAAATTTTTTTAGGGTTTAATATTTTGAAGAAGGTTATATCGGTCTAAAACATTTATCCTTCCGATTTTAAACTAATTAGGACAATAGATAGTATTTGGTTAAAATGTCAGTTATTGTGGATGTGAGGAAGCCATCAACTGAAAGACAGAGAGACTTATATAATTATAAGTCTTATATAATTTCATCTAGACATTTCAAATGGAATGACAAAGTTATTATACCCTCATCAATACTTGTGCTGATGAAGGGTAAAATGACAAAATACAAGTAAGAATACAATATTCGGCTATGCCAAATCATTAATACCCTCCACCACAATTTCATGAAAAGTAAATACAATATGTTTCGTACATACATACTCACACATACAGTTACAAACAAATAAAATATATTAAAGTTATCTTAACTAAATACAGGAATATTTAATGAGAAATAGATAATATTATACATCGAATAAATCCTCCATAACTCATTTAATGATAATCCAATTATCCAAAATGAAACTTCAACCATATGTAAAAAAATTTTTCATAGAGTACTCTAGCTCACAGTCCATTTTACTCGATAGAAGCGCGACATGTTTACAAAAAGAAAACAATTCAACACTGTGAATGGCCATATACAAAAATTACATGATGGGAACCATCTGTAAAAACGGAGTTCCATCCTGGGTGTAGACAACAGGATATGTGAACCATTATAGTTCATTTTAGTCAAGGTAATCGCCATTGGTTTAAACATTAGATCGACGGGAAACCAATTCAACTGTAATTTAACTAGCTACCGACAAAAATTACATGATGGGATTGGCTTTCAATTGTATTCCACTATACCAAAATACCATAAGGAAGTATATATTTTACAACAGCGGTAAAAATCCATTCCATATACCTCGAATTGTAGTCAAATACATTTTCTGTTAAAATAAATAGCCGTAGTAGCCTTGTCAGTCTTCATCTGAACAGTTTGTAGTCCAAGATAGCCTGTTTGCAACGAACATCATTCAAATTCGAGGATGTGTATTTTCCAATCTTAGTAAATATAACTAAAAGAGCTTTCATTGATACATATGAAGCTCCTGTCACTTAAGATTCCTACTGCCATATTTTTCACTTTTAATAGTTTTTCCCTAAAATAAATAAGATAAAATCTATATCAGTGGAGTACCCCTAGGAGGTACTCTATATATGCCACAATACAGTGTCTGGCGAACTGTTGCATTTATGAGCCCGTTCTCAAGTAAGTACATTTTAAATCAACGACCATTAGTTATTTAAGACTGATACTATGAAGTCAGGTCTGATATATTTAAAATCATCCTGAATATCTAGGAATGCCTCTGGTATTATTATTATAAACATACGGTAATTATATATTACAAATACTTTTATATATTTTTAAAAATACTTAAATTAAATAATGAACCAATTTTAAAATTATTTTTTTAATTTCTATTCTGTCTATATTAACTTCAATACAAATATATGTCAATTTATGCAATAAAATGACTTTTCAGTCTTCCTATTTTTATTTTCTCCACTGACACTTTAGTTAAATAGAGCATAATTTTTTGTTTTTATCTTTATTTCCTTGTACATACTTAATATATTACATAAATGTATGCATGTATATGTTTTTGCATATATATAAAAATAAATCTAGTAACAAACTAAAACTTTTTTATATACATTTTAGTTCACAAACAAAAATATAATACTTGACTTAAAAAGTAGTGAAATTTATATGAGCAAGAGAAAGCAATTGTATGTAAAAATATTATATTATCATTTTTCGTATAATTTGCACCAAAAATAGAAGAGAAAAAGTGTGAAAAAGTTGTGCTACAGCACAAGAACATAATATTATATGGATGCCTAAAGGCATATATTAGATTTGTAGTCGTTCTTTTAACATTATACTTTTAGTAACTTTCACCATGGTATAACATATTTACATATATTATATATGTATGTACTTTTATGACTTTTTTTACATAGAAATATTAACACGAACATAGTTACATGTGTACATTTGGGTATATACATATGTATGTGTAATATACAATACATATTCATTCAAAGTGTAACAAATAAATATTAACACAGAAAATACATAAAATATATTTTTAAGTTAAAAATTTAATGTTTAAAACAAAAAAGAGAAATTAAACATATGAATCAAAATTGGTTTAATCAAAGGAAATTAATATCCGCATCTAAATGAAATTTTACATGGTCAGAGTTTATTTGAAGCACTAAAGCCTCTATTTAATCAGAGATGTATTCGGCTTATATAAACATTTATTTCGATTTGAAACTATAAGAGACAAACTGCATATACAGAGATGTGTTATGTCTGTATATATACAAAACTTCAAATCATAAAAAATTTATGATGAATTTATATCGATCTAGCCAGTGTCACCGTGCGACTTTAGTCACACGGTGTTCTTTTTTAAATTTCCCCTTTTGTCCCCTTTTCATAATTTTGATTTCGGTATAAAACTTCACGAATTTTCATTAATTGGCTCAAAAAGAAGATATCAATGAATTTTATATATATTATGGAAGAAAAAAAATTAAAATTTAGAACGATAGAATCTTAAAAATTCATAAACGGTACTACTACGAAATCATAATAGAAATCGAAATGGTGATAAATTTAAGAAGAACATAATTGTTGGTTATTATTCAAGATTTTTTCATCATCTTTTAGGTGCAACTTTATTTTCCAAAATCCCCTTTTTGTGCGACTTTTTGAAAAATCTCAACGGTAACGCTGTAGCCAATATATATCATCATATAAAACATTGTCTTTATGTACTCTGAAGTACAATATCAGCACAAATGAACTAAAAATGAGATATTAAATATATATATACTTGCATCAAATCAAAATCTGAGTCGATTTAGCTATGTCTGTCTGTCTGTCTGTCTGTCTGTTGCGTCAAACTCAAGCGCTAAATGTGTTTCAAAAGTTCATCTAGTCAGCCAAATCAATGTTGAATTTTAATATCCATTACTCAAAGGTAATATGTGTTTTTAATTATGAACTGTCAAAGTCGGATCACATAATCAAAAGTGGTCTGCAATTCAGTTAATTGGATAAATGGGAGAAATACGAGGAGAACTAATACAGTCTGAAAATATTTATACATTTATGTTGAAATTAACTCTTTACAGGTTACAAAAGTATTAATTGTCAAATATCTAAAGATATAAATACTTGTTTTGTATGTGGAGTACCTCTCCCCTTGATCCTACCGAAATTATATTGCTTCTGGAAGTATTGGACAATTCTTCGAAAATTTGATTAAAATCCGAATAAATTAAATCAGTAGAAGTTTTTGAAACATATTATTTCGCCAAATACAAATTATTTTCTTATATGCCATAATATTGATATCTTTTAAAATTTCATGTAGATTGAAATCTTATATCTTGATGAACAAGTTAATTTCACAAAATCAAGATTTTAAAATTTAACATTTTTCGAAGTTAATTTTATATCATATTATTTTTGCTTACTTGTTTACTTTAGACTTTTTTGTATATCAAATTTTTATTCACACTGTATACGAAACAAATTTCATTCATTTCTTTGCCATTAAACTTAGATGCTCCCAAATAGTATTTAAGCATAACTTTACTTTTCAGTAATGACAACGTTTGTAACACTTTATGAAACACATATGAAGAAAGAAATCATTAAAAATATGTACAAGTGTGCACAAATAATTCAAAAATATCTTTAAATGTAGAACAAGAGATGCAGTCTTCGAGTCAATGACTTTTAACTTTTATCCACAGGAAGAATCTAATAACTTAAACTTTAATATAAAAATCAATTAAAAAAAGTATTTTAATTACTTTTTAACAAATATTTGATTTAGGATATTAAATATTGTTTAACCACAGCAGATTGCATTCAACTGTAGAATAAAGCTTAATATAAATCTAAAATTTTTGGATCTACAATAAATTTTATATGGCAGATTAAATGAAAATAATTTCTATTTAAGGATTCTATATTCAGTGAATCTCTACGCTACAATGTTGATTATAAATATAAGTTACTTAAAATTAATAAACAACCCTCGTATCATTTAATTTTCTTATTTATTTTTATATTGAAATTTAAGCGACTCAAAAACTCTAGAAGTTATTATGAAAAGACTCTTGTATAATTTTGCACATCGATTTTTGTTTATATTAATCTGAGTTTTACCAGTTATTATTACAATACCGTGATGTGAGATTTTGCCCTTAAAAGTGAAATTTAAGGGGGTTTACGTGAAACGTTTGAGAAATTTCGTTAAAATCGTTTCATATTTACGACTCTTTTAATCTTTAAACCCCATTCCGGCACAAACATTTATATATGGGAAGTTCCTGAAATATTGGACCAAACATGGCCAATTTCGTTTTTAGGCCAAACTAGTAATATGTATTAAATTTCATCGAGATATCTCAAAATTTGTGACCTTTAAACTGTTCGTAACTTTGTCATCGTTAAACCGACTCAGACAATAATTCCGAGTCGATATAACAGATTATTTGCATTACTGTACTTAAAATTTAACTTAAATTTAAAACAAGTAATAAAGTTTTTGGTTATTGATAGTACATATGAGAAGTTATGGAATAACCTTCGTAGAATTTGGTTTTCGGGTTTTTGTTAAAGAGTTTAAGACATAAAATTTTAATTATAGGCCGACCCTCATAAAGTTTCAAACATACATTTCTGTTTATATTTATCATGTTTAAATCAAATATAAAAGCAATGCCAACGAATTTATGAGATTTATATACTTAAAAATGATATTTGGATGTAGGGATTGTATAGTAGCTATGGGTTATATTGAACTGATTGTCATAAATTTTGTTGTGTTGCATAAAAATATCGCAAAACTTGTTTGTGTTAAATTTCGATAAAATGGTTTCATATTAAGAAATTTTATGAGCCATTTGTAATAATAATAAACTAATCGACTCCAGCTTCAAGAGAACAATATCCTAAGTGCCAAATTTCATTGAAATAAGAAGTCAGATCGAACAATTCTTAACATACGCATATGACAATAAAAACGAAACCACTAAATTTACAATTTTATTTTTTAATTGATTCTGACACTTTGCTTGAACATGTGCTTCATCTTCATTAAAAATCTACCACACTTTTGATGAACTTTTTTGCACATCAATTCCCTTTTACGAGATTCCAATATTTCTCCACTGGAAGGATTTTGCCTCTCTTCGTATAAATTTTACATTATTGTTGTTATACCGCTCAAATGTCTAGCCTTTTTTGATGTAAATTTCGATATTTATATAGCCCGTAGTAACAAATATTTGGCTTTTTTAATGCTGCATTTTGAAAGCTTGGCATATTTAACGAAGGTATCTAAAAGAAATCTAATAATACTTGGGTTAAAAATTTTAATACAAAATAATTTTTCTATCTTACACCTTATCTTCAGAACCAGAACGAGTACTTTGCTAGCAAGCTTTACATGGACAGCCAGACGGAAGGACATAGTTAATCCACGAAGGAAATTATTATAAGTATAATAATATACCTAAAAGTGGTGATAAGCCTATTTGTCTTATCCATCTGCACAAACGTATAATAACCCAACCGCGTATGGTGGTGTAGAGTATTAATAATTTTCAATGTCCATTTTTACAACATCCCAAATAAGTCACAGTTTTTTTACAAAAAAATTATTGATTATTCAGTAAAACTTTTTGACTATATAATTTTTAGCTTTAATAAATTTACTTCCCTTTCAAGTTATTACATATAAATTATTTTCTAAACTTATTCCAAAAAAAAACTATTATTTAGAGATCTTATATCTACCGTTTTGTAATACTATGCAATTATGTAAAGGATGGAAAGTAGTTTTCATCTTCAAAATTTCTATGCGTATGTCTGTGTGTTTCTGAATAAACGTATAAAAATGAATCTTTTTAGTTTTCATTTGGTCTCTTTTATTGGTTGAGACACACGTGTGTGTTCATTTTAAAGGACTCGAATATAAAATTTTGTTACTCGTTAAAGATAAAAAATATCCATCACATTTTATATAAATATATTTTCCTTTTCGTTTTGTTAACACTTTACGATGAATGCTGATATACAAAACAGACTATCTCTAAAAATAAAAATGTATAAGTTAACAAGACGAAATATGAAATATTTCTATAAATTTCTAATTTACTTAATTGAGAAATTTTATCCAAAAATTATAAAATCAAATTTGCCTTAAAGTAGATGTATCCCCTTACATACTTTCCGCGGACCAATTGGTGAATTGTCGGTTTCTAAAAAACTATAAAGCTAAAATATCACCATGTTCGCTTTTAATATTTAGCATTTGAAAAGTTTATAATATAAAAGTTAAATTAAAAATGGATCGAAAAGTTTTAGATAATGCAGGTTTAAAAACACGCAAGGATCAAAAAGTTCTGAACTGCTGCTGAAATTAAGAGGCCAAAAACAGAGCAATGAAAGTCAAGTTAAAAAATATTTTTGCTACGTAATTAGTAAATTTCGCCACTTTCTGCTCATAAAAAGCTGATGCTCGAAAAAATGCTGAAGAAACGTTAAGGGCTCAAATGCTGTCAAAATTTCTCAAAAAGTTCTTGCAAATGCAGTTGCGACAAAAAGAAGAAAGAAATTCTACAAATATCGAAATTTACATAAAAATGTTTGCAAAAAAAAGCTGTTTACATTCAGAAGACTTCATAATGTGTCCACATATTTGTGTCTCACTTGACATGCTAAACCATGGTAACAGGAGAAGTAATAAAGCAACAATTATATAGTATTTGTATCCTTCAAACTCCAAGGCCAGTAGAGGGATATTGGGCTCTTGAATTAAAGAGCACAAAAATGATTTCCCAAAGTAAGAGAAAGCATGTTAATGACAGGATTTCTGAAAAAGATTGAAGATTTTATCACAAGTGATTTAAAGTATAAAAATATTTTTTTTGTAAATTGCAATATTAAATTCAATTAAATGAAAAAAAAACTGTAAGTTAAGTGGTTTGGCTTTTGTAGACAAATCAGGACTCAACCGGAATAGGATTTTATGATAATTAATTACTTAAGTACTGGAATATTAAATACTTATTTCAATCAATACTGTAAATTCTAACTGGAATTTTATACTTTCAACGATTATCAATCGCTCAATGATTCTTGAGCAAGAAGTAAGAATGCTAAATTCGGCTATACCGAATTGAGCTCTGTCAAAAATTTCGTACGTCGCGTACCAACAGACGAAAAGACAGACTGACATGGCTAAATCAATTCAGATTTTGATGTGATGTAAGAATATATATACATTATGGGGTCTAAGATGATTCCTTCTTAGCGTTACATATGGAACGACATAGTTAAAATACCCTTTTCGCCACTTGTGGTGGTAGAGGGTATAAATATGTTATAGAAAGAATTTTCCCACATGAGGTGCAACATTTAAGAAATTAGACACGTATATTGAAGACAATTACCTAGTTGTCTGAATTTCGATGGAAGTGGTTCATAAGGTGTCATAACCAAATGTGATAATTGTCAAACTAGATTTATATGCTTAAGCTTAAAAAAATTAATCGAATTTAAAACCCTTTTCTGGGCCTAAGATTTGATTTGGTTTTAGTTTAAAAATCTTAAAGGTGTAGCAAATTATAGACCTGTATTCGCCAAGAAGTACCAAGCTAAATAATAATGTATTTGGACTTAAACAAAACTTTAAAATCAAAGCACAAACTGATTTGTTCTCATACAAAAAAATGGAAAACAGAAGACAATTATAACATAGTTCTGTTAACTTGTACACAACTATATATTGAAATAATTGATAAAACCCAATATTAAAAAAATGGTTTAAGAAAATAAATATATATTCTGAGTTAAAATCTTAAATATTGTCCACAATTATGTTCAGAAAAATCTAAAGGTTTTTCATTTCTCAAATACTGGAAGAAATATTTTTTATAAAATTTTAAATAATTGAACTTTCATTATTTCTTTTAATCCTCTCAAAATTCGTTAAATTTTTAATATAACTTTTTTTGTATTATATGTTACTAATTGTAGTACATGGAGTATACTTAATAATTTATATAAAGCATATTACTCATACGTCTTTATGTTCTTTGTTTATGTTTTAATACACACCAGAAGAGGGCACATTTATTTTGTTACTCCGTAAAACAATCAATTAAAGACCTCACATTCTATATATATTCTTGTATCAAATCAAAATCGGAGTCTATTAAGCTATGTCTGTCTGTCTGTCTGCATAGCCGAATAAAGCATTCTTACTAATTAAAGAAAGACTATAATAATGACAAAAATACAAAATTTTTTATTTGATTGAAATTATTGTAACAATTAACAAAAAAAGTATTTTTATATTATTAATCACTAATGACGAAATTTTGAAAAATTTTCGGAAACTCTTTCATTAATGTTTTTATTGTACTTTTGTTCCGTTTAAAATTTTCCACTCTTTTAGATACCTCTTTTGTGCTCTTCAATTATTTTTAATAAGAGCCTAATATTTCTCCACTGGCGTTAGCTCAAGGAATTTTGGAGAATTTTTTTTTTTTTTTTTTTTTTTTTTTTTTGAAGTTGCAAAAAATCGTTTCTTCATCCATTATGCAGCAAATTAAAAAAAAAACAAAAACAAAAAAAAAAAACTTAATGGGAAATAATAAACTTAGTGGGAAGGTTTTTGCATGTCAAACTTTGACAAAAGCCTGTGCGATATCTAAGGAAATAGCAGAACAATATTTCCTTAGTTCATAAGACTTTTTATATCACTTGTTTAATAGTGCTATATTTTTCGCGAAAATCAAATTGGTGTACTATTGATAATATTTCTATCCCTTAAAATGTCTAATAGTTCTGCAGGAAGAAGGCATTACTAAGCCTTTTCCTGACTTTGGTATCATTATAATTTGCAAGATCTACCAATTTCTTGGAAAATATCCTTGTTTCAAGATCACATTAAATTATTGTCAGTTTCGGTAAGTTCTTGATCGTCGATGGTGTTGGAAGATCATAACCAGGTGTATTGTTTATGTTACCGGATATGTTGGGGGTTGCTGGAATAATGGTTAAAAATTTCAGTCCAGTCACACACTTTAATCAGATTAACAAAATATTAATTTATTTGACAGTAACTGATATCTTTTTCAAGAAAATGAAATGGTACTTGAGTTAAAAGTATATTAAGATTTTTTCTTCTCACTCCTTACATTTGCATATTAAAATTTATTACAAATTTAGTTTATGTTTACATTTATGTAATAAGTTTGAATAACTCTATCACACAATTTAGCCCTAAATAAATATAAATTTTATATGATTTATTGCCCCACAAACTTTAATATCTCAAGTATGTTATCAAATAAATATTTATACAAAGATTTTGTATATTTATTTTTTATTTTATTATTTTTATTTTTATTCTCATTTAAAAAGTTTCATTAAATTCTTTAATAGTCTTCTTCTTCTATAGTTTCTGTTTTTCTTGTGTATTTTTTTATTTTTTTCTATAACCTCCAGTTTTTATAAAAAAAACTAGAACCGAACGTACGTTCTATATTCATTTGTTAAAGTTTATGTTCCACTAACGGAAACTAAAAAAATATTTATAAAATAAAATAAAAAAAATAAGTAAAATGAAAAAGCTGAAAATATAAAAAATAAACTTTAACAAAATCTAGAAACCTTGTAACTTAAAAATACAGCAAACATTGTGGTATTTTTATATTTTTTATGTTTTTTCCTTTTGATATTATTTTTATAGTTTAAGCATCTTTTTGTGTTTTTGTTCAGCATTTCAGGCCATACAATTCGAAATTACACCATTTGTATTAAGCAACAACATTGGTGATTGGGGTGGTAGGGTATCATTTGTAAGGAACAAAAAGTAAGCTCCAAAGGAAAAAAAGAAATTTGTTTTTTACTTCAAACATGTACTGAAACTTCCCTGTATTAGTCAGTTATGAAAGATTATATAATACCCTACAGCATGATTCAAACATGAAAATTTTTAGACCGATTCTTTTAGAATTTAATCTTATAATACAATCATACGTTTGCTTGAATATTTCATCAAAAATATCTTCATGATATCTTCACCCATGATTCCGGGTTAACATTTTTATGGGAGGTATATGAAATATTGGACTGAACAAGATCAATTCAACAAGCTATAATAACAACATGCATCAAGATATCTCGAAAATTACAAAATGCTTACAAGGACAGCCAGTTGGACGGACCGACAGACGGACGGAACTATAGAAGTGATAGTACTAAGATTTCATCTTAATTACTTTCCCAAAAAGCAGTTTAATACAAAGCAACTATGAATTGTCAAATATTTTAAAACTGTTAAAGCGAGAGCTTTAAAATTTGGTCTCAATCATTTTCTCAAGAAACAGTTTTACAGGACCAAATATAGGATGTGTAGGAACAGGTGGATAGGCTGACCCTTTGCAATGCAAATATTAATTGCCAACGAACAATTGAAGAGGAGTGTGAAGATATCATCTCAATTTCTTTTTCAAGAGAGAAAATGTGGGATGGATACATGGAAAGGTAGCTCTTTTAAATTTCACTTTATTAAGTTAGAAATAGTTCTGTAGATAAAAGAGTTTTCGAACTGAATTGGAGTACAAGTCGATGTATTTTCAAGGACCTAATCGGAGACTCTCCTATGAATGTAAACTAATTCTGATTAATTGCAAAACAACAAAAGTCTTAACTTCAGATAAATAAAACTCTTTGGTTCTTGGTTATTGCATCAATATTTTTAGAATTTCATAGGAACTGAAACGTATATATTAAAAAATAGAATCTATATTAAGTCGTATAATTTAAAAAACTAAACTGACAATAGTTAAACTGGTTTAAAAATCGATTTCGACTTATAGTTTCCCATGAAGTTCTTCAACAAATATGTTCTTCTCTCTTATTGGAACTTATTATTTCTAATATTTATTGTCATTAAAGTGCAAATGGAATCAGTGTAATATTAAATGTGCTGGTTATATGAATGTACTTGTATTTAGTTCTGTTGCTGTTTGGTAAAACTAAGAATATTATGTGAGTGTATATAAATGTGTGTATATGTGTCAATATAAGTATGTAGTGCAATTTCTGCCTTTTGGCAATGAATTTAAATAAACTTGAATGCTTGCTTTTGCATGCTTTGGTGTGGTTGAAATGAAAGGAAAATCTTTTTTTGGCGGTATTGTAAGAAGCTGAAAAAGCAAAAAAACAAAATAAATTCACAAAAAATGAAAGCGCTACTCTTAATATTCCCTAAATTTTAATATACAATGTTGATATATAAATTGTACTAAAGTATTTGAAACATTTTGTAGTTACGAAATTGATTTAAATTTTAAGTTATTTCGAGAGGAATAATAAAATTTATTATTAATTACATTAAATAAGCTGTGTTTTTTTTCTTCCAGAATAGTTATTTTATAGGATAACAGTGAGAGGCTTGTTGATTATAAAAAAACGATCGCGGAGTTTTAAGGGTTGTACAACAAAGATATTGCTTTCGAGGCAATAATATCTTTATACGCTGGCACTTCACTGGACTAGCAAGTCCATGATTATTTTCGTAATATGCCTCACGAAGGATTCCACTACGGCTTCATTATCGATGATTTGATCATACAAGCCTGTAATCGCATAAATGAAATGTGCGAAAATATGCGATAACTTTTTTGACCTCAGGTTTTTAAAGTTTTCATTGCAAATCCATAGTCTTTTTATCAGTTCAACGTAAGACATCCTCTTATTATACAAGAAGATTAAAATTCGATTAATCTTGAGTGATCTGAGGGAATAATGCTGCAGTAAACTATATACAGTTACTGACATAAGTACAGGTACCTACGTTAATTTTTTAAGTATTGCAATTTGCATTTTTATCAGTTCAACGTAAGACATCCTCTTATTATACAAGAAGATTAAAATTCGATTAATCTTGAGTGATCTGAGGGAATAATGCTGCAGTAAACTATATACAGTTACTGACATAAGTACAGGTACCTACGTTAATTTTTTAAGTATTGCAAACATCAAATTTCGTACTCAAGTACTCTTTTTCCCACAAGTACTTTATGGGATTTAGGTCTGAAGGATGTAAAATGTCTAGTTCCATCGTGCATTTCCATGTTAAATCTTCTTGTAGCAAACTTTGTGGTTGTTATTTTTATATCAACTTTAACATTTTGTACTATTTTCGCTGTTTCCTTTTCAGTGAATATACATGGACGTTGGCTTCACTTTATACTCCTAAGAAGAGTTTCACCTTTAAAACGGTTTATGAAAGACCGAACTGTGGAACGGATACAATTCGTTGCAAATGATTTACCGTAATAATTCAGATGTATTGCTTAAGAAAATCTTTGAAGGTTTTATTAACTTAAATTCCGATTCCGGAAAGATTCCTTATAAGTTACTAGTGTCAAATTTTTTTAATAGTTTTGTCTGTAACTTATTATCAAAATCTTTGGTACACTGATGAAATATTTATTGCCTTATTTTGCTACGGAGTGTATTACAGTTATGTCTGTCCGTATATTATATACCGATATCTATGACAATGTATTGAAATTAAAAAAATGAACAACGATTTGACCAAACGGCTTTTTTAAATTTTCATGAAATTTATCGCTCTAATACTGTCTTTAATTAATGGAATGTTTTGATTTGGCATTGGACAATAGGGCACCACAGTATCCTAATAAATGGTATCCCTAATGGTATTCAGCCACTGTTACCACGTCCATGGTTTCTACAATCATAATAGTGCGTCCTTATTTTAAGTTTTTTTTAAATAACAATCTACCGATTATGTAAAATCTTTCAAGAATCTGGATTGTTAAAGTATCTTTAAATTTCTACAAATATTTTAAAGTCTTCAGTACACAGTACTTTACAGCATATTACAGTCGTTGAGTATTAATGATTGTTTTCTTTAAATATTTTTGGGTAAAATTAAAATCATCCAACGACTCATGACAAATGAATGTACGAATATATCTACACTGTGAATTTTAGATATAACGATGAAATCCGGTAAATCAAACATATACACACACAAACGTATTGTAAATACACATAAAATATTTACAAACATTTTCTCACACTTGCTCCAAATTCATTCAACTATATGCAGTAGTTTCTTTTTAACAAATGTCTGTTAAAAAGTTAAAATATTACAATTTTTCACTAGAGATACACATCTTAAGATCTTAGGAATAAGAGTTTTTTATACCCTCCATCATCACAAGTGGTGTTGAGGTATATTAACTTTGTCATTCCGTCTGTAACGCCAAGAAGGAATTATCTTAGAATACATAAATTATTTATCAATTCAAATACTGAGTTGATTTAACTATTTCCGTCTGTCTGTTTCATAAAAATTCATAACAATATCTATGGGCAATTTCAAGACGATGTTGCCATATTTCACTGCAGTTTTTATAGAGGCCTTTTTCCATAATCGGGGTTTAAGCTGATGAATGAATAAGTTTTGTGTTGCAATATATTTAAATCAAACACATTTTAGCATTATATTAGTGGCGAAAGGTATTAAAGGTTCGACATAGCCGAATATAGCATTCTCTCTTGTTATATATCAGTACTATATAGTACATTTATATGTATATGTTGATAAAATGTATATGTGTTTTTAGAAATGCAAGCAATGTTTGAAGTCATCCTGTTTTTTCATTCCTATAAACACTTAGTATCACTTTTTTTAAATATATTTTCTGTTGAACGAATCTGGTTTAAAGATTTTATTTTTTACCAGTTTAATGTTCACCAAAATATAGCAAGAAATTATTCTTCTTCACTCTTAAGATTCAGTCAAAGATAGTTGTAAATGTGTCAACTACAAACACAAACGATTATCATTGATGTTGAACTATTATAATGTCGTAATTTTTTATTTTTTCCTTTTATTCTACAGAGATTTGATGTATTAATATGTGTATGTGTATGTATGAATATGTCATTTATTTTAAATCACTGTTTAAGGATTATAAAGGATTGTGTCAAAATAGTTATAAATTAAATTCATTTCTAGTATTTTTCAATTTAAATTTTAAAGCATTTTATGATTTGTTTGTAATAAATGATGTTAGAATTTAACTGAGACCAACTGCTAACTGGAAGATTTTGAATGCTTCTCTCTTCTTTTTTATATTTTATTAGAGTAATTTTACATTCATTTTTTAGAGTGTAAATACAAATGATATTTTTTTATTAAAAAAGTTATTGTACGAACGTATACATAATATTATTTATCCATATAATATATTGGCCTATTTTGCTCAGATTTATGATTTTGAACATGCCACTGTGTTTGATGTGAATAACAAAATGGAAATTAGTTTATGCCGAAAATTACTTCTACTTTTCAAAAATTAAATTATGTAAAATGATAATGATATTACGGAAATGTACTTGTGGATATTTCTTTAAACGTACATAGAAACACTTGAAAAACACCGTATCATTGAACGAGCAAATCGCTTAACCGGAGAGATTTGGAAATCTTTTGAATTAAAAAAATATGATTAGATGTTGCGTAAGCCTTGGGTAAGGTATGGCAAAAATAGTTCTCACTGATTGTTAGAAAACTATTTGAATGATCAGTATTTCAGAGTAAAATGTTACGAATTTGTAACCGGAGAATTCTAAACAAAAGTTGGTGCTCCTCAGAGTAGTGTTCTTAAATCAACTCTTTACTTAATACATACGTCCCACTTTCCCTGTTGCGCTGAGCTGGCAATTTAAACATTGGCTGATGAAACGGCAATTATAAGTACACAGGAAAATCCTTGCTTAGAATCTCGTATTCTATATATTTTTTGAGACGCTTGAAAATATGGTTCAAAATTGGAGAATAAAAGTAAATGAACTGAAGAGTAAGCATGTCACCTACGCTCTTAGAAGAGGAAACTGTCCACCAGTTTCTCTTAATGGTGGTATCGTACCCAAGAATGATTATGTTACATAAATCAGTATCAAGAATTTTCATATGAAGTTAAAGCCTCATGCTTACGCTGCTTAATTAACTATAAGTTTAAATAAAAGGATTTGGCAATAAAGTCGTATACACATATGGTATTTAATTAAAAGGCACGGACTTCCAAAAGAACATTGATATTATACAGAGAACACAAACTAAAATTGTTCGGACTACAACCGGCATTCCATGGCATATTAGAAACGAAAACATTCATAAAAACATTGAAAAAGTTTACGAGAGATATACAACAATTCTAAGGACTCATCTTAACCTGCATGCAAGACGTTTTATATTTGAACAGACATAAATATAAATTAAATAAATTTCCTAATTAAAAAATTTTTTATGAAATTTAAAAACTTTCTTAAACGGTTATCTAATTTATTAAAATTGCTCAAATTATCATATTTATGTGTTAAAGTGTAAGTTATATAAGAAAGTATTATGAAAGTTTTATAATTTTAAACAAAAAATACTAATAACACTTGATTAATTAATCTAATAATAAAAATAATTAAAAATCTAATCATTTCTCATTAATTTCATAATTGAAAATTTTGGAAGATATTTTTTTCTGTGCAGATTCAGAAAATAAATACAACCCATTAAAAAAGTGGACAAATAATATTTTGATTAAAACAACTAAGATAAGATCCATAACTTGGAATTTTGTTTGTATATCATTTTATTTATGAACCTAAATTTAAGTGTTTAATTGCCACTTTTAATAGAATTTTCGTATAAACGCACTCAAGTTTATCAGTCTCTATAGCATTATTAGTAATGGGTGGATGATCTTTTGCTGTAGGTGGATGGCTTAAAAAATGCGGTCTTGAATTGACAACACTTATTTTTTAAAAAGATTGGAGTGGACTTGTATTGTGGAAAATATGTACAGGTCATACATCCCCATAAGTTCTTCATTATGTTTAAAATCAAACTGCAGTATCTATATATATATATATATATATATATATATATATATATATATATATATATATATATATATATATATATATATATATATATATATATATATATATATATATATATATATATATATATATATATATATATATATATATATATATATATATATATATATATATATATATATATATATATATATATATATATATATTAAAAAACCTTCAACTATTGGTCTTACATTGGAAAATAAAATTTCAGAAAAGAATTCTGATTTTACTGAGATTCGTTATTTATTTCAAAAAATCAATACAAACAGTTAAAATTTACGAGACTCAATTTTTTACTTTTTTCAGAAAATTATTCAAAAAGTAAAAAAAGAAAGTTCAAATGAATGCTTGTAAGATGAAGTTTCCCATTCTTATTACAAAAAAAATATTTTTAAAAAAAGATTTAAGGATTTATCCTTAATCAACAAAAAAGTAAGAATGCAATATTCGACTATATAGTCCGTCGATATTCCGCCCGTCCATCCGTGCGTTCCGACTGGCTGTCCATGTAAACATTTTGAAAAGTCTACAAGTCGCAATTTTTAAAATATATCAATGAAATTTGGTACATTTTGTGACCTTAGCCTTGGATCAAGGCTTATTGAAATTAACCATGTTCGGTTTAATATTTTAAGTACCTCCCATACGGAATGGTGTTTAATGCCATAAAAGTCCATAAAATACAAAGTGATTTAAAAGAAATTTAGCATAAATAAGTCTTATAATATTCTAAAACGGTTTGCTAAAATATTTTAATGGATCTTATATAAACCCCCCCTTCCAAATATCACTTTTTTTAAGGCCAAAAATCTCACATATATTTTGACCAACTATACATTCTTAATTGTTCCCAAATACAACACACTTATTGAGTCATCAAAAAATATGTATTTTTTACTATAATTTTTTCTTTATCAAAAAACTGAAATGTCTATCAAACTTGTGAAAAACTAAATAAATCAATTAATACTTGGGATAATTAATTAACGTGTGTTAAGAATTTTTCGATCTCAGTCCTTATAAAAATTTTTTAAATCAATCTTGTTTTTACTAAATATTTTAATTACATTGAAATTTGTCTCTTTCAGATACCTTTTAATCTTTCTAGCACTTTTCAAATGCTTTTTTGTTTCCAGGAATAATGACTGTACCACATT
The DNA here is from genome assembly GCA_004302925.2 of Cochliomyia hominivorax. Classification (NCBI taxonomy): domain Eukaryota; kingdom Metazoa; phylum Arthropoda; class Insecta; order Diptera; family Calliphoridae; genus Cochliomyia; species Cochliomyia hominivorax. Next base: position 70,027,028 of record PYHX02000413.1, on the reverse strand, counting down.
AAACGCTTTCGCCACAAGACCTTAAATTAAATAAAATAAAAATCTTAATGAAGTTGGTGAACTTATTTATGCTACATAAATATACTAATTAAATTAAAGCTTTGTTATGAAAAAGGTTATTATAAAAGATTTATAACACTATTCATAGAGATAATAAATATCAATTAACATTATCATGCAGTGATAACGAAAAACAAGTAGCGTATGATTTTGGCAATTTATATCTCGTATGTTGAGAAAATTTCTATATTTTTCGAAGCATTTGAAGAAGTGTGTGTTCAATCCATTAAATGATAAATATATCGTACATTTTATTATATTATTCTTTTACTCCTCCAAATATAAACAATATAAAATACGTATTAACTTTGAAAATATCATTATACCCTCCATCACCACAAGGGCTGAAAAGGGTTTATTAACTTTATCATTTCATATGTAATGCTAAAAAGAAATCTGTCTATCTGTCCGTCTGTCTGTTGTTGGCAGGCTCACATTTACAATAATTGACGGAGCTCAATAAAATTTGAGCTGAGTATTAGCTATAATCCTGAGAACTTCCCCGTCTCAAATCAGAAAAATTGATATCAAAGAATATGAACCGTTATCTGAGGCAACCTTTAAGCGAAGAATTTTCGTAAAAATGTCATTTAGAAATCGAATGTTGTCATAATATAAAGTTGAAGTATATATAATTAATTGAAGTATATATAATCATTATTTCCAAAAATTATAAAAATCGGTTCAGTGAAAAAAATGTTATATCTAAAAATATCACTAATTTTATAACTCATTTAGTGTACTTGTGTTTTGTTTAAGAAACATGTTTATATATTTTACTAGCTAAGACCCGGTGTGCTTTGCTTCCCTTATAAAATAGATGGTACCCCTCCCCATGGTCCTGTCCGTCCTACATTTTGGCCAGTAAAAAAGATCCTTAGGAAAGTAATTAAAATTAATTAGAATATTCCCGATTTAACAGTTTTTTAGATATTTGATTAATAATATTTTCTTTGCATGGGTGTTCCTTTTGCCTTCATGCTACCCGTCTTATATTTTGAAAACAATTTTTGAGAAAGTATTTGGGGTCAAATTTAAGAACTATTGATCTTATAGTTCTTTAGATATTCGAAAATCAACATTTTCTTTGTATGGGGGACAATTCTCCCCATGATCCTATTTTTTCTGTTAATATGTAGAGTAAAACAGTTACTTGAAAAATGTATCGAAAACTCTCACTGCTATAATTTTTTAAATATTCGATGATCAATTTGCCTTGTATGAGGGCTACCCCTTACCCTGATTCTAACCGCCCCACATTTTGCCTCGTAAAAAAATTACTTAAAAATTTTTTGGGAGTAAATTCGAATTTTCTCGCTTTTATAGTTTATTTGTTTCACGCATTTGGGGTTGGGTTTATTGAAGATTCGACATAGCCGAATGTAGAATTCTTACTTGTTTGTTTCGGTAATATTTTTTTAATTTTGTTGGTTTCATATTTTTATTGCTCCAAATTATTGTTCATGTTTCTTCCACATATTTACACTCGAAATGGAAATAAAAATATTCAATTTAGATAACAAAAGAAATCCTAAGTTTTTTGCTTTAAATCATTTCAAACAATCACAGCATACAATTGCTTTTGGTTTTTATAACGCCCATTACCTAAATGCCATGAAAGACATAAAATAAATAAAATAACTAAATTTAACAGCCTGAAAATCCTACCTTAACGAAAATTCTCAAACCAACCATGAATGCAACAAAGGTGAGTGAGTTTCTGTAATCAAAAGAAAAATCGTTAATACTTAAGAGAAATGGCAACGTGAAAAACTCATACAAAAGACAAGGCCAAAAGTGTGTTAGCGTTATGGGACTATTTGCTGATGTCCATGGCTTTACGTATCTATATAAAAACAGATGTCGTTATGTTGCTATGCTTTAGGCTAAAAAAATATAAAACGACAACAAAAAAACATATAAAACAAATACACAAACATGGTCATAAATATCCCGTGTTAAGGTAGAAAACATATTAAAGCGTAAATAAACATATCATATTCAAATTTCAACTTCTGTTGAAATTCTCATACACATATGAACATCCAAACATGTGTGATGTAATCACACAGTAGGGGTATTCACTAATTAGGATTTAATGTATTTTACACTTAAGGGCAGAACACAATATAAGATTAATTAACGTTTGACATGTAAGTCAAAAGGAAGATATTAATTAAGCTAGAATTTCTGTCAATAAACATTAGCAATGGGAAGCTTAGAACTAATTGGAAATGGTACTGAACACAAACCACGATAATTTCAAATGAAACATGAAAATTGATACTGAAATATAAACCAGCCTTTAATGATACATTCATATAACATCCAAACAGAATTCGAATAAGTTGGAAAAGATATGATGAAATAAAATTACGTAGCCTGATAAGTTTCTATACCCTCCACTACCATTATGAGGGTACATTATATTTCCATTTGTAACGCCAAGAAGGGATCAATTAGACCCCATAAGTATATATTTTCTTGCATTAAATCAAAAACTTAGTCAATTAAGTTAAGTCCGTGTGTATGTTGAAAACAATCTCACGCCGACCGATATAGACAAAATTTAACAACAACTTGCAGCGAAATTCACTTCACTTCATCATCGCACAAAAGAATCATCAAAGTCAAATCATTGAAAAAGTTTAAGGCTTAAATATGCAAAATTGTTGATACAACCCAAAATCTATATTGTAGATTGTTCTGGGCTATTATTTGATCTAGCTTCAATATAAGGCCCCTTTCGACAGTATGGTTTACAGCTTATAAAACTTTTAAAATTTGGAAAAATTCCACTAAAATTTGGCACAATAATTTTTATAACTGTTCTAAATATATGTTATTAGTTTCTCCAATATATATCTATTCACCTATATCTGTCCATGTTTCGCTATAGCTCCCATATAAGGCCTTTATCGGAAAGCGGTTTTGAGCTTCAAAATCGCATGTGAAACAATTTATTGATATCTATATTTTATTATATATATTAAGCATTACGGAGATTCATTTAATTCAACATATTTACAACCAGGAAAATTCCTTTTATTGAAACCATACCAAACCTAACAATTTCTGATCTTGATGAAATTTGAAATACAGTCCCAATCAAAACTATTGGTACAGCAAGTGCATTTTTCCTTATTTCCACTTTTAATCGTTTAAAACAAAACTAAAAAATATATGGATAAATTTACCCTCACCAATGTAGTTAAAACAATATTGCGAATAAAAGTATTGGCACAAAGTATTGGTTAACACCTTATAAAAAAAATTACTCTATATGTATGCAATTATTCAGTACTTAGTGGACAAGCCTTTTTAAACTCTTGTGTATACACTAAACGCTTCATTTGGTTTAATGAAGAGATTAGTCGTTAATGTCTAGCAACTCGAGCACTATAAACAGCTACATGCAACACTCTACGAACAGTAAATATTTTTGTTGTATTCCTTTTGGAATTCAGCAACAATTTCGGTAGATCTTTTTTCGAATTTTGATTAATTTTTAGGACAATTTGGTTACTTTCGCAGAGAGTTTAACTTTTGGTTATTCTGTTCTATTAGAACTTAGGAAACTTTACTATCCTTTAAACCGTAACTTTTAATAGTGAAATGACTTCGCTTCATTATTTGTCCTATCTGGGCATATAACTTACGTTGATTGTGCAAGTGCAATATTATTTATCACTCAGATTTCTACTTTCTTTTTGTTTTGAGTTCATTTCTGGTTTCACGGATTTTCTTTTGAATTAATATACACAAATTATAGATTGTAATCGACATACAATAATCCACTGCATCCAAAAAATATTATACTTTCATTCATGGTTGCAAGATTTCCGAAATATCAAAAATACTGAACATGCCCAACTGAGTGTACCAATACTTTTGACTTTTTAACAAATTATTCTATTTAAAATATGTTTTCCAAATTTATCAAAACAATCGTTTGCATTAGTCAAATCAGTTATTGTTGTATTCAGTATTAGCATTTTTTTCTTCTAAAATTAATTTAAAACAAAAAATGCTTGCTGTGCCAATAATTTTGTGCGAGACTGTACATATCAGTTTCGATATTAGTTTCATATAAAATAATATGAATTATCTACCAAGGACATATAACTTTCATCATAATTGTTGAACTTCCCTAATTTTAATAGTTAGTAATACGGGCGTGAGGTTATGATAAATAGAATATTTACAAGAAAAACAAGCTTTAGAGGCTGCTCTGTTGAAAACATTAAATTATGTTTTACAAAATAACCAGCAGCTGGATTAACAGTAAAGAAAACAATACAATAAAATAAACAGGGTTAGGCATGAATATTAAACCTTTTACTAAATTACTTAACTACAACACACGTACACACACACATATACAACATACACTGAACCCTAGTTAAGCCAACTACTTTGAAATTTTAATTAATTTATTCATTCATTCTCTGAAAACACTATAAACGCACCATCAAATACTTTAAGTTTATGAGATTTAAAGATTTCAAGGAGAATTCATAAAAAACCAAATTGTTCTTTAACAATAAAATATTTTTTATCAAACTTTGATAATAATTCAAGATTTATCTAAATTTATGTTTAAGAGTTATTTTTATATGCTCTTGAAAATAGTGCGCCATAAAAGTAAAAAGCCCGTAAAAAATGGCTGTATGTTGCATCCTAAAGATATAAAAAGTATTAAATATTATATAGGGAAAATCTTTACTAAACATTTTATGAAGGTGTGAGCCAGTGAATATCTATACAATGTTAGTGCTGTTTTGAGTGGCAGGATATACAAACTTTACCTCCTTTTTTCACTATACACTTCTTTTTGCGTTTTCAGACAATCGTAAAAATTTAATACCAACTCTAATAAACAAAAATGTTCATATGGTGAAAACAATAATTTTATGCAAAAATGAATATGTGTGTTTGTAAAACATTTACTAATACATATTCATAAATGTTGTGTTTTATTTTAGCAATATAAAATAAACATAAAAACAGCAAAAGGAAAACAAAAAGTTGTGAATATTGAATATTTATATGGACCCTATAACAGGTAAATCTTCATTCTTATGTTACTTTGTAAGAATGTCATGAATAAAACGTTATTTTATATAAAAGGGAATGTCAACCAGGATAGACTCCAAATTGATTTGACTGTGTAAAATCTAAAACACTTCTAACTAATAACATATAAACTCGCAAATATTTAAGGGTTCAAAATTAACACTTAGTTTTTATTCGAACCATTTATTACAAACTTCAATTAAAAGTGTCTTATATGGGATCTTAAACCAAATATGTATATTATGGTTAAAATATGTCTGAATCAAATCACTTCTTTCTGAACATTGCGAACAGTAGGTAAATCTTATAGAAAATATGGTCTTACTCATTCCGTAGAACATTTTGTGTTGGAACTAACTAAAATATTGAACCATTGATTTCAAAATTCTTCTTCTTTAACCAAAATTATAATACATTAAAACTTATTTGAAATGTATCTAAAAATGTCACAACTTTAGATGAAACAAGCAATTATTTTCTCCAGTTTGCTTCTTAAAACTGATATTGGAGCAACTCCATAAATTGGTATTAAGAGATTTTAACAAAAATGGTACAAGAATATTTAATAAAAAAAATTTAATATCAAACTCCAAATATGATCAGTGGAAAGAAATTAAAGTCTACCGAAAGATTTTTTTGATTTTCCCTCACATTTTCGAAATTTAATAAAATTCTTTTAATAAATCTGAAATTTTAACATACTTCAGTTAAGCATAATAAGGACAAAATTTTCTGAATATTTCAGACAGATTGCTTTTTTATTAAATATTTTATTGCCAGTAAAACAATATTTTGTTCTATTTCCAATAAGTTTTGCATAACAGCAGATATATTTTTGGAACATATGCAAACATATTTAAGTCATAATTGTATAAAACATAAAAAACTTGATATTTATTTGACTACAGAATTACTATAGAATTATTACTTAAATTGTGCCCATTTCGTTAATGCTTTAAAATTTTAGAAATCTGGAAGATCCATCAATTTCGTCCATAATTTTTGTTTAGGGATATCAACATTATGAGATAAAGAAAGTTTTCCATGCTTTCGTTATTCTGGTAAATCTAAACTCCTTTCAGAGCCCACACTACTAAAATATCATTGTATATATGGCATTATTCAGAAAGCTAAACCTACATATTCTCAAGATTAAATTCTTAGTGGGTCATATAATTAATATACAGGAAAAAGTATAACAAAACTGTGTTCTATGGTAGCGATTATATTTTGCAAATAAAACTTTAAAACAACATGAGTTATAAATTAATTTAAAAACAGCGGAACTAAGTCTACATCAACACATGCATCAGAAAATTCTTAACAATATTAAACAAAAACTGCTATAATTGAGCAATTGGGGGCTTTTTAGGAGAAAATAATTTTCTAGTATATAAAGTGTGATCATGAGAATCCAAAATCTGAAAAAAATATATTTAACTATTCTTAAATGCCATACGGAGAGTCAAATTTAATATGCCATCATTCAATTCGTATAAAGACCAAAAATATAAACAAATAAATAATATTAACGGAAAGTAAAAGAACCAACTGCACCATCCAATACAACATACCAACTTTAGGGTAAAGAAAACAATTATATGTGATACATCCTTTTTCTATATAAAACCCTCTTAAAATAATAAAAGCAAACTTACCATTACTTGTTGTTATTGTTTTAAATCCTTTTCATAAAACAATATTTAGACTCCTTGTGCGTATAAGTACATGTTGTTAGATACTCATACCCTCTCATACTCATATGCATATGTGTATTAGACGCAAATTATACATAAACATGTAGTGTTAGTATATAAATAAGTGCGTTTGCAATTACATACATACTTATGTATGTATATTTGGAATATATGCTACGATAAACATAAATAACATTTAATATAATACAAGTGGGCACAATAAAATTGTCATAAGATCTAACTAACCATATATATATAAAGAAATATATACTTATGTATATATATGTGGGATATTTGACTATATATACATAACAAATATATTAAATACTTAAATACATATCTACGAGGGTAGGCCAAAAAATAGAGTTTTTTATTTTAATTCGGAGTTGAAAATATTCTATGAATCTATTAACGTGTTTGCTATTTAATAAAAATTCAACTTGTAGACAAAGTCTCTGTTCATGTTCATATAGTCGCAGGGTTTTACATTCTTACGATAAGAACTTTTTGGTTAAACCCAGTTCGAAATATATGTACATCATCAAATAATAATAACAGAAAATGCATAACGAACGAATGATTTTTATTTTATTTGTTCTTTTAATATGAATGACTAAACATCAACTAAAAGTATCGTGAACGCAATAAACTCTAATGCGAATACGTAATATATGCAAACAAATATATAACATACGCATTAGTGCACACAAATAAATACATATGTATGTACATAAATATTTATTTGCAAATCATACGGATTTGCGTGAGAGTTTTTACGAATAAATAAAAAAAACTAAATGCTAAATTATAAACATTTTTATGTACATAACCATCACGTAGAACTGACACAATTCCATCACTACTAATTTGTGATGCATTTCAATTCTGACTATGAAACATTTTTTGATACAAAATTAAATTATAAAATTTTAAACACATAAAAAATAAAACAAAATGTTTAATATCAAAAGAGGTTGTTCCAATTGCACAAATATTTCCAGCGAGGCGGTAGGTGTGGCCCTTCACAAATGTCGTCATTTTTACAGCATAATAAAATGTAAATTGACAACATATGGTTCTGTGCATATTATAAGTGGAGCATACATTACCTCTTCGAGATTAAGGATATTTAGTAGTAGGACAGCTCCTTGACCCAAACATTGCTTAATTTTAATATTTAACTTATATAAAATATATTTTTTTATTTGTTTTAATTACGTTTCACATAATCATAGTAGAAGTGTATTCGAGTTTAAGTTTGAACTTGGACTTTATTGACCTAAGCGTGATCGGTTCAGAGAGTCCCGCAGTTCGTCACCTTGGGTCATAAAAATATTTAAACGATCTTGCTTCCTTATATTTCAGCCGATGTTAAAGATTTTTATATGAATAGATTCTACTAGTGAAGACCTGTAAAAAACTATCTCTTATTTTGAAGAAGTATTTAGCAATTTGAAAGTTACAGTTTTATTTTCACTTCATTTTTTTATTTGAAATACTGTGGGTCATTTCATATTAGTATTTCTTTGCAACCAGATTCTGTTGCAAATTGAAAAATTTTAACTTAAGAATGTCTAAAAACGTTCGGAAAAGATAAATCATTTAATAGTCTAGAAATTAATTAAATTAATTTTTTAACTCCAACAATACAAAAAGTAGCGGAGAAAGAAACATATAGAAATTCAACCTTTCCCTAACATGGTCATAAGAAAGTTCGGGCTCTTGAAAAACAATTAAACAATTTAATATAAGTAATTTTTTATAAAAATTTTCATTCGTAATGCAAACACCAGCCCTGCTTGTTGTTAGTCTTTAATAAAATAAAGTTGCATCTAAAAGCTGATTTGTGAAACAAAGTCGATATAGGCTTAATTCACCTGAAATTAAGGTTTTTGAATAGTTTTGAATAATTCATTTGCACTCTTTCCCGTTTAATGTTAAAATAATCTTGAATATTAATGAACAATTAATTTTTCCTAAATTTATCACTATTTCGACTTCCATTATGATTCCGCAGGAATATCGTTTGTTAACTTTTATGATTCTATCTCAATTTATTCTGTCTCAATTTTAACCTTTCATTTCTTAATTTATATAAAATTTATTCATATGTTCTTTTAAGCCAAATTAATAAAATTTCATGATGTTTTATGCCGAAAATTCAAATTATAAAAAAGGTGAAATTTAAAAGGTACGCAAAAAGTCACAAGCAGTTACAGAATCCGCGATTTGCGACTAAAATTGCATAAAGGGTAACAGTGAATGGCATGTAAGGAAAATGAGATGATCTTCTCTATGGAATGATTTATTCATACCTATTTTCTATATCTTTTTTCCACCATAAGAAGTCTGAGATAGAAATATTATTAACACACGTTTTTTATCAAAACTCTTAACACGAATATTATTTATTTTATTATTTTTTTATTTTTTTATCAGGGTACCTTCGTAAAAAATGTCCAAAAATGAAGTTATTGGTAATATAATTAAAATGAGTGAACGGAACAGATGTTAAATTTATTAAATATTTTCAACAAAACCAACTTAATCCTGCAAAAGGTCAATCATTCAAAGGTCTGCCGTCAAACTGTTTCCAATGTTATTAAACAGTACCGGGATGGATGGAAAACCTAATTCAGGTAGAAGCAATGATCCACTTGATGTTTGGAAGCCAACTTTATACTATTTTTATCAAGGAATATTTACAAAAAAGGTCTGCTTCCTGATTTTACATCTTCTTATTATGGCAAACAAGATGTTGAGTGACACAAGAACAATTGTAAAAATGGTAATTGTACCAAAAGAGAGTGGTTTCGTTTTTAATATAAAATTTATAGACGTTAAGAATATTTAGATCTTAATCCGTAGTATTCTCACTTTCTTCATCTTATCATATATAAATTTGCAGAGAAAATTCCCCGACAATATGCTTCATCTAAGGTCTTGTTTGATTTGCACACGTGCAGTGATTTCAAAATTACAGAATTGAATAATTTCTTTGCAATCAGACGCAAATTGAGAAACTGTAACTTAAGGATGTTTTAAGACGTTTGGAAATTATATATGATTCCATAACTTTCAACTTAATTAGATTGATCGTCTAACTCCAAGAATGAATAAAGTCCCAGATATAGAAAAAAATCTAGTGATAATAAGTAAGAATCACTCCATAATATTCTTATTTGTTCCTCTTGTCATATATTTATTTTAAGTGAAAAGCTCTAATAATATCCTTCATCTAAAGCCTTGCTTGACTTAAGAACACATTGATGTAGTTTTGAACTAGAAAAGAAAACTCAATATTAATATATTTGATTCCTTACAGTTTAATTCGGTTTATATAAACTCCATATGAGCAACATGAGTGTATACCACTCATGTTGGCATATATCTATTTACATATGCCAACATATCATTTATTTGATTTTGATTATTGGTGACATCCTACAAGGCATAGCTCACTTCACTCAAGTGATGAAATAATTTAAATCTATTCTATAGGCAATATATCATTGTGGCACAATCAAGCAATACGGTATGCAAATAATACACACAATTGTCATAAAAATTCTTAATTTCACAATTGGATTCCAAATTATAATCACAAATCCAATTCAAATTCATACTCAAAGAAAAGATATAAGAGTTCTTCTACTTTAAGAAATATTATATTATTTTTGTTTTTATTATTTTTGTTTTTGTTTTCAGATAATTTGCATAAACATGGCAGATAATAAGAACAGAATAAATATATATATTCTGTACTTTACATTGTTATTGATGGATTCTGTCTTTATTGTTTGTCGTTATATTTATAATTTTTCTTTTCTTATAATCTGTCTGTAGATTTTAACAAATATTTATATTTTTTAAGAATCTTCTTTATTATCATCAAACATTTGAGAAAACAATATTTTCTAGAACGCAAAAAAAAGAAAAATAAACAAAAAAATGTTTAAAATACTAATAACGCTTGTGTTCGTTCAAGTATTTATTGTATGAATTTTTCAATAATATTGATATTAAAAACTCGTATCATATCCGTAAACATATTTATTTCAATATGATTGCTCTAATATTCCAATATGTGTATGTATGGGTATATGAATGTATTACGAATATGAAATTCCACACAAAAATAACAACAAACTCTATGACAATAATCGAATGTTTTTTGTGTGAATACAAACAAGTATTGAAAATGGATCTGGTAAAATAGTGTACTGGTACCAGCACAAATTTTAGAGAGAAAAAGTACCAGATAAGACTACTAAAGTGTGAGCATTGAAAATTAATCTCAATAACTTTTTCAAAGAACAGTTTTACTGGAAAAAATGCAGGAAGGATAGAATCAGGAGGAAAGATAAAGCACAGTATATCTAAGTCGATTTTTTTTTTAAATTTCATATAGGCAGAGCTGAGGTGATAATACCATACATCACCGTAGGCGGTAAGGGTATTTTGAGTATGCGGAGAAGCTTGTAACGGGCAAGAAAATATTGCTACCACCACCCGTCTGACTGTCCATGTAAACCTTGTAAACAAAATACTTGCAATTTCAGAAGTAACTTAATGGAACTTGGCATGTGTCATTATTTTGAATAAGGCCGATGCCAAATGAAACTGGAGATGATGTGTTCATTATTTTGCCTAACCCCCATACAACTGTTCCTCCCGGAATAGGGTTTTAAGGTCGTAAAAATCCTAAATATAAAGCGATTTTAACGAAACTTGGCAGAAATAATTTTAATAACATTCTAAATATTCTTAATTTATACGAGGATTATTTATGTCCCATACAACCCCATTAAATACAACTTTGAAGGGTTTAAATCTCACATGTACGTTGATATTGTTATTAGAATTGATCAAATTTAAATAAATATAAGCAAAAATCGATGTAAAAAAAATGTTCGAGGGTCAAAATTGTCTTTAGCTCCCGTATTATCACCCTCTGAAAATACCTTTTAAAAAGCACAAATTCTATATACCATAATATCATGGCTCTTAATCATTACATAGAAAATTTTATACGAGGGCCGTTTATTAATTTTGGGAGCTAATAAACTATTGGGTATTAAATATTCGGGCTTACTGACTATAGTTTTTACTTGTTTTGTAAATACCTGTAAAAACACCTATATATTTGGGTCATCTATGGTTTTGGATAAATTTAAAGAAAATATTTTTTTATCCATTAGTAGCTTTGTTTATTCTTAGTTTCTTTTCTTAAACTGTAGGAGGCATTTTTCCTATGCTCTATGACTGTTTTTGTTCTATAATGAAATCTTATATTATCAGATGCCATTGGGATAAAGACAATCCCACAAGCCCTATCCAAACCCGATAATTTTTAAAAAAGAAAAATATTTTTTTTAGGTTGGAAAATTTTAATTTTTAAGTTTATTTTTTATCTTTTGGGATTTTATGAGTTTAAAATCTCATTCCGGAAAGACGTTTCTATGGGAGGTGCCTGAAATGTTAAACCGAACATGGAGAATTTCAGAAGTCTTCGTTCTTGGGCCAAAATAATTATATGTTTTACATTTCACCAACTACATTCGGTGGTATATGGTATTGAAATTGAAATTTCATTCAGATACCAAAAAATCGATTTGGACACACTGTGTGCAGTGAGGGACTTAAGAATATTTATACGAAATTATTAAGATTATTTACGTCAGTTACTTTTTCAAGGAGTGCTTCATAAAATACTATACGATAAAGCTTTCCTTGACTATGCTCCACGTATAATTAATGTATTTGATATAAAGAACTCATACGCAACTATGTTCTTTATCCATGTTTATAATCTACTACCTTTTACCTGGTGCAAATTATTCTCCCCCGTCTTCGATTTTGAAAAACTTTATTAATTGCGTACTTATTGGAAGATTTTTGCGGTAATAGTTCTTCTCATATTTGATTACAAATATGTATAATAAATTTAAAAATTCTTACTGAAAAAGTTCTTCAGATATCTGTGCTATCTGACATTTTATTCAGTAAATTTAAATTGAAATGAAATGATGAAATTTTATTACTTTCACTAAAATAGTTATTAAGATAATCGATAAAGAACATTTTCTATATATTCGAGCAACCCCACCTTTTGATTTTATTTGTCCACCAATACCTAGAACTCTTACTTCAATAATTCTTAAGATATATTATATATGTCTTGGATGAGGGCTTCCTCTTCTCTTAATCCTTTCCGTCCTGCAATTCTTCTAACAAAACTGTTCCTTGTAAATGAAATTGGATGAAATTTTAATACTTTCACTACTATAATTCTTCACATAATTATATGATTGATATATGCTATTTATGGCTACTTCGTTCCTCGACTTACATTTCCTGTGGCAAAACACTTTCTTGAGAAACGATTGGGAGTACTTCCTCCCATTTCTGATATCCATTTTACATTTTGCCCAGTGAAACTGTTCTTTCAGAAAGTAATTAAAATGAAATCTTAATGCTCTCACTTCAATAGTTCCTTATACATTCAATAATTAATATTTGCAATGTATGGGGTTACCACAACCCCTGATCCGATCCTTCCTATATTTTGCCAGTAAAACAGGTTATTCAGGGAATGGTTAAAGTCAAATTTTAAAACTTCTACTGTGATGGTTCTTTAGATGTTCGATAACTAAAGTTGGCTTTGTATTGGCGGTACCTCTCTCTCTCGATCCTACCGAGAGATTTCAACAAATCATTAAGCTTTTTGATACACAAAAATCACTGCCGTAAAAAAAAAAGCTTCTGACATGAATTAGTGTAGCATACAAATTCCAAACGAATACCAAGAAACTTTGCAGATCTAGATAACCTTAGACTTATTCCAATTTAATTTAGAGAGATCAAAAGAGGTTTAGCAGGGTTTAATCTTAAACCACCTTCTGCGACCCATATGGATAGCTTCCTTCAAGAATTATCCAACATATCTGATAATATGACAAGGAATTTATATGCAGAAAAAATTACCAAATCACCATTATCATAAGCCACTACTTTTATGCCATTAACTACGAAGTATGCAGATTTTGGGGCAAAGTGCAACATCTTGTTGCCTTCGGTATAATAATAAACACATAATGATATTCATATTCCATAATAAAATTTATTTAAAATTTCTATAAAGTAAAAATCATAATGGTACATTTCTAAACGTTTTAGTACAACCTGAATTTCTATTTCTTTAAAACATCTCTAATAATATTAATATGTACAATTGTGTTCATTTCCTTTTTCATATCATGTCCTTTCAAAGCCATTCGTAAGACTTTAATGTACATATATGATTGTGTAGATATCAATATATCGAATAGTTCTATTAATGTATTATTGAACAATATCTTGAATAACATCAACATCATTATTATCTTTGACATCATTTACCAAGACGACATCAATGAAAACAACATCAAAATTTCATCTTGAATCGATAAATATTTGCATACATTTTGCATTAAGTTAACGATATTTTGACCATAAAATTTCCACAGATAGAACATTTCCAATAAAAATAAAGAAATATTTCTTCCTTTTCTGTTCGAAAAAGTTATTTAATTAAAGACAATTTTCTTTGAATTGCTAATTTGCAATGAAAATTAATTTAATTTTATTTTATTTCATCTCATTTCATTTTTTACTTCAACTATTCAAAGAGTCCTTTAGAATAAATAACAATTAATTTTACCTTGTAATTTAGATATGGTTATTGCCTATGCTTCTAATTAAATTGAAAAACTTTAATTGATTTAAAGAAAATAAAATAGTCTTATGATGTTTGAAGTTTACCTGGAGTATAGGGAATACAAATATATTAGAATACCTTT